>PVIA01002567.1:0-202818 GCA_004024845.1 Tonatia bakeri
CTTCCTTCCTTCCTTCCTTCCACCAATAAATATTTACTGAGAGTCAGACAAGTATTAAATATTGGAATGCCTCTCTGAAAGATATAATCCTGGGTAATGTACTCAGCTTTGAATATTGTATGTTTTCCCTATGATCTTGAAACTAATTGTTCCCTTTGTTCTCCAATAATTGTCCTTATTTCTCAATGAAACTCTATGCTAAAAATCTGGTGTTTCTATGATGTACCAAGCAGGACATACTATTGATAAAAACAAAGCAGTGATAACTTCTTAATTGTCTTGACTATCAAATTATTAAGATGTTTTAAAATAAAGATTATAGATAATTTTAGCACATTGCAATTATGTTATCAACTAATCATTTTTAAAAAATACAAAACTGTTTTGCTTAAGTCCCAGTTATTTTCAGCACTTGAAGTTGACACCAGCTACTTCTGTGGCATCACGACAGATGGTACGGTCCCTTAAAATGAGTTTTCTTTTAATGTGGAAATGTGTGCTAAATGTGGATAACCTGCTTAATCTCTTTGAAACAAGTGTTCTGTGAGCTTTCTATGCAAAGTTTAATTAGCTCTTCTATACTCTGTCTCTTTTTTAAACTTTCAGTTATTTTCATTTTTATTTCGGTTAAGAAAAAGTTTGAGATGAATGTTTAAAACATTAGCTAGTCTCTGAAGAGGAGAACTGTGACCTGTGCTCCGTCAAAGAGAGTAAATTGCTTGGAAAGACGTCAACAATGAAAAACTGTCAATAACTTTTTGGCTGCTGTTGTTCAAAATATTTTATTAGTATTTGATCAGTATTTTTAAAACAGATGAAAATACGCTCAGGATTTATAGATTTTGGAAACAAATGGTTATATGTTAAGCCAAAATCCTTTCCTTTCTCATTATATTGATTTCACTCAAAAGTGTGAATCCATATTTGAACCTCTGGCATTATATTTTTCACTGTGAGTTATGTTTCATCTGGATCCCATCCAGAAAGCTTTAATAATTAAAGTAAGAACAAAGTAGTTCATAATGTTAAGAGAAAAGCATAAACCAAAGATTTAGGAATCATAAATCTAACCATCATGGTGGTCAAATTCCCTACTCTCAGTTTTGAAAAATATGGAGTTGAAAATTAAAAGTATCTTATGAGTATAAATGTTTTTGTCATAGACATTTAGTACCAGTAAAAATCTACCAAAGGATCTTAATGTAATTGGACAATTGTATTCAAACCCATCAAAATGTATTGAGTGTAAAGAGCAAGACAGAAATATGTGCATAGAGTACATACTGAACTATGTAAAAAATATGCTTAGAAAACCAGAAGAAAACACAGTAAAATGTTAATGGTGATTCTCTTTAGATAAAGTGACTATAGAAAAATATTACTTTCTTCTTTAATCTTATTCATAGATTTTTCAAATTTTCAATTGCAAATATATGTTACTGTTATAAGAAAAATTTGATGGAAAACTTGAGAATTATATTTCTTTTCACTTGTATTTCACTTATTTGATTTAGTAATAATGAATACAGAATTTAGATTTCATATCGGCAATACTGGTAAATAAGGATTGGGTTATTTACACTGAATTATTCACAGTCCTAGCCTGGATCTCTCTTTTAAATATGTTATTTACATTATATTATCTGCATCTTCCATTATTATAAAATGAAGAGAAATATTTTTTATCTTACATAGTTTAAAAATAGTTTTCAAAATTGTTTCTTCTTCCTTTCCCCTTCTATGATATATTTAAAATGTCCACTATCTCTTACTTAATTTTCAATGTGATTTGCATTTTTAAAATATTTTTTAAAAGATTTTATTTATTTATTTTTAGAGAGGGAAGGGAGGGAGAAAGAGAGAGAGAGAGAGAGAGAAACATCAATGTGTGGTTGCTGGGGGCTGTGGCCTGCAACCCAGGCATGTGCCCTGACTGGGAACCGAACCTGCGATGCTTTGATTCGCAGCCCGTGCTCAATCCACTGAGCTATGCCAGCCAGGGCGTGATTTGCATTTTTGATTTAGATTTTTTTCCCAGGGTGTGCCATGCTTCTTCAGCTCCTTACCGCATGCCTAAATGCCAACCAGGAAGAGTAACTGATGTCTTACATGCTCCTGGGATCCACAGACAAGGCAAATTCACAGGATCTTTACCCCTTTAACTCATGGGAAATGATAGAATAACTCTCATACTAAAGAACAATTAGAAAATATGAACAGAGAGCTTAATTTTGTGTATGATGTCCTCCTGAAAAGTAAGATAACAGGTGTGGAATGATTTAAAACAGTTCTATGATATTAATAAGGTTGAAAATTGAAATAAGCAAGCTTCTCTTTATTATCCCCACCTTATAATAATGGCAAACACTAAAAATGTCATTGAAATTAAGGTTTGGTGTGGGAAATTATAGGTGTTTTTCTTTCTTTTTTTAAATAATAAAACATGGTGACATTTTTATTTATTTTTCTTTGGTGTTTCATATTTTTTTATTGTTGTTCAAGTACAGTCGTCCCTTTTTCTCATAACCTTACATGAAGAGTTTCAGGTTTTATCAAAAATAAGATTGAAAAGTGAATGCTGGACAATAAGAATGATAATTTTTCCATAACTTTTATCAGAGAAAATATTTTGGAATACTAAAAAGAAGTGAGGCTCATGTATTTTTATTTTATTAATTATTCTCTTCCCTCCCATATAAACTCCATGAAAAACAGTAGGTTAACTCTCTCAATGGTACCTATGTTATCCATACTAAAGTTAATTGAACTCAAAAGAAAAGTCCTCCAATTTTGTAATGTCATTCAAAGGTTATAAAGTACACTGACTAAAAATGAATAAGGCACTCTGAAAACATATAAAATATGATATATAATTATCTACCATTAGGGGATCATATCAGAAAGTTTTACCTTCATTTTTTAAACAGTTGACTTCAGGCCAGTTTCTCATTTTGTTTTTCTTTCTGTCTCCCTCTTTTTTATTCATCTTGCTCTGGCTTGTGTTCACAGCTTCCACTGAGTTCCAGGAGGATCTTTGCATTTGGCTCAGCTTCAGTAGTAGGAAAACAAGAGATTGAGCAGACCTTTATGGCAGCTGAATGTCTCTGAAATAACAACATCCCGCCTTCCAACTATGGCTACCTTATAACTCTATACAAAATATTTTATACAATGAATTCAAACTATAAAGATGTTTGCTTACTTTTTTCTGGATTTTTAAAAAGTTTTCTGTTATTATGTATATTATTTCATGTGATCTTTAAAATACTTTGTGAATTTTTTAGGGTAGATAGAAGTTCCTCCATTGTACACAGGAAATATATGAAATAGAATAATTAATTATTTAATAACTCCTAGTTCCATCACCAGCCTCTGTACTTCAGACCTCTGAAAGGTTGCAGCGTTATTTAAAGCAGTTTTACAAATCATTACAGTACATTAAGTGTTATCTGAAAAATGGAAATGTTTCTCACACATGTGTGTGTGATTATTTTAAAATATGTTTAGGTGCCATGTTATTAAGAAATCATATTTCAGTACTACAGTTTTATGAAGGTATCATAATATTTTTGCATTATGGAATATCTCATTCAGTGGATATAAAAGAATGATTACTATTTTATATGATCTTACTCAAAATTACTTTATGGTGTTAAATATAAATCTTAGAGTATAAAGAAATTGAAAAGCACTGAACTAGACCATGGTGTCAGAGAAAGTATCACACTGGAAGAAAAGATGACTGAGAAGATGGATTAGACTTGCAGGGGTGTCCAACCTGTGCCCCACAGGCCACATGCAGCCCAGGACGGCCGTGAATGAGGCCCAACACGAAATCATAAATTTACTTAAAACACTATGAATTTTTTTTGTGTGTGTGAATATGTGTTGCAATATATTGAATGTGTGGCCCAAGACAACTCTTCTTCCTCCAGTGTGGCCCGAATACACCAAAAGATTGGACACCCTGGTAGAATGTATAAAATACACATGTATGTATATTTTATGCATATATATATATATAAAGGTCTGTCCAGAAAAAGTCTAGCCATTGTTAATATAATGAGAATGGTTTGCATGATGTCGATGTAACATGGCAGCCAAGGTGAGTGGACTAGAATGTGTATGGGTGAACACTGATGACTTCACTGTACTAGTCACTAGTGAGGGCAGTAGATGCTATTGAGTGAGCATGAGTACTATGTGGTCATCATGTTGAAAATGACTGAGTGAGTAGAGCAATGAATCTGCATCAAATTTTGCATTAAGCTTGAACATTCTTCTGTGGAAACTATTTGGGTGATTCAGAAGACCATAGCTATGGGCAGCTAGTGATTGGGAGCTTCATCACAACAATGCGCCTGTCCATGCACATCTCATGCAGAGTGTTTTGGTGAAACATCAAATCACCCAGGTGACTCAGCTACCCTACAGCCCAAATTTAGTACCCTGTGACTTCTGGCTTTTCCCCAAACTAAAATAGCCTTTGAAAGGGAAGAGATTTCAGATCCTTGAGATTCAGGAAAATAGAACAGAGCAGCAGATGGAGATTGGGAGAACTGTGGGAGGTCCCAAGGTACCTATTTTGCAGAGAACTGAGCCATCACTGTCCTATGTAAAATGTTTCTTGTTTCTTGCATCTTCTTCAATAAATGTCTCTATTTTTCATAGTATGTGGCTGGATAATTTCTGGACAGTCTTCATATATACACAAATACACTAGATATATTCTGACTATTGAAGCAACCGAGAGGAAGTCTACATTCAAATATGTATTTACTTATTCTTACATTTTTCTATAGGAGATAAATTATAAAATATGTCATTCTCAATTGAGACTTTTCCCAAAAAGCCCCAAGGTCTGAACCAATGTAACTCATCCTTAGAGAACTAATTTAAGCAAACATAGTAGGCCTTACCTTCCAGTGTGGTGTTGTAGAATTGATCAGTAAAGTTCTGAAAGATCTCATTCCAGGAGTCATTTTGCATTGGTTTGAACACAAACTGAAAAGAAGAAGACTTTTCCCATTGTAATAACAAATATCTTCAGTAGCTATGATAATACACAAATAAGAAGCCATCATTATTGATTGCTGAGGGAAGGAATTATACTTGAAAAATATATACATATTAGATTTCTTTATTAATAATATATATTTTTTCAAAGATTTTATTTATTTATTTTTAGAGAGGGAAGGGAGGGAGAAAGAGAGAGAGAGAAACATCAATGTGCAGTTGCTGGGGGCCGTGGCCTGCAATCCAGGAATGTACCCTGACTGGGAATCGAACCTGCGATGCTTTGGTTCGCAGCCCGCGCTCAATCCACTGAGCTACACCAGCCAGGGCTATTTCTTTATTAATAATATATTGAATAAAGCAATTTTATGTTTCACTCATAATACTTCAGTATTTGGTATTTTCTTAGGCCAATGAGGGTAAAAGATGATATATTAAATGATGACAGAAGAGAGGACAGAATATAGAGAAAAACTATTTAAGGAGTAAGTAACAAATATGGCCTAAAAGGAAGAGAAAATTAGTGATGCAAAAAGCCTGGCCTGGTAGTTCAGTTGGTTGGAGCATCACCCCATATATTAAAATGTTGTGGGTTTGATTGCCAGTCAGGGGACATACCTAAGTTGCGGGTTCCATCCCTGGTTAGGGCACATGTAGGAGGCAATTAATCAATGTCTGCCTGTCTCTCTCTCTCTCTTCCTTCCTCCCTCCCTCCCTTCTCTCTAAAACATACTCTTTGGTGAATATAAAAATAAATAAATAAACCCTGGCTGGTGTGGCTCAGTGGATGGAGCTCCAGCCAGAGAACCAAAGTGTTGCTGGTTCTATTCCCAATCAGGGCACATGCCTAGGTTCTGGGCCAGGTCCCCAGTAGGTGGCATGAGAGAAGCAACCACACATTGTTGTAAAAAGAAAGAAAGAGAGAGAGAGAGAGAGAGAGAGAGAGAGAGAGAGAGAGAGAGAGAGAGAGAGGAAGGAAGGAAGGAAGGAAGGAAGGAAGGAAGGAAGGAAGGAAGGAAGGAAGGAAGGAAGGAAGAAAATATAAATAAAAGATGTGACAGAACCTGAAAGAATACCCATGGATAGAAGTAACAATGGCAAAGAATCTTGATGATATCTCCTATAAAAAACAATGCCACTTTTCATCCCTTTTGTGTACAAGTTAGTTTTTCAGTTTTAGCAGCTTCTCAACATTAAACATGATTCTGACCCCAACTATTCCCTGCAAAAAGACAGTGCAATTCTTTAGTTTCTAACCCTTGCTGCTGCCAAGTGTATTTCAAATTCAAATTTTGCAGTATTGAAAATTATTTTTTGTTTGTGTTCTTCAAAACTTGATATAAATAATACAGTAATTTAGCAATGCCCTGAGTGACTTTGAATATGAATTCTTATCAAACAGGTAAGAATTTAAGAAAATTTATTTTCACATTTATGACATGCCAAAGAAAGAACTGTTTGAGAGATTTAATGACTCTTTTCCTTAAGGCAAAGGCTAAGTTCATAGAACGTGATAAATACTTTAAGTCTAAAAGCAGTCACCTAACATTTAATCAGTGCTGAAGATATGAGGTGATTTTATAGTATTATATTAAAAACAGTATAATTATCATTACATCACATTTAAAATAAGATATATTTAGGCATTACAGCTGTATAATGAGGTCATAATGACTAATAAAATTAATAATCACAGTTAATATATAATTTCAAGAGACAGTCATACATCAGTTCATGCTATGGCATTCTTATTAAAAAGGAAGTCCCAAAATAATTTAGAAATTATAAGGTGAATTTGTAGAAATGACAGGGTGTGATTATTTCATTTCTAAAAGAGACCAAGCCAATGATTAATATGTCTACTCTTTTCAACATAAATATGATCAAATTGTTAATTTTCATATTGATAATAAAAATAATTATTGAAGTATTAGGTAAAAATGTGAATAAGAAGCATACAAAAAACATTTGACATTTGTAATATGAAAGTGCACTTGTAAGAAAAATAACAGATTCATTTGAATGCTCTTCCTCATCTCTTCTATAAAACAAATCTTTAGATAAATGGAAGAAGGGGTGACAAACACCAGTGCCCACCATGGGTGAGTAAAATTTTGTTGCACTTGTGGAAGGCAGAAGGGAAAGATCTCAAACTGGGAGGGGAATAAATATACCTAGGTTCAGAACTATTCCCATAAAAAATAAAAATCACTTGGCCACACTCTCAAAAACATACTATTCAGAGACTCTCTGACACACAGGCTCTATAAGAACAACAGAGAATGCCTAACAAGTTCTCACTTTTAACAAGTGTTGAGTAAAAGTCATTGGTGAAAGGCAGATTCTCTCAGAGGCATAGTACAAGGAAAAACCTTAAAGCCAAAAAGGAAGCAATCATCCCAAACAAAATCTTCTGGCAAACCACTTCCCACACTAAGAACCAGGTATCCCTAGAATAATTTGAAGACAATGGTGTACTGAAGACAACTATAGAAACAATAAACCTCAAACTCAACTCCAAATCGAAGGATCTCACAACCTGCTGTCTCGGCCACTGACCAGCAGTGACCACGGAACACTGCGGATGGCTCGTCAACACACAAGAAAAACATACACAGAGACAACCAGGTCCTGTGGGGAAGTAGGAATGGAATAGCCACTATCTCTAGTAGGGAGTGCTGGGCCACCCTCCCTAGGGGAGAGTGTTTCATTCCCCCACTGGAGTGGGCTTTTATTGGGTTCATTTGCATAAAAATTCGGGTAAAGCTCATTACTCATTGCCAGGAAGAAAGGATCAAACAATAGACAGCAAGGAAGTCCAAGGGCCTATTTCGAGTCAGGGTCAAAGAGCTGTAAAAGATTTTGAGGAACAAACTTACTTCCTCCTTGGACCCTTCTCATTCAATTGAGAGCATTCTAAACAAAGCAGGTTTCACAGGATTTTACATATTCTTTCTTAGGCCTGGTAACCCACGGAACCTGCCCTTTTCAGCACAGGGCTGCACCACCCTCTGTCATTGTTTCAGGCTTAGGTGGAGCAAGGGAAATAAGGCAGCCAAGAGATTAGGAGATTTTCTCACAGACCATGAGGACTCAGGCTATGTCAAAGCCGAGGGGCGAGGGTCCATCACTCCCTTTTGCTATAGCCCCCAAAGTCCTTCCTTGGAGGCCTCCCACATGATCGTGCCTATCTTAGGTCATTCCCTGCTGCCCCCGCTTGGGGAGTCTTACCCATCATTGGCTAACCGACCAAGCACTGGGGACCAGGCAGGTTGAAGTAAAAGGAGTAGAAGTGGCACTCCTGCCAAGGAGATAAGCTTGTCTCCTTGCTGGCTTCCAGTCCAAGGTCATTCCCTCACCCTTAGCCTAGGCAGGGGTTATAGCTTCTGATACCAGGCAGGGTGGTTCCCAACAACCTATACTAGAGACACAACAGAGGGAAAACATTTTCAGATAATCTATGTATGCCATTTTTCACTGTCTGACAAATGATGTCCAGCTTTCAACAAGAACATATGAGACCTATAAAGGGCCAGAAACAACATATACCCCCAAAGAGACAAATCAAGGACAGAACTAGAGCTGTATATGCTACAGATGCTGGAACTATTTCAGAGGGAATTTTAAGTAACTTTAATTAGTTTGTTAAAGGCTCTAAAGGAAAAAGATGAACATGAAATGTTAGGTAATTTCAGGAGAAATGTAACTACAAGAAAGAATCAAATGGAAATGCTAGTAATGCAAACACAGTAAACAGAGATTAAAGATAAAATTTTCAAGACTTTTTGCTATAAAAAATATGCTTAAAAAGGTAGTCCAGCACAAGTATTGTGCCAGTATTCAAAGATGTGTAGACATGACAGACCCATGGTGGGATTATCTTCTTACAGTTCAAATATGAGTAATTATGTAATAGTTCTAAGAGTTAAACTATTGTTACCATATCATTTCTGGATTTTTATGAAAGTATGAAATATACAATTATTGAAAGACAATTTTCAATTCTCCAATATTTCTAAATTCAGCAGTAGTGCCATATCTTTCAGAAGCTTCACAGTCCAGTGCTGGAAATCAAATTAGTTAAACCTGAGACCCATGTAAATATCTGATTTTGAGCTGCTGGTACTCAAAAACAAGCTGTATTAATTAGAATATTTTTGGTTGTTACCATTTCAACAGAATTTTTGGATGAATATTGGTAATTCACATGTTTGACAGTTAACTTAAATAAGTCCTTAGGAACCAATTCCAGTCACATGCCGAAAAGAAGAGCCCATACAACAGTGTCAAACACACTCACCATTTTGTCTCTCTGTTCAAGAGTCAAGATTCAATTTCAGCATAGAAGCACTGTTTTGATCTAGACATAATCAAATGACAGCAATGATTTAGTGCCCATCAAATACAGTCAATACAGAAGAGAAAATTTCCCAAATAGACGTGGAGGTGTTCTTCAAGGGAATAGTGGGCACTACTAAATTTGGCTAAATAATAATAGAATTTTTAAAAAAAGCAGTTTCAGCCCTGGCTGGTGTAGCTCAGTGGATTGAGCGTGGGCTGCGAACCAGGCATCGTAGGTTCGATTCCCAGTCAGGGCACATGCCTAGGTTGCAGGCCATGTCCCCCGGCAACCGCACATTGATGTTTCTCTCTCTCTCTCTCTCTCCCTCACTTCCCTCTCTAAAAATAAATAAATAAAATCTTAAAAAAAATTTTAAAAAAAAGCAGTTTCAAGAGATTTATACAGGTGCTGATGCAATGTCAGTAAACAATATTATTAGAAATTATAGAGCTTCTATTCTATTATGACAAGTCCAGTACTAGATATTTCTATCAATATTTTATAAACTTGAAAATTGTTTCTCTCAGTCTGTATTTTATATTGAAGCTTGGTCATCAATATGTCATCTGTATAACCCTCATATTACAACCCCTTCTTTCTAATTTTTCTCATTTTCATTAATCTCATTTATCAGGGAAAAACCCTAAAAAATGCTTTCAAATTGATTTTTTTCTTATTAATACAACTGCATTGACTCACTTAAGCCTTCTCATTACTTCCAGTTATCAAAGTCTTCATTTCCCACAACTTTCACACCCCTACCTTTGTCTCTCTGAAAGGAAATTGAATCAGGTAATATAGCACTTCAAAGAGGAAAAATATAATAACAGAAACTATTAATGACCCATTCTAATATGTCATAGCACATGAGGTATACTCAATCCCTATGTAATTTGAAGAATACATTATTAATGAAAAAGACTGTGAGCAAACATCTGAAATTTACCTAAAACAACTCATTATTTTTTCCCTAATTCTATTGGTTAAAACTATATTACATTATTATTTTAATCTCCATTTTCTTGACATGCAGTGAGATTGAATAATTTTTTAATATTTTAATGCTAAAGTGATTCCACTTAATTTGAATTATGTTTTTATCAATTATCTGTTTTCTTCTCTGGTTAATTTATTTCTCATCAACTGGAAGAAATTCTTGTCCTAGTATCCATATTGACTTTATTAATTATTAAGTTTGCATTTTCTTTCTTTATTTGTGACATTTATGTCATTTGTTGACATACAAATATTAATTTTAAACATTTAAATGTCAACTTTTAGACAAATTAAACATGTCTTCATGATTTTTCTTTTTTCACACTTCATTTATTTGAAATACACATTTGGGATTATAAAATTGTAATCTTGACTTTGTTTTACAAACACTATATTACAACCATATTTTAATGTTATGATTACCTCTTTATGAACCTCAGTTGTAATGTTAGGTTTTAAGGGAAGATGAATAACATTTCAGATTATGCTATCTGGTAAGTTTCTAAAATGTACATATTATGTGGACCCATTTGAAAAAAGAGCAAAATAATTTGCATGCCAGGTAAAGAATTTGTTTGAAAACTTGTTAAACATAACATTTTTTTCCAAAAAAGGAGCTATCCTACCTCTAAAACAATACCTTCTTGTAAGGTCAATTTGTTTTTCTAAAGTTGGAAACATATTTAGGTCTGTTCAAGTGCCCACATTCATAATTGAATTCTTGGAGTTCTGCACCACAAAGCATAGAGGATAAGTTTTTAGCCAGGAATATTTGTAGAACAGATGTCAGTTATCTAACTGAATTTTTTCTATCCAATGTATGATTTTGAATAGCTGTGCTTCTTGGATGCTCCTGACAGAATGAGTCAGTTGTAAAACGAATCAACAGTGAACCTAGTTATTTGACTAAGTAGGTGGATTCTATTATTCTTCATTTAAGATTGCATACTACCTTCCAATTGCAATAGTTTTCTCCTTTCCAAAGTTTATATAAAATGCATTTTCTGACACTAAAGAAAAAAATACTAAATGATTTTTCAAACCTCCACTAGTTTGGATTAGAGAAATCATAATTTTAATGCAGAAACAGATATTTTCATATTTAGTACAGTGATAGTACATGGATGCTATTTTTCTAACAGTTTATTAATCTGTTTGTAATATATGCTCAATGGAATGTGCTCCCTTGAAAGCCAAGGTGGTGTCTTCATAATTGCTAGAATGATCCATATTACAAAATTTGAATAAGAATAGTCTCTAAAAATTTGCTGAAAATACACAGAAGGAGGACTGAAGTGGTATTTTATTTCATTACACTTGGATGGAAATGTGACACTTCACAAAATAATTTCCCCTCATTCTGACCTCATGGTAGTTTTTAAACTCCAGGCTTTGAAGATTCTGATAATCGTCAGTGAATGAGGAGCTGCTATAATTTGACACATGGATACTTTCTAACTGCAGTAAAATACAGATAGTAAACTGATGAATGTCATGATAAAACTTATGATCTTGGCTATTGTTCATGTAAATTGAGAGCACAACAAAAATGGGATAGTAGTGATACTTTAAAACAACTGTACCTCTCACATAGTTTGTTAGTTTTTCAAACACAGGATGAGAGCAAATTGAGGAAGAAAGACCTGGAAATTCACTAAGCTAAATTTTTAAATACTAATATGTATCAAGTGCTGACATTCTGCCAAGACTGTTACCCATATATTGACTTTAATCCTAACAACAACCATATGTGATAGGTTGTTGGGAACTGCTCTATCTGGTGTCGGAAGCTGTAACCCCCATGGCTAAGGCTGAGTGAGCAATCTTCGGGTCATAAGCCACTAAGGAGACAAAGCTTAACTCACTAGCAGGAGTGCCACCTCTGCCCCTTTTACTTCACCCTGCCTGGCCCTCAATGCATGATCCATTAGCCAATGACAGGTAAGATTCCTCAAGGGAAGAACAACCTAAGGCAGGCATGGTCATGGGGGCCCCAGGAAAGGACTTGGGGGGCTATAGCAAAAGGGGGTGATAGAACCTCGCCCCTCAGCTTTGATATAGCCTGAGTCCTCATTCTGTCTGTGAGAAGTCTCCTAATCTCTTGGCTTCCACACTTCCCCTGCCTGACTTAAACCTGAAACAATGACAGAATGTGGTGGAGCCCTGTGTGACAAGGGTGGGTTCCCCAGGGTGATCAGGCCTAAGAAAGGATACATAAAATCCTGTGAAATCTGTTTTGCTAAGAATGCACTCAAATGATAAGGGCCTGAGCAGGAAATGAGTTTGTTTCCTATAGTTTTGTAGCCCTTTAGCTAACAGACCCTGACTCAGAATAAGCCCTCGTAGTTCTTTGTATGCTATCTATTGTTTGATCCTTACTGCCTGACAATGATTGATGAGCTTTACCTGTATTCCTGTGCAAAATGAACCCAATAAAAGCCCATTAAGGAGAAGGGTCTTGGCCCTTCTCCTTTGAGAGATTGGCCACCTTTCCTCCCCAAGCAGATCATGTCTTGATAGACTTATTCTCATCTGTGGTGGCCGGGAAGACTCTGTGGATAAAGCCCCACCACTATAGATACTATTATTAATCCTTTTTGCAGAGATGAAAAGGTAAATCTACATAGTTGGACAACTGCCTCAAAGAAATTCACAAAGATAAATATAAACCCACATCTTTCTTATTTGAAAACCTATCCTTTTAACGATGACACAAAAGTGCATACTTGAAAAGTGTGTGCATATTATTGCTAGATTTGACATTTTTCTTTTGTGAAATTTTTCTTTATATTAAAATTTTATATCAAAACAAGATCAGGGGTTACAAGTCTCTGATTACTCTAACGGAAGGCAGGAAACAAATGTTTCTAGTATTTTCATGACACATGATTGGGAACAAAGCCTCCCTCAAAAAACTGTCAATCAAGAATGTTTTTCATTTATATGTGTAACCAGAAAAAGATTTTTGAAAAATGATAAGTTAAAAAAATACACAGACATTCAGAGCAGAAATGTATGACTCACTTTGATTTTAGAAGTCTGATTATAAGATTGGGGCAATCAACACACCATCTCAGCCTTCTTGTACATATCCACTTATCACTCACTTATTTATTTAACAAACTTAAGTAAGGTTCTGATAAGCAATATGGACACAAAGATGTATAAGACATATTTCCTTATCTTAAGAAAAACTTTTTTCCAATTATAATAGAATAGGATAAATACTTAAAAATAAATGTAGGAAGAGTTTACAACAAAGTACTTCACTTAGGAAAAATAATAAAGTAACTTTCTATATAAAACATTTGAGGATTCTTTCCTATTAGTATAAGGTGAGATAAAACCTAGAAGTTCATAAGGCACAAAGAGTGGAGGCTATTCTTGAAATGGAAAACAATATAGTCAGCCAGTGGTACATAATAATTGTTCACTGTCACAGTGACCTCTACCCAAAACCCCACACATATACACAGCTGTCACCAAATTGCACTCTTTCTGTAACCAAAAGCTACAACACATTGCTTTCCAAATGTATTTCAAAAAATATTAATATCAATATAATACTGTTACATGAGTTGTACTCATAAAACTTTATATTGACATTTTCATTTTTAGTAAACCATTGATAAAGGGAGATTTAAAACAATAAGAAAGAGTTTTGCTTTAGTAAGGCAGAGTAGGTAATTTGTACTGAGTATCTCACTGAGACACAGAGAAAATACAAAGAAAAGAAAATTTATCTTCTTGAAAGCTTTAAGAGGTTTTTTAGAAGTGAAAATTTATAGGGTCAAGACCCAGAAAAATAAAAAAAAATGCAGAGAGGATAACCTAGGGACATATGTGAATTATAGAAAGGATAGATTCAAGAGGTTTAGCAGCTATTTAAATAGTGTAATGAGGCTGGCAATGAATTTGAGCCCCGGACTTTTCAATATGAAGAGGATTTTGATAACCTGCCACACACACATATGCTCACTGGGTTTGTATCTCAGGAAGTAGGAAAAAGAGATGTAATCTCTTCTAGAGATGAATCTAGAGACGACAGACGAGCTTCAAATAATCTCAATCACTGAAGTTAGAAAATAGTGTTTCTGTTTTTCTCAAGTGACTTCACAGAAGCAAACATAAATGTTCAATAGAAGGCTCCAGTTTTAATATATAATAACTGGCTTTTAATTAAAAGTAATTGTATAAGAAAATGATAAAACAACAGAAATTAAACAATCCCACAGATAACTTAGAAAATATTTTTTAGAAGAAATTCTAAAAAATAACCATGCGGAATATGTTCATAGAGTTAAAAGACATTAGGGATTTCTATAGGGAATTAAAAATTGTAAGTCATAAACAACAGAAAAATAAAATAAATTTTAACTAAAGTCATAGCTAAATGGACTATTTTAACCTTAAATTAAACATAGCCAAAAAGGAATAAGTAAACTGAAAGATAGATCAATATAAAGTATCCACAAATAAGGACAAAGGAAAAGATAGTGTAAGAGATACGTGGAATGGGTGTTTTTTTTTTCTTCTTTCCAAATTCTATTAAATAAACGTTAACACCAACTAAAAGAGAGAGAGAAAGAGACACTGAGACAGGTGCAGAGACAGAGAGGAGAGACTGAAGAGTAAAAAACCCAATGCATCACATTTTTAATGATCATTGGTCTAATGATTTTAGTAGTTCAAAAGTAAAGGAACTGACAAAAAGAGACACTGTACACAGGGTTTTGAGATGAAAGGGAATGCAATGCTGTTTCATTTGAAGAGTACTGCTCATTATTTATATTCTTTCATTTGGGCAGTAATGAAGTGATAATGACTGCTGGTTTTTGCTGTAGACGTGTTTCTCTTTTCCCTAACAAGAGTTAAGGACTCCTCTCCCTCTCCCTCTCCCTCTGCCTCTCCCTATCTTTCCTTCTCTGTCTTCCCTTCCTCCTCTCTTATCTTCAAATTCTCTTGTTCTCTATTTTATTTTATAATTGGCGATATTGTCAATGAAAATTACTATACTCCTGTTCTTAAAGTTACATGTATAATAAATCATACCCCTAAACAAAATTCAGTTTATCTCAATTGAATGTCGAAATCATTATAAATGGGTTGGGAACGTGATAGTCCTCTTCGTTAAATATCTCTGTAGAATAAATATACGAAAAGTGATTGAATAAATCATAAATTCTAATGTCAGTCTTGTCACTAGCTGTCTATGCCATTCTGGCAAAGTGTTCTAAACTCTTTTTATTTTACTTTATCCTCCAAAATTAGGGCTATAATGATCTTTTCCCTCTCTTCACAATTTTTGTATCAAATAAGATAATGCAAGGGAAGTCTTTTGTCAATCACTGGTCAATTTTTTCCCTTCAAAACTAAAAGATAAAGTAGGTCGAATTTAAGGGAAAAAAGTCTCCGCAAAAGGAATTGCCTTTAAGTCGTGCAAGACTGACATCTGCATGTTTTAAAAAGAAATAATCTGCCGTTTTTAAGAGCCATGTGTTTGCACTCTTCTTTGTCCTGAGCTCTGACCTTTCAGTTATGAACACAATTAAGCCCTGAGGACAGAAGAAATAAGAGAAAAATGAAAAAAAATTGACATGATTTGAGTTATTATCATTTAGTAGTGTGTTAATTTAAATGAGAACATTAAATCTGAAAAGCCGCTACCTCGTGATTGTAAATCTAAATGAGCCTTTTAATCCCGAACCAACGTGGCAGCATAAGAATATTGTGTTGTCCTTATGGGTATGTTTGTCTCCGTGTTTCTGAGTTTGACATAGGATATGCTCTTTGAAAGATATCCCCTGGGAAAATAATTTTCTGAATCTTTTTTTCTGAGGAAGGAACTTTGTAAGTGATGCTATAACTGACATGCCATTTGCAAAGTGTTATGATGTAGAGAATAAACTTTAAACCTAAAAATTAAAAATCGGATTCCTAATGAGTCTACATGCAAATCAGTGGAAATAATATAAATGTAAAAGTTATTCCTTGTACCCATTATCTAAATACATACAAACAAAGGAATGTAGAAAAGATAAAGATAAAATTAGTAAAAAAATATCTCTCTGAAAACATGTGCCTGAGGATATTCAGGTGTCCATAATCCCTTTTGCAAACCTGGCAACTACCGAGAGAAGGAAGGGAAAGACGGGACTTTGGAAGTTTTCATTAATGCATCTTGTAGCACTTTTAATAATTACTCTCACCAGATGCACTGGAATTTTGTATAAGCTTGCTCTCACAAACATCATCTCTACTCATCATGCATTCAGGGCCAAGCAGATCTTTTTGGATTAAGGCAGCCCTATCAGTTCAAGGAGGCATTTTGCATGCCAGGCATCCTAATCCATTGCTTCTCATCTATGGCACAAAGTTCTTTGGGATCAAGAATTCTTTATCATACCTTACCAGCACCATAGGGGCATGATTTCTAGGCCTGCACAATGTATTTATGTCCATACCTATTTCAAGGACGCTGGTTTGTTGTTGTTGTTGTTGTTGTTTTTACACAGTATATTATTTTTGTAGGAATGCTGTAAAAAAAACTAACACAAATTGGATGATTTAAAACAACAGAAATTATTTTCTCACATTTCTGTAAATTTGAATTCCTAAATCAAGGTATCGACAAGCCATGCTCCCTCTGAAACCTGCAGAGGAGAATCCTGCCTTACTCTTCCTAGCTTCTGATGATTTGCGACAATCCTTAGCATTCCTTGGCTTGACCCTGCAACATTAAAATCTCTGCTGCTGTCATCGCATGGCATTCTTCCTTCTTTGTGTGTTTTCACATGGTGCTTCTTATAAGGATGCCTATCCCACTGGATTAATGACCTCATCTTCACTTGACTGCATTTGCAAAGACTGCATTTCCAAATAAGATCCCAGTTCCTGGTGCTGGAGATTAAGACTTCAATATATCTTTGGGGCTGGGTGGTGGCTCTATTCAACCAATAACAAAAGGCTATGGACACCTTTTCTCAGCCCTTGGTTCCAGGTCTTTTTGGTACTTGCAAATTGCAGTTCTTATGAAATAGCCAAATAACTATACTCTTCAATTGTCCTCATTTATTTTGGGATAATGGGGAGAATTCTAGATTATTCACTTTCCTGTTTTAAAAGTATATATCCACAGCCTTGTCATGTAATTTTGCAATATCATTCCACTATGGATGACATATACTTCCTTGCCCTAATGAGGTAAGTCTCGCCTTTATGACTTGCTTGGCCAATGAAGTTCAGTGGGTATATTAAAAATGTAACAGTAGACTGAATTTGTTTAATTTGGCTTGGTTCTTGAATTTCTGCCATAGCTATGAGAATACATGTCCCAAATAACCACTAATAAAAGAAAAATGAGAAACATGTGCAAGTGTCCAATCTAATCTTTAACCTATAAATCCCAGTAGATCCACAGATTAGAGCAGAGGGTAATCCTACTGATTCACACATTCTGAGCAAGAGAAATAAGTAGTTGTTTTTGTCAGCTCCTGTGCATTGGGTGGTTTGTTTCACAGCATCAGTGATGTAATAGCTGACCAATATGTTCTGTTCTTTACTGCTGACTCAAGACAAATGCCCACTTCAGCACTCCCTCCTTAAAAATTCCAATTGATTTTACAGGTTCCTTCTATTGTTAGTTATACTGTTTAATTTATTTTGATGAGTACTCAATATTAAAAGAATGCACCTACTTTATGTGTCATCTGTCAGAAACTATGCTTCTGATAGTGAGATGATCACAATTAGTCTATCATAAATTCTAGTGCAATTAATTTCCCACACAATGGCAAACTAAAGATTCTAAAACCTTGGTATGTGTGAAAAAATTTCAGGGGACCCTTGTAGATAAGGTTAATCCTTCACTCTGAGACCCTTTGAGAATGAAAGGGGGTGCTCTCAATAGTTATGCCATAATCGGTATAAGCCAGACTCCTTGAGCATGCTGGCATGTGTGATTGCTGCTGTTACAGCAAAACAACATTGAAGCACATAGAGAATTTAATTTTGGTCATTGCCCATTTACTATTTTAATGTCTTTTATATAAATACTGGCTAATATATTTACATTTATATTTCCAAGTTATAGCACTGAGAAAGAATAACTTCATAAAGATCCCAAGGGGAAAAGCAATGATTTACCCTTTTGGATACAGCTACTCTGGGGGCATTTACTGCTGGAGTAATTCTTACTGAGGGAGATCTGTGAAGAAAATATTTCAGAAAGAGTTCAGGCTGTTCAAGAAGCAGATTTATTTCCTGGTGACATTTCTAATTCCAGGGATTCATAGAATTAATATTCTTATTGGATAGAAAATCCAACCATATGTCTTTTAGCCTTTTATACTTCAGTTATCCTCAACGTCTTCAACACTGTTTTTTAGAATAATTCACCTGTCTATTTTTTCTGTTTTTCTGCTCTAGTCCAGCAGTTTTCAAAGTGAGGCTCAGGACCCTTAGGAATTCCTGAAACTTCTTCATGAGGTAGGTAAGATCAAAACTATTTCATGATAATACTAGGCCACCATTTGTCACTTCAATATGATGACATTGTAATGATGATGCAAAAGCAGAAATTAGTAAAACTGGCAAGATATTAGCACAAAGGAAAACAGTGACTCAAAACTGTTCAACTAATTATGCATTCTTCAATTTTGTGAACCTGGATTTAAAAACTTATGAATATCAACTAAGAATGTCCTTGAGGAAGTAGTAAACATATTGATTTTTAATTTTTTTAATTTCTTATGGTGCTTATATTTTATTGAAATTAAGATTTTGCAGTAAATATGGGACATTTGATAGAGATACAGAGGAATTCATTTTTCATTAAATAGTACATTAAAAAATCCCTGAACTGGATTACCTTGATGCCAATCTGCCTAAGCACACACCAGACTTAGTGTAATTGAGTTAATAGGTTATAGGAAAACATAGTTCAACTGTGGTGGAAACAGGAATTGGTTATGTCACAAAGTACAACCTTTCTCCCCCACTCTCATCCCCAGTATAGTATATTTCTTTAAAATAGCTTTATGCAGTAACAAGAAAAGATTTTCTATGGTGTATATATCTGAACTCCAGTAACTTTTTCTTATTAAAAATCAAATTTCTGGTGCCAATCAGAAATGATCGGCATCACAACAATCTGCCATGTAAACAGTAATTTTCTTTTTTTAACTAAAAATAATTTTATTGTATTTTTCATTACCATTTATTGCCCTTATACCCCTGCTCCCATATAATCACCACACTTATGTTTAAAAGTATCAAGTGTTGAGTACACTACTTTTTAATTCTCTGTGCAATGATATGAGAAGCACACATGAAGCACTTCTGCTATATAATAAAGTACAATGATTGTACCACAGAAAGCTTGTATGAAAATGTGTATGCTTGTGTGGTGGTTTGAGCTAAAGAGTAAGTGTCATTGTTATTTGAAAGGGTGTACAACACACAAACTATGCCTGTTCCGATGTAAGTGTTTGGCAGAGACATTTTCTTGAAAATGAACAAAGTGAGCCTGCCATGTAGAGAAAAGCAAGTGACAAGTACGGCACCAAGAAATTGAGAAAAAACAACTGAATATTGGAAAATGTCTAACTGCTCCCATGAACTTCAAGGTTCCCAAGAGGTAAAGAATTGTCTGATAATGTCAGAGGTAACATTAAGGAAGGTGAAGTGTTCATATTTCATTTATATAATGAAATGGGACAACATTTGGGAGATTTCCATAATTCAGTGAACAGATATCTTCCAAAAATAATGCACAGGGAATTGATACATTCGAAGTTCAAGATAGACAATGTACTTTAAGGTAACAATGTACAAAAAGTTTATTGATATTGTTTAATATTCTATATAGCAATTGACCAATAAAAAATTACTACATTGAGTTTTGATGTAGAATCAACAGAGAATATTTCCAAATATGTGAAAAAGCTATGGAAATAATTTTCTACTTTCCAACTACACATCTCTGTAAGGCCAGATTTTCATGTTCTACAAAATAAAATAATGTATGTTAGCAGTTTGGATACAGAGACATATTAAAAAACAAACAAACAAAAAATGTGTCTTTCACTATACCGGACATTAGAGAGATTTGCGAAATATTTTTAATCATTATGTCACTAATTATTTTTTAAATTGAAGTTATTTCACTTAAAATATATTTTATGCTATCACTGTGAGTGTTATTATTCATATTTTAAAATTGGATTTTAATTGACAACACAATGAATATTGCCATAAGTAACTCAAGTAAAGAAAACCTTTGTGTTATACTCAACAACTATTTCAGACTATGAAAACGTCTGAAGGGCAAAAGTTCCAATCAAAGTCTTTTTGTCTCTTCTGGATTTTTTTTTAAATTAAGATACAGAGATAAAAATTACCTTTTTGTCCTAAAATCCCTGCCATTCATACTCTAAATTCATGTAATTTCTTGTTTTAAGAAGAACAGTAATAAAACTGACACCATAAACTTATCTGGTGGAAGTCCTGGACTGATGCTAGGAAACCAATTTGGGGAGGTTTATATGAAGCACAGGCCAAAGGGACGGTGATATGATTATGATTCTTCTGTTGCGTCTTTTCCATGAAGTATTATGTGAAATTGGAAGAGTTACCCCGTGGATTTCTCCTGTGGATGAGATTATCCACCCATTTCCATCTTCTTATCTGCTTTGAGCTGCTTTCAAATTGTTAAAGTGATGGGCTGCATAGCTAATGTATTTGTCCAGAAGAAAAGGAATTGTCTTTGACATGCGTTACAAAAAAGATTCTGATGTTTTCTTAGGATTAAGCTTATTTTTTGTCCCTGTAGTTTGGTGATAGTGACTTTTCCGCTTGTTTGTTTTTTTGTTGTATTTTCTTTTTGTTTCTGCAATTTTTAGATTCAATTGCTTTTTTAAAAAATAACAATTCTCAGTTTCTTTGTGTTCTGCTTTAAATTATAAAAATTTCATAGAGGGATTTACAGATCTCTAGTGACTTACTACAGAGCTACTTTCAGGGGAAAATGAATTCATTCAAGTTACCTAGATTTAGGTAAATTCTATTTACTCTTCTCACATTAAGAATCCTGCGTTGTAAATGAAAGACAAAAAAAGCTTTAAAAGACATTGGCACAGCCAGCTTAGAAAAAAGAATAAAATGGGTTAAAATATGTTATTCAATTATGAAATCTAAGAACAAACTTCTACAGATTTATAAGCATATCCTTGACAAGTTGAAAAGCCAGCAGTAGGTGTGAAGTATTCTCTGTGAATCTCAACCTTGAGCTCTGCTGCTCAGGGCAGCAGATCCTGGAGGAATAAAGTAACTGGATGTGTCTAGTCAGAATTAACAGTAAGGAGTTTTTTCATGCCGTGAGTCAGACTTCTAAAATATATTAGAAATTGATATCTATAGGGATTTTTAGGACACATTCTCTTATGTTTTTTATTTAGTATCTATCAGTTACCGATACAGAGTAGAACTGAAATACATGATTTTTGAATAGTATTCTGAAATTCAACATGCAAAAATATTTGTGTCAATATCCAAACCCTTTATTTCTTCTTCAACAAGTCATTGCCAGTTCAACACTGATCCTGAAAACATTCCCAGTGTCTACATTTTTGCTCCAATTCCAACTACTTGATGTAAAAATTAAATACCTGCGTCATCTGGAAATATAACAGCAATGAACTTTGGCTGAGTATAGACTCAGGCATGTGAGTGTTTCAGTAATAAAAGTTTAATACTACCCCAGAAGGAGGCAGGAACTCTTTTCTGCCTGCTTACTATAGAAAAGTCAGATGAGAGGATGTGTCAGGGTACAGCTAAGAAGAACATGTGTGCTCCAGGTTTACTGAATAAAATATTTAAAGCCCCAGACGTACAGCGAAAGCTGCCTAGAAAAAGGGAAGGGGGACACATTTCCTCTGAAACCTTTTGAAATTCTGCCCTTTAAATATTTTGTGGGGCTTTGGGCTGTCGAACTGGCAAAGTAGACACAACATGGGGGGTGGAGAAATGATGGAAGAGCTGTATTTCATGCCTGCAACTTGGGATGCTGAGGAAATTCTGGGTAAAGAATGAACTTCACAGCAGTGTAGGGTAAACATGGCTTGCTGTGAGGCTCTCACGTTTCCAAGCCCAGCTGAAGGTGGCTACTGGTACAACAGTGCAGTGTTAGAGATACGATGTGCGATTTTCAAACACCTCATTCAATATTCCCATGCAACAATAAACTGTGAAGGTACAGTTCTAGGCTTTGCAACTTCACTTTATAAAATAAGAAAAATAACACTGCATAGCTGATCTTGCCAGTCAGGTTAGAGCAATTTGTTCAGCTCACAATGAAAAAAGTTCTACTTTGCACAGCTGGCAAATGCAACCTGAGATTAGACGATACCTGGTGGTGATGGATGTGGAAGGAGTTCTTAGAGCCCAGAAATAAAGAAATATTAGAAGCACCCAAGTGAAAAGCCTAGAATATTCACAAGATCGAACAAGTTCAGTCTAAAGCTCTAGGACTAAATTATTTAAAATAAATTATAACAAAATTCAAAAATAAATTGAATTACTGTAATTAATGACTTCAAAAAATACTTTATATAACAAATATATTCCACTTCAAAATTTCCTCACAATTTTAATTTTGAAATTATCTTTTTTTGTAGGTTTCTAAAGTTTTAAGACAATTTTGGCTGATCACCATGTACTTCCCACGATAGATTTAATTTTCCTCATCTAGGTTTATTTTGCTTAGCCAATGTAAACTACATTTTATGAGGTCTCAAAGTTTACTTTATATTGTAACTTATGGTCTTATTTAAATAAAGTTGGAATTTTTATTAGCTTTTACCAATGAATACTTGAACAAAAAATCAACCCAGTTATAAATGACTATTTTTTTCTTAATGGTGTGCCTGCTTGAGAAACTTTTTTTTTATATTAGTAAATTAAATTTTGCTTAAATAAAAGTGTATTTATATTAAACTGTCTACCATATTTATTATAACCTAAGATATCTCACTGCAAATCAGGTAGCACCTTATGTTTTTAAATATATATTTTTCATATATTATATATATATATATATGGTTATAGATTAAATCTTTAAACCTTAGCATGTACCAGTAATTACTAATAACAATATAGATACTACTAATTATTGCTATTAAAAAAAAAGACAGCTATTTGCGGAATAGCTTTTAGTGGACTTAACCTTTGTAATTTTTTAAAAGATTTTATTGATTTATTTTTATAGAGAAGGGAAGGAAGAGAGAAAAATAGGGAGAGAAACATCAATGTGTGATTTCCTCTCACATGCCCGCAACTGGGGACCTGGCCTGCAACCCAGGCATGTGCTCTGCTGACTGGAAATCAAACCATCAACCCTTTGGTTTGCAGGCGGGCACTCAATCCACTGAGCCACTCCAGCCAGGACTGTACTTTATAGTAAGTATAACCTCTGGACAAAGTATAAATGTCCCTGAAGGTGCAAAATGAGACCACTATTGGAGGGTATTTGACTCTTGAAAGAAAAAAAATGCACAGGATTAGATTCATGTTTATACAGATTTTCTTTGAAGCTAAAACCACATCTGAAGGTCATGGAGTCTCTAAAACTAAAGAAAAAAATGCCTTGGGTTTATTAGGTTGTGGTGTCACAAGACAAAGTTTGGGGTTGCCAGACTTCTGGGATTTGAAGGAAAAAACAAGCTGAAAAAGAAAGACACACAGGGGACGCCCCAAATAATGTATATAAAATGCCCAGAAACTAAGCCTGCAGGTGGGAGATTTCAAGGATCCCAGTAGAAAACAACAGGATGCTAACAGCTCAAGAGAAAAAGAAATTGGTATATTTCACTGTGTTCAAACTTCTGGTGTCTCTGGGCCACACTGGAAGAAGAAGAGTTGCCTTGGGCCACATATTAAGATACACAAACACTAACAAAAACTGATGAGCTAAAAAAAGGCTTTAAGTACATCTACGATTTTGTGTTGGGTTTCATTCATAGCAGTTCTGGGCAACAGGCAGCCCACGGGCCTTAGGTTGGTCACCCCTACCTGGGTTTTCTCCTGAAATCAAATAATGGCCATGCCTGTTTTTCAGGCCTAAAGAATTTGCTCCAGGACTAAAAAGAAAACAATGATAGACCTGCTCTAAGAAAGCATACAATCAAGAATCCAGGACTTCAAGTTAACCAGACACTTACTGAAATATTATCTGTCTAGAACACATCTTCTCCAAGGAACATTACAGAAACCATTATCTTTAAAATAAATCAAGTTATAGTAAAAATTAGTAAATGTAAACAGAAAAATTTAATCCATAGTAAAGAGAAGCAACAGTAAATAAAAACATACATTTAGATAACAAAGAGGGTAGATTAATAACTAAGGACATTAAAGTAGGTAATAAAAATATTCAAAGATTAAAGGAAAATCTGATCATAATAATCAACTGAAAATAATTTCAATAGATAAATGAAAAGTATAAAAAGAAACAACTGGAAATCCTAGAACAGGAAGTACAAATCCAAATGTGAAATTCACAGGCTTCAGAGAATGCTGAAGTTGGCAAACAAAGGAAGAGGCAGAAGGAGAGAGAGGCAGAGAGAAAAGAAAGGCAAAGATAGGGAAAGGGAACGTAATGCACAAAATAAAGAAAACAAAATTGAAGCAGACATATCGGTAATTAGGTATCCAAAAGAAGAGGAGAAAAGAATGGAAAATAAAATAATAATAATACTCAAAGAAATATTAAAAGAATATGCAACATAATCTCAGAGAGCTCCAAGTTTTGTAAATATGAATAAATGCATATCTAATCACCTCATAGTCAAACTGCAGAAAACTAGAAATGAGGAAAATCTTGAAAGATGCTAATGCAAAAAATACACTTTATATAAAGTGGGGGTGTTGGTAATAATGCTGGCTAAATTCTGGTCAGAGAATGTGAAGGAAAGAAGACAATAGTATATGATGTATTTATAATATTTTGAAAGAAAAGTGCATATGTATATGAACATAGAATTACATAATTTAAACATTCTTCAAAAGTAGAGAAAAATGAAATATTTTCAAGTAAACAGAGGCTGAGAGACTCCATTCTCGTAAGAGCTGAATTATAAAACTGTTAAGTGAAGTTCTGAAGAGAGAAAGGAAATGATGCAAAATGGAATCTCAGCTCTCCAAGGAGGAATGAAAATCCTAAGAAATAGAAAACACATGGATAAATACAGAAAATATATAAAGACTATCTTAATTTGCATTCCCTTTATTTATTAACAAGCAAAACAATTAACAGTTTAAAATGATAAAATCCTAATGCAGGGCTTGTCATGTTTGTGTCTCTGTATAGCAGCATCCCAAAAGTGAGAGGATAGTACATGAGTCTTGTGTTCTACATGCATTTTACATTAGCTCTCAGAAGACTATGAGAAATTATGAAGATGTATTATAATCCCTACAAAACTAAATATATAAAACCTAGACTTAAAAAACAATACAGGGATTAAAATAGACAAGTACTTGATTAACACATAAAGGTCAGAAAAATGGGACAAATATAAAAGAAATATAGACTTGTAAAGCTGAATGCAACCACCAAAAGTAATTATAATAAATTTAAATAAACAAAAGGCAAAATTCATAGGACTGAATTGAAAAAGGAAGACTTGTTGTCTATAAGTTATTTGCTTTAAATACATGACAGTTGGTTAAAAGTAAGAATAGAAAGAAATGTACCATGCAAACATTAATCAAAAGGAAGTTAGAGTGTTTTTATTAAGATGAGATACACTAGAATTTAAAATGAGGAATATTATTAGGGATAAAGAGGACATTAATTTGAATAAAAGATCAATTTATCAAAAGGATAAAAATATCCTAAATAAGTCTCATCTATCAATCGTAAAAGAGCTTTGACACATGAAAACAGGTAAATAATCTACAATGATAGAAATTGAATAAAAATTGCATTCACACATGTGGGTAGATATTGATTAAAAAATTTCATATGGGAAATGTAATCAGAATATTCTATTTTTAATTGGGTGGTGGCTACTGTTTACATAAATTTATCAACATTAGTGAATTGTATATTTGCAATTTATTCATTTCACTGCATTGAAATTTTATCTCTATAGGAAAAAAGCAAAAGAAGTAATGTGTGTCAGACACTGTCACATACATGACACAAGATTTCATTATTATCTGAGTGCATATGATAAGGCAGACTTTTTTTAATATACTGGACTTATTTTAAGAGAGGTTAAATGATTTATTCAAGGTCACAAACTTATTTAGTGGCAGAATCAATATTTAAACATAGTTATAAGATCCTATGTAACAGCATTATAATCTATTATAAAATTATGTCACTAATTTTTCATTATGCTTTTTTATTTTTATTTTTTTCATTAATGATCATTTTGCTATAAATCACCCAGCTGCTATAAAGGTTTGAGGCTTCATCAAGATTATTGTCAAGAGTATCTTTTCTCAGTGATCATTCATGTGTTGAGCATTCCAACAATTACAAACAAGTTCTACCAACACTGTGCTAATTAAACAGAAATTAATCACAGGTGCAAGATAAACCATACACACACAATACATTCCAACATTACTATTTCACCGACATGTTAATTAAAATGTATTTTATGAGTGCTTAGGGTCTTTTTTCCTTCTTTTCTTCTTTATTTCTATTTTTTAATCGACAAAAGATCACTTTTTTCAAACAGTAATGAGTTTTTAAATGTGATTCATAATTATAATGTCACTTGAGTGATTTGAAGGTTTAAAATTGAAGTCTTTGCCTTGTTGGAGACTCACCTTCTTCTTGAGAGAAAACTAAAAATTAACTGGTGTTATCAAGACTTACTTTTGAATACTAACTCTCACAAAGGAAACTTTCTGCAATACTGAATAGTATAGAATTGATAGTCTTCGATTTAACAAATTAAAATATGCAACAGTAAACTATTAATTCAGAAAGCTCTTAAGAATCTTGTGTATGTCAGGGTCAATCAGCATTGTGAACATTGTGATTATCATTGATGGGCATTGACATAAACTAGTCATTTGCAAATTCAGTTCATTTAATTCTATATTTAAAAAGTCTTCTATGTCTATAGAAATTTTACATTTTAAATCAGTGGATAATATTTTTGCTTGCATTTATCAGCACCTTATATATAGTTCATTGTATAGTATTTTAATTTATGTTTTTTAATGTATTTCTCCAAATGTGAAATTCACAGGCTTCAGAGAATACTGAAGTTGGCAAACAAAGAAAGAGGCAGAAGGAGAGAGTAGCAGAGAGAAAGGAAAGGCAAAGATAGGGAAAGGGCATGTAATACACAAAACAAGGCGAAACAAAATTGAAACAGACATATAGGTAATTGGGTATCCAAAAGGAGAGGAGAAAAGACACCCATTTTTGGACACCCACTCCTAATTTAGTATTTAGTCATTCAATTGCTTATTCATTCACTTTCAGGCAATGTATTATTTTTATGAAATTGAAAGGGGAAAAAGAAAACAACCAGAGATCTTCCTCCTCACACCAAACATCAAATCACTCAGTGAACCTACATTAGTAGTACCCATATACTCTGTCTACACTCCAGATGCAATCAGTGGATACCCCCAGTATGACTCACATTTTAAGAACAAATTCAAATACATTGTTCCTACAATTTTGAGCTTTTGCTTTATTATTGCCTTTGCCTTCACATCTGAACCATAGCTTAAGGATAAATCATGCTTTAATATCTCTCAACTTACAACCAACCAAACAACTCTCCCATGATCTCATACCCTTCTTCAGATAACTGCCCTTTCTCTTCTGTCTCACTGTAATTTGCTGAACGTTGGTTTCCCCCCAAATTACTATGTTGAAATCTAATTCCCGGTGTGATGGTATTCGAAGGTGGGGCTCTAGGGCGTTGATTAAGTCATTGGGCCCTCATGATGGTATTAGTTTCTCTCTGAAAGAAGGCCAGAAAGCTCTGTTATCTCTTTCTGTCATATGCTACAGCAATAATTCAGCAGTCTGCAACAAGGCAAGAACTCTTACTGGATTCTGGCCATGCTGGTCCCCTGATCTCAGACTTCCAGCTTCCAAAACTGTGAGAAATAAATTCCTGTTGCTTCTAACCCACTCAGGCTAGGGTTCTTTGTTGTAGTAGCTGGAACTGACCAAGGCATTCTTCTCACAATAAAACTTCAAAGGTGTTTTCAATTGTTGTTTATTTTTCTTCCTGTTCTTCAGTTGTCTGTTGAACTCTCCCAGTCATCACCTGCCACCACCATTCCCCTCCCATCGTTGTTGTCAAAGTCACCAGTGACATCCTCTGTATCAGGTCCCACAGTAAATCCTCAGTGCTCCTTCTACCCAGCCTATGAATACCACCTGATAAGCTTAGCACTTCCCCTTTCTTAAAATATTTCTTCTCTCGTCTTCTAGAATCCAAGATGTCTTTTGCTTTTTGTTTTGTTATTTTAGTATTTTGTATTTTTTTGTTCTCTTCCTTTGCTTTTTCTCTTCTGTGCTGTTCTCACTTATGTCTACAGTGAGTACAATTGTGACTGTGATGACAGAGGCATGCAGTAAACACTTTCTTGTTGAACGAATACATGAATAGTATTGTAAAAACCACTCTTGCTCTTCGACTAAAGTAATCATGTAGAGTGGAGCCAAACAGAAACATTAAAAACAAATTGTCAATCATTTGTCTCTTCTAAAAACCAAATTACAAAAAGAAGAAAGGTTCCTGTAAATATCATGAATACCACTTAATGATAGTTGTCATGCAATTTTTTGTATGCAAAATGACAAAATTTTCTGGTTTAATTTTAGTATTACCATTTTAATTAGAGTATAATAAATATTGATTAGGATTTGTATATAATGTTAATTTCACTATCTTATCTACATTATGACCATAAATGTCACAAGCATATATTTTTCTCTACATATAAGATTTTCTATGAAAATCACATGCTTGTCAAAAGCTTTTTCAAATTAAATAGTGAGGATAGATAGCTACATAGGAAATTTCTATCTGAAGAGCACTACAAAACTTAAAATTTATATTTAAAACAACAACAATAAACAAAAATAACACTCTGCTAATTGTCCAAGAATTATTAGTCAGTTTCTTTAAGTTGAACCCTAGAGGCACAGCAGGTTTTCTATAAAATAAGAGCAAGTAGAGCTGGAAAAGGTGGAACTTACTACATAATTTGGTATGCACACATATCTTTTCTTTGGTTAAAAGTAAAGCAGATAAAATTTGGTTTATTATAGCAGATAAAATTACTCTAATAAATGGAGGCATTCCCATCTAAGAAGTCATGAGATTATAAAAGAAATGTCATTATTTTATTTTTTAGAGCAGACATACTTGAAGTATGCTCAGGTAGCATAATTATATGATTTAGGGCCAGCTCACTATTATACCTAGAAGACTGAGTCTTCTTTAAGTGAAAGGAAAAAAAAAAGACAGATGTGATTTACTAAGTTTTGATAATAAAGACACTGCACAATTTTAAAGGATCTGTAATTGTAATTCCCAAGTATCGTTCCTTCCTCAACTAATTGGGTAATGACATTGCTAGAATTAATCCAAGGTCATCAGCTTGCACACAGTACAGATGGTTCCTCCAGTTTACGGGTATACAGGGGATTCGAGATTACTGTTGCCTGCTGCTTTTCAAACTAATTTTTATTCTTAAAAATCCACATTTCCACTGCAGCTGAACGGCTAAGCCATATGTTGCTTTGTGAATACTTTAAAATATCTGGTGCATGTAATTATTACACTAAAACTGGAATGCATTAGTACTTTTCAATTTTGTTGTAAGAAAAGGACACTTACAGTACTATGCTTTGTGTGCTTTTTATTATTATTTTTTTTATTCTCTAAGCACCAAGCTTTAGTTTAAATTATGGTCCCGGTGAGAATTTTAACCTAAAATGTATTGCTTGGCTGATCTGTCTCCCCATATGCAACACATCCCAGCCTAGTTCAGAGCTCGCCTAATGCTATTTGAGATACAATGTTAATTTATCTAGCTATTGAAAAGTTGTGCTGTGAAATATCTTTCCAACTTCCTGTGTCTTAGGCATGAATAATAGAAATGAGGTATTTCTGTGCTTTTGTTAGAATTCTGACATGTCATTGGCATTTTTGCCTGTTTGGGGGCATTGAGAAATCTTTTAATGTAGTTTGATGAAAGAACTGTCTTTAATAAAAAATGGTAATAGCTTTAATATTTATTTGTTAATATTTAAGTCATCTAAGTGTTTACATGTGAACTGTCTTCTTTATACAAAATCAATCTGAGAAATCAGTGGCAGGTATATTATTTTGTATATGAGAAACACAAACTCAGAGATTTTAAATGATGTACTCAGTGTCATGCAACCTGTAAGTCACAAAACAAGGTTAGAACTTGCTTCTTTGCTCTTCTTGAGCCCATTCTTCTCCAGACAGTAGGGACAGTAGGGCTGGTGTTCTGTTTTTCATTTTCCTCTTACTCCATTCATAGGCTAGTAAGTAGTCATGTGAAGGCAGATACACAAGATAAAACTGTATTACTCAGAGTTCTTCAGAGACACAGAAAACAATAAGTTTTATCTATGTTTATTTATCTATCTCATCTATATCTATATAACTATGTATTTATACATCTATATGTGTATGTCTATAGAGAGATATGTATATGAGTATACAGAGATATCTATACCTATATAGATATGAGTATGTGTGTATAGATATATAGAGAGAAAGACAGAGACAGAGAGAGAGAGAGAGAGAGAGAAGGAGATGAGAGAGAGAGTTTGTAAAGAATTGGTTTTCAGGCAATTAGGGATGCAGGTAATTCCCAGGATCTATGGGGTGACTCATCAAGCTGGAGATTCAGAGGGCCCATAGCTTATTTCCAATCTGAATCCCAAACCCTGACAACCAGGAGAGGTGATTGCATAGTAGCTGACCAAAGGTTTGAGATCTAGCTTGAGATCCAGGAAAGGCTCATGTTTCACTTTGATTGTGAAGGCAGGAATAAAAAGTCAGTATTTTAGTTCTAAAGCAGTCAGATGGAAGAAATGATTTTTCAGGGTGAAGGGTCAGCCTTTTGTTCTATTTAGGACATTAACTGATTGGATGAGTCACACTAACATTAGGGAGGACAAGCTGTTTTACTCATTCTGCTGATGTAAGTGTTAATTTCATCCAAAAATATGCTTATAGAAATACCCAGACTAATGTTTGACCAAATATCTGGGCATCTCATGGCCTAGTCATGTTGACATACAAAATTAACCACCAAAAAACAAACTACCATATTTTTGGACTATAAGACACACTTTTCCCCTCCAAATTTGGGAGGAATAATGGCTGATAATGCTGCTGTTGAGTTCTGTTTACATTTACATTGGTGAAATATTATGTTATTGATGTTATTAAATATTTTACCACATTTTTTGCTTCAAATTTTTTTTTCCTATTTTCCTCATCTAAAACCTAGGTATGTCTTATGGTCCAAAAAATACAGTAGGTGTTTGCAATATTTATATTCTATCCATACCACTTCCCTAATTTATATAAGCTTTAAAACTGATCTCCACAAATGATCCTTACATAAATAGAAACTACATATAAGTGTGCAAAGTCATTAATATAGTAAAGCAAAAAACCGAAACCTAAACATTTATATCACAACTTGTAATATTGTGTTGGCCAAAATATTCATTCCTTTTGTGTGTGTGTGTGGGGGGGGGGATGGCTTTAGTAGCACTTAGTTGTGTTTAACTTCATTCAAAACAATTTTGTTAGATTGTATTGTGACAGCTGTCATATATACATGCATTTAACCAACTATAGAAATGATCCCTGAAAGTATAATCTTCAACATGCATTTTAAAAAGTTATCAAAATTAGTGAATTTTTGTGTAGCCATTTTAATATTGAAGGTAGAAGAAAATAAGTAACAATTTCAGCATATTATGCTTTATTATTTCAAGAAAGGAAAAAACACAATTGAAACATGCTAAAAAAAGATGGTGCAGTGCATGGAGAAGTTGCTGTGGTTGATCGAATATGTCAAGAGCGGTTTGTGAAGTTTCATGCTGGAGATTTCTTTCTGGATGATGCTCAACAGTTGGGTACACTGGTTGAAGTTGATAGTGATCAAATTGATAAATTAATTGAGAACAATCGACGTTGTACCACACAGGAGATAGCTGAAATACTCAAAATATCCAAATCAAGCATTGAAAATCATTTGCACCAGACTGATTATGTTGATCACTTTGATATTTGGGTTCCATATAATTTAAGAGGAAGAAAATATTCTTGACCATATCTCCACTTGTGATTCTGTACTTAAATTAATGAAAATGTTTCATTTTAAAAACAAAGTATGATAGGTAATGAAAAGTGGATACTTTACAATAATGTGGAACAGAAGAGATCATGGGGCAAGTGAAATGAACCGCCAACAACCACATCAAAGACCAGTCTTCATTCAAAGAAGGTGATGCTGTGTATATGATGGGATTGGAAGGGAATCCTCTATTATGAGCTCCTTCTGAAAAACCGAACAATTAATCCCACCAAGTACTGCTTCCAGTTAGACCAAATGAAAGCAGCACTGGACAAAAAGCATCCAGAGTTAGTCAACAGAAAACATATCATCTTCCATCAGGATGATGAAAGACCACATGTTTCTTTGATGGCCAGGCAAAAACTGTTACAGCTTGGCTGGGAAGTTCTGATTCATCCGCCATATTCACCAGACATTGCACCTTCAGATTTTCATTTATTTTGGTCTTTACAAAATTCTGTTAATGGAAAAAATTTCAATTCTCTGTAAGATTGCAAAAGGCATCTGGAACAGTTTTTTGCTCAAAAAGATAAAAAGTTTTTGGAAGATGGATTATGAAGTTGCCTGAAAGACAGAAGAAAGTAGTGGAACAAACTGGTGAATACTTTATTCAATAAAGTTATTGGTAAAAATGAAAAATGTGTCTTATTTTTACTTAAAACCAAACTAACTTTCTGACGAACACAATATATGAGAAAAGTACTACACAAATTACTGATCCTCTACATGTGAACAGGAGATGTAATGGTGTGTTGAGATAGAGCACCCCAAAGTGCAGATGTCCCCCAGGAACCTTAGCTTAGGGGCAGGGGGAAGCAGAAGACAACCACTGAGAGGTACTCTGCATATCTGTGGGAACTCAGGTAGGTTAATATTTATGTTAAAAAGCTTTGTTGCTTGTTTAGAGCCAGGGAGTTGGGAATGATTTTGACTCGTGAAGTTGGGGGGAGCTTGCAGCATCTGCGCAAGTAGCAGGAAGGTGGTTCACCCTGTGTCAATGGGCCATCCCTACCCCAACTGACAATGGCACCAGAAGGAATGTAAACTGTACAGAAGACTGGCAGAATATAACCCATTATAGGAGGAATTGGAAACGGGGTCACACCAGAAGCTTCAGGCCACGATTTAAACTAGGCATGACAGCCATGGGGGCTCTCTGTATCTCTGCCATGTGCTTTGGGAAGGAGTAGGGGATCTGCCAAGAAGAGCTTCCACCAGCCCACCACGAGGTCTGGTGTATAAAGAGGTGCCACACGGTTATTAAGAGCTAGAGAACATGGCAACATGGCTGAAGGTACTGGGAACTGTGGGACCTGTCTAGCCAAGCACAGATTACTGGGAGAAGCCCAAATGCTGAACTGTGACCAGAAATGTTGATCCATGGATTTCTAATTTTCTGAAAGATGGTAACTGACTGGCATCTTGAACATGGCCTGATTTGGCAAAAGGGAGGCAGGAGTATGTGTGTGTGATTGTGAGTTTAAAAGGAGATGGAATTAATGGTAGAATTCTGCCATTATTCTTAATCTGTATAACTTTTAAATAAACAATTCTTTTCCTTTTCACCAAATTCTGGCATTGGGAGTCACACTTCTTTGTTGCGGACAATCGAACCCACGCCCCAGCAGTCTCAGAACTGCATAGGCTGGGGTGCTGTAACTAGGATGCATCATAGGACTTGACTATGAAGATAAAGTGTCACCTGACCAGGATTCTGAGAGATAGGTTATAACCAGATAAGTTGACAAAGAAACCTATTCCAAAGCTAAGATAAAGCCTGAATGAAGTGAAAAGGAACACATTTGGTAATTACATTTTGAAGAGCTTCCTGGGGACTATCAAAGATCAAATAAGAGAGACCAATTAGGAGGATTATGGATATTATCAAATTCCTCGAATAAGCAGTATTTGATCTAGAAAAACATAGGATCAACTGATGATTTTGAGCCAGGAAATAATAGGATGAAAGTAGTTGGGTTTCTAAAAAATTAGCTTGAGGTGATGACTGAAATGAATTCAAAATAAAGTCATGGAGATAAAAAAGAAAACAATTGAAAATATGTAATTCTTGACACAAATTTATGAATGTCTATAATAGGGCAGCTGCAGAAGGATAAAAAAAAAGGAAACCTTACTAAGGAAAATTAAGAATAAATAGCTGTTCTGTAAAGAAGGAAAAATTGAATAATATATCAAGATTTTAAGACAGGTAGCTTGAGGGAATGCTGGTATCTCTGATAGACATCGAAAACCAGGGACTGAGGTTTCGGAAACACTCTCTGTTAAGAAGATATGAAAACAAATAAAAACCAATAAAATAGTAAAGGAGAATGGATCATAAAGAAGAGAGGATCACACTGAAAAATTTTACCTGGAGATCTAGAGGAGAATGTGTCAAAAAGAGGAAATATTCAAATGAAAACAAACATAAAGACTTCTACACACATGTAGAAAACAAACTAGTCAGGGTTCAAAAAGAGAATTAATTCATGGAATTATTTATAGCCCTTTTACTAGATGAACATTCTGTTCACTAATCAACTGCAGAAGAAAACATTGTCACTGAATCCTAATTGCTAACTTTCACTACTTAATCTCTGCGGAGATAGGAATTAGTTATGGAGTGTTATGTAGATGGCAGTCATCTTGTTTGCCACAAACTCATTTGCATGGAAAAGCACACATCAGTTTGACCTCTGTCAAAATAATTAGCTAAGCATGAGATAAGGCCCTTTAAATTTTCGAGTGTTCCAAGCATTAAATCTTATTTTAATCTGGAGCCAAATCAACACATTTTACAGAAATAATAAGCATTGTATGTAATTCTACATTTTATCATGTTACCTTTTCTTTGTTTTTTTTTTCTTATCTATTTCATAAAGTATCTAATTTGGTAGAAATAAAACATTAGTGTCTCATAATCACTGAGATAATGAGAAATGGAATTTCTTCTCACTGTTCCCATCCCTCTTGTTCTATGCTTATTCTATGTTAGGCGTTATGAAATTGAAATAAAATCTATTTCAATTAAAAAGAGCTCTGTTCTCTTACTGTAGGGCTTAATAAACAGCATTACTGCATTCAGGTCAATCATAATTTAATCACCACGCATCCATCATCTTACACAAGGTGCACAAGAATATAACTAGATGCTAGTGCGCCCCTAGGCATAACAATGAATGATGCGTCCAGACATTGACAGTTGCCCCTGATTGAGAACCACTGCTTTCATTGTAGAGAAGGACACTAACATTGAAAAGGCAATTAAAAAATAAGTAAATAAACAATTAAGTGACAATCAGAGGAAAGAGTGCCCATGCAGGAGAGTCAAACAGATCAGTCAAGAAACAGAAGGGGAAAAATAAGGTCTGAGAATCAAAGAGGGAAGGAATTTCAAGCAGGAATCTGATTAGTGGTATCCCATGCTGTGTCCAATAATAAAAAATTGAGATCTGAGAATGGAGTTAAATCAGAGCATCTCAAGAGTCATTTTTCATATTGTCCTTTACCATACAATAGTCTTAAATGGCCACATGCATCTGAATCACCGAGATATCTCAGCTTCCAGAAGCTCCAAATCAGTCATTCTGGAGTATGCCTAAGACATTCTGGATATATACCCGGGGCATCCTGGAATTTATCCTGATTAACAGTTATTCCTCTATTCTCTTTTTTCTGTTTCCTTTATCCTTTATCTTTCTATAGTTTTCTCCCTATCTGTACATTGTGGGACAATATAAAGAATAGTAAACTCAATAGTTTAGTATGAGCTCCAAGTTCCCAATTTGATGTTAAATAAATGTGTTTACTGGACTAAGTCCCTTAACCTCCAAGCCTCAGTTTAATCGCCTATAAAATTTGATTGGGTAGCCTCTCCAGCACTAATCTTCTACATGTAACGTGATAAAATAACCACAGTAAACAAATTCTTGGTGAATGTATTAGTTGGCCCATTCTAATTAGATATTTGTATCTAAAGAAAACTAAAAAAAAGTAACCTACATATTACAAAGAATATTATATTCTTAAAAATATGATGCAACCATAACACAATAACTGTGTGATAATATCTAAAATTGTAATATATTCAGGAGAATATACTAAAGAGAGCAGTACAAAATATAGTATATGTCTAAATAGAAAAATTAATTCTCAAAGCGACATTCTGAGTGATTATACATTTTTAGACTCTGAAGAATGGATCCTCACATATTTTCATATATTATAGATTTCCGCCTGTATGAGATCAATCTGCACATTTAATTTGGAATTTTGCTTTTCATGTGCATTTATGTAGTTGCTTTATTATTATGGCATTTGGTGCCTTTGAGGCTATGGCTGGAATTAGTCAAGAAGCCAGAGATCACTGTTGCCCTGAACTGCCACCACAGCTATGTCTCAAACACAGGAGGTAGGAGAATAGGGAACCCGAGCTCAGTGTGTGGATTTGTGTATCTGACCGAGCATCCACCATAGCCACAGCTCCAGTCTGGACATAGGGAATGAACACAGGAGTCAGGGACAGACATCTGTAGACACCTCAAAGAGAAGGATTCTGCCTTATCATCACCTCCCAGAACTCACACAAGTGCATTTTATTAGTGGAACCTAATTTGTATCCAGATGAAAGGCCCCAATTAGCTTGTAATTATCTCCCCCCAAAAGGAAAGGGGGATGGAATTTGAGAGAATGTAAAGAATGCTCCATAATATATGTTTGAACTTTCCTCTACAAATGACTAAAAAGGGCAACAGTTCTCAGCGAAGAACCTGGCTATCTCAAAGATTTAGTGGATGTCTATGAAGTTGCCGTGGCTCTCAAGTAACTAATCATTAAAAGAGTTGATGAAACTGAGGCAGGATACATTAGTTAAATGTTCAAACTCTGGTGTAAGACTATCGTACTAAAATCTTGGCTCCAGCATTTGGTTGTCTATGGGACTGTGGATAAGTAACTAAAAACTCTCGGTTCCTTTTAAAATTCCCCATACATAAAGTGAGAGCAATAACATTACCCGCCTCATGCTATTGTGAGGATTAAAGAAGGGACTCTGTGGGAAGCATCCAGCACTTGGTAATAAACAGCTCTAATGACAAAGATAATTGTGTCAAATACATTGTGTTTATCAGATCTATCAAGGCTATTCCGAAAGAATTTTGGCATTCACCCATCCATACATACTCAATTTGTCTATAGGTAATTGGTTAAATGTTATGTATTATATTTGCACGTGTGTATATTTTTCCTCTCAATATTCTGTGGTTATAATGTGGCCATATTTTACAGCCTAAAATTAGCTCTGTTTTATTATGTAATAGGATCTTTGTGGAGAAATGCTCCTCATCCAAAAAAAATGACTTAAATTTTTGATCAATTTAATGTCTATGATACTTCTGTCACCATTTATAACTGCATTCTGTAGAACTTTATTTGAATTTATAATACATTATTTATCCTATTTATTGACTTCTCAACTTCCTGAAAAGGGGCATTATTGCCCAGTTTCTAGCTTCCTAATATGATTATGAGTTAATGAGTAGTTCCTAGGATGGTGCTAAGTACTTAGCAGGTTCTAAGTAGATATGTTTTCTTTTATTTACCCAGTTCCATGAGGATTTGGACAATGTTGTTTTCATTTGAGAATTAACAATCAGTGAAGAATATGATATGGTAAGAAGAACATGATTTAGAAATTAGGTTCTTTTCTTTATTGTATTTGTTTCCATTACCATTTAGTTCTTTGATCCCCCCACCCTGCTGCAATCTCCACCCCATTGCCCATGTCCATGGGTCCCTTTTCCTTTGCGCGCTCATTCCCTCCTTTAGGTTCTTATGGTAGATTTCAAACTGGCCACAAATTCCTCCTTTGCCTGCATTCGTGAGCCTATCCTCCTATTAAGAGGTAAAAAAGGTTTTCCATTTGGGCCTGGCTATATGACTTGTTTTACTCAGTGGGACATTAGAAAATAATAATGGAGAGTCTTAAAAAGTGTTTATGTACTGGGTGATTGCCATACTTGCTGTAAAAAAACCTCCACCATGGGAATAAGCTTAGGCTAACTTCCTCAATAATGAAAAACAATATGGAGAAAAGTCTCAAGCCTTCCCTGGCTCTGAACCTGTCCCAAATACATGAGTGAGGCCTCCCAGACTATCAGCCTCTTTCTAGCCAAACTGATTTAGACTGGAAGAACTGCCCAGACAACCCACAGAATTATGAGAAAAAAAGTGTTTAAAAAGTATTGCTTTAAGGCATGTACTTCAGTGTCTGTTTGCTGAGTGGGAAAAAGAAAAAACCTAACTGAAAGAGCTCATACTATAGATATATCATTTAGTAAAGCTGTTTAAACTTGGACAGGTTACCTACCTTATTGAAACAGAATGGCCTTACGTGGAATATGGAGATACTAACTTCTGTTTATTTATAGTTGTGGTAAGAATTAAAAGAGGTAACATGTTCAAAACCCTTATCACAGTATTTGGTACATTTTAGGAACTCAGTGATATTCCTTGCCTTTCCTTTCCTATTCCCTGGCAGTTTCTTTCCTAGGGTAAATTTGAGGTCACCGTGCATGTTTGTGCAAGATGTGCCCAGAATGAGAGTACCAAGCTAAAGCAGCAGTGGGACCTATGGCACAGTGCATGTTCTCCAACTGTATACTCAGGTGTAGATTTCCTTTACCCACAGGAAGGAGTGCCTTTACCTAATTCACACAGACATAATTGGAGGGCTAATTGTAGCCTGGATGGTATGTTAACAAATTTCTGTGGAATTGCATTAAATTAAATTATTCAGTAATGGAAAGGTCGAGTTTCAGAAAATAAAACAGCAAAAATTATCTTGGCTGATTACAAAGTCTAAAGGAAAGAGTGATCCAAAATACATTCTCACCTTTCCTTGATCTTCAGACAATTTCACATGTATTTCATTTCAGTACTCATACACTTGGCTACATTATGGAAATTATCATCACTTGTTATTTTCTAGCCTCAGAAAACATAAAATGTAATATACCATACTTTGGTTAGAACTGTAACCCTCTACTGTCTGACATCCTTAATTATGCTACATTTAGACTGTAGTTCTTTTTGATTCCTCCATTTTCTTCAATCTTATAAAATTCACTTCTCTACCTAGCTTGGATCCTATTGTAAATTACCTAAACTACTTGCTCATAAATATTGTCAATTCTGTCATATTCTTCCCATTCACTTCATCTCCATAACAAAAATGCTCTAATGCTAGATGAAGACCAAGGCTCTTTTTTTTAAATTCCTAGTCTTTGTCGCCAAGCTATATTAAATAAAAATAGCATAAAAATGTAGATGTTTTACACATTAATATCCTCCAGTCACAGCTGGACCTTAAACACTGCTTAGAAAGCCTTGTCTATTTCCCTCTGCCTTTCCTCCAAGTAACCATTCCAAATCTTCATCTCACTTCTCAATCCCTTAACCAATTCCCACTCATCCATTTATTCACACTTTCACTCCAATATTTGCATTAATTTTTTATCATGTAATATATATTGTGATAGGACCTACAGATAAAAGAATGACCAAATTAAGAGTGATCTCTGCTGTCAGAAAGCTTATATTCTAGTCAAAGAAAAATAACATAAATAAATAAACAATATAATTATAGTTTTTGCTTTTACAGAATAAATAAATAGAAAGGATGTTTAGAAATTTGGATGATAAAATGGAAACATCCCTGAACAGTATTCTAGAACCTGCCAGAAGTTCACTGTATCCAGAGTATAGAGATATTTAGATGAAGGGTCTACCCATGACATTGGAAACAGAGTGAGTTATTCATGCATCATGTGCAAGAAGAGAGACAAAAAGACTGAGAGAAAGGAAGGAGGTAGAGAGGGAGGCAAAAAGGGAGGGAGGGAAGAAAGGAAAAGAAAAGGGATAAAAAGGAACTTAAAAAAACACTCTATCAAATTAAAGCAGTAAAATGTCTTATTAAAGCTTTGTAGATAGCATGCAAAATTTGTGGAAGGGCAGAGGGAATAGGCTTGGAGTCCACATTAATAGGTACTATGTCCAAACTATACCGTGCCAGCGAGTCACTGATTCTGGGACCAGAAATCATTCTTGACATCAGTGATCCTGAACACTGGATGCTGATTCTCTACCACCGTGGCTCTTAATAGCCTCCACCACTATCCTCTGCTAAACAGAGGGTCCCATATGCTACCTGTTTCCTCCTATTGGTCTCTTATAAAGTTCATTGTAGACATGTTCGGTTAGCTTTGAAGACACTAGTTTACAAGTATGTGTCTTTTCTGCAGATGAACCTAGAAAAGTGAATGCCTGGCTTTGACTTTGGATTTAGGAACTTAACTAGAGAGAAATTTCCCAAATGTAAGAAATATGCTTGCCAGCTTATGGTGGGGCTCCACCCACAGGGCCCCTCTGGCCACCACGGATGAGAGTAAGTCTACCAAGACATGGTCTGCTTGGGGAGGAAAGGTGACCAATCTTTCAAGGGAGAAGGGCAAAGACCCTTCTCCTCAATGGGCTTTTATTAGGTTTATTTTGCATAAGAATACAGGTAAAGCTCATCAATCATTGCCAGGCAGTAAGGATCAAACAATAGATAACATACAAAGAATTACAAGGGCTTATTCTGAGTCAGGGTCTGTTAGCTAAAGAGCCACAAAACTTTAGGAAACAAACTCATATCCTGCTTGGACCCTTACCAGAAAATTGAGAGCATTCTTAGCAAAGCAGATTTCACAGGATTTTATGTATTCTTTCTTAGGCCTGATAACCCCAGGGAACCCACCCTTTCCAGCACTGAGTTGCACTGCCCTCTGTCATTGCTTCAGGCTTAAGTCAGGCAGGGGAATTAAGGCAGCCAAGAGATTAGGAGACTTCTCACAGGCAGAATGACTCAGGCTATGTCAAATCCAAGGGGTGAGAGTCCATCACCCCCTTTTGCTATAGCCACCCAAGTCTTTCCCTAAGGGCCCCCCATGACCATGCCTGTCTTAGGTCATCCCTCCCTTGAGGAATCTTATCCATCATTGGCTAACTAGCCAGGCTCAGGGCCAAGGAGGGTGAAGTAAAGGGGGGAGGGGCAGTGCCTCTGCCAGGGAGATAAGCTTTGTCTCCTTAGTAGCTTATGGTCCCAAAGTCATTCACTCAGCCTTAGCCATGGGGGGGTTATAGCTTCTGACACCAGGCAGGGTGGTTCCCAACACCAGCTAGATACCATAATATGATGATTTACAATTTACAGCCCCCAAATAACCAGAAACATCCAATGAAAGTTTATTTCTTGTTCATGTTACACATATACATTGTGGGTTCTCTTAGTCCCTGTTCCATGTCTTCTCATTCTGGTACCCAGATGGAAGAAGCAATTCTATACAAATCATGCCTTTCTTTTGGTAGAAATCCAATCAAGAGTATAAGCAATTCCATGGAATCATATTTAATGTTTTAGCTTGGTCAACATTATATGAAATATTGCTTCTCAACATTATGAGAAACAACTCATATTGTTTCTCCAAGTAAGTCTTATGACAAGTTTTCTTTCTTGTTTTGGTTATTGTTTTTTAATAGAAAGAGGAGACAGACTTCTTCAATTATATGGAGAGATGGAGGTAAGAAGAGGTAGAAAATTATAAATAATCTATTAACACAATATACCCTCCTAGTCACAAACATTTAGTTTTCTTCCTTCTGCACAGAAAACACACCCCAAGGAAGACACCTGTCTTACCCAATCATACATCAAACTGTAACTCCACCATGGTGGGACCATTCCTGCTTTATACGTAGATGATGGCACTTCTTCAGCTCACACATCAGTCATTAAATGGTGAAATATCTATGAAAGGCACTACTGTTTGAAAAGAGAATAATCAGAGGCACACAGCAATCAATCATTGTTCCATAAATACCTAAAATTCAGCTAGAAACACATTACAGATCTCCCATTTTACTAGTAAAATATGTTCCTCAGTCTCTGGCTTTGCCCACTGGGAGGAACTCCTCTGTTCCTTGTTCTCCATGGGTCTAAACTTTGCCTTCTGGGAAAGTTTCCTTTTGATTGATCTCCTTGGCAACATAGTGATAAAAGTTTTCTGGTCTTTTTCTTCCCAATGGAAATTGGAAGCCAAGATTTAACATATTGCACAATCACAGGCTCTTTTTATACTGAGTAACAGTGATGCTAAAAAGTACAAATCTTTCAAAAACATGGTGGAATTTTTTACATATTTGATACTAGTTTGATGTTCCAATAGGCATTGCTAATTTTTCAACACATGCTTTTCTAACCTTACTTACCAATATTTTTGACACAACTAGCTTTCATTGGATCACACTCTTAGCTTATTTTTTTCTAAGCTATTTTATGCACCCTAAAAAAGATATATCCAAGGACATTTATGTGGTAATATATAAGATGCATGAAATAATCTATTCAGAGGTCTTAAACAAAGAATTAAGCTGTAGTTTTGACTTGTGCATCCCCTTGAGCATGTGACTTAATAGGTATATTGTGATTTGGCCTTTGACTGACTTAAGGATGCATCTCAATGAGGCTTTGGGTTCAAAACATTTCTCAAGGTTAGGTTTACTGATTAGAAAAAAGAACTCATTGTAATTCCCAGTCCTGCAAGTCTCAGATACTCAAACCCCTAATATCCTTTTCTTTCTTTTAACTGGTTCAGTTTTTTAAGAAAATTTCAATTATAGCTGACATATATTATATTAGTCTCAAGTTCACAACAGAGTGCTTAGACATTCACAAAACTTATGAATTGATCACCCCAATAAGTCTCCTGCCCATCTGACACCATACATAGTTAGTTATTGCAATAACATTGACTATATTCCCTGTGCTGTATTTTATATCCCTGTAGCTATTTTTATAACTGGCAATCTGTACTGCTAATCCCTTCACCTTTTTCACCCCCTAATTTCTTTTTCATTCTTTCTTGAAAACAGGCCAAAATTTTTCCTGAGTTCATCTCTTATTTGTGGAATTGTATCAAATACAGCTTAATATCTAACCCTTATACCAGCGGTCCCCAACATTTTTGGCACCAGGGACTCGTTTCGTGGAAGACAATTTTTCCATGGCCTGGGGTAGGGGGATGGTTTCAAGTGTATTACATTCAAACTTACCTCCTTCTGTGTGGTTCAGTTCCTCGCAGGCCCAGACTGGTGCTGTTCCATGGTCTGGAGGTTGGGGATGCCTATCTTATAGTAACAACTGGCCTCCAAACTTTATCAGTCAAAGCCACCAATTCATTACACACATTATCTGACTTTCAAATGTTCACAGTTTATGGTTTTACTGTTTTCTTCTCACTGCATAATATGGGTCATGATTTTTCCAGCTTTTAATGACAAAGTTTGGGCTTTTCTTTTCTTCTTTCAACTGGTCCCAATCCCAATGTTATATAAATTATTTTGTTGTTGTTGTTTTAGGAACAGAACACTTCTAAGTGTCGATTTTCATATTAGTCAGCTTTTAATAGTCTATGTTGTATATAATGACCTCAAAATGTGAGTGGTCAACAACAGTACAGGTTTATCTCCCACTCCTTTCCCATGGGTTCTGTGTGATAGCTGTACCTCTGCTCTAGGCTGTGGGGGCAGATTTGTGTCTTCCACATTTGTCCCTTTAATTCTATAGGCCAGGGCAAAGAGACAGGTCCAATCTAGAACATGACCTTTCTCAGAACAGAGAGGGAACAATAGAAACTAAACCAAATCATGCCATTGTATTTAAATATTTTCTGCTCAGATTTGGCATATGGCAGATCTGCTCACATTAAGTTGACTGATGTAAGTTACTTGGCCAATGGGATGAAAAATTACAATTACCCAATGCAAGGTTAGCAGTGAAGGAGAAAGGAAGGACAAATATTTATGAACAATAATATAGCTTACTACAAAGGGAACAGAAAAACAAGTTTCAGAAGCAAATCCTTAGGGACTGTAACAATTGGAGTTTTAATTTTTTAAAAGGTGTCAAAATGAGAGAGAAAAAATAAAACTAACCAGTGAGAAGAGAAAGGATCACTGAGAGGTTGAGTAAAGTGAAACCTGAAATATATCCATGGATGGAGGCAATATCATGGCCATTGGTGAACTAGATATAGAAAATTTCAGTAAGGTGAAGGAGCTACCACCTGGTCAGCAATCTCCATTAAGAATGAATAGGAGATTTTGCAGTATGTGAGGATAAATTGCACCACTCTCTTCCCTGCCAAATTCATAATCAAATGGTGTATATATATGCACAGTAATAAAATTTAGGTTGGCCAAAAAGTCCATATGATTTTTTTTATAAAATAAAAGACAATTTTAATTTTCACCAATTACTTTATTGATTTGGATATTTTGAGTATGTCAGCTCTCTCTCACATGGTACAATGTGGGTTGTTCTCAATTAGTGACTAGAGTTGATCACTCTGAACTTCAACTGGTATACCCAGTTGCATACCCATGGAGCATTGTCCACCAAGAAATCTCCAGCACAAAACTTTGCAGACCGCACTTGACACATTTGATCAGTAACAGCACCTTCTGTATACACTGCACAAATCTTTTTTTGTTGTTGTTGCATTTCAGTTGTGTTTTTACCTTTCTTGAAATAATAAAGCATAACATGGTGAAAATGTACATTTTCTTCAATCTTCAATATTAAAATGGCTATATAAAAATTCACCAATTTTGATTTTTTTAAATTATTGTTCTATTACAATTTGTCCCAGTATTCCCCCATTGCTCTCCCCTGCTCCACCCAACCCCCTCACTCCTACAGTCAATCCTCACCTTGTTGTCCATGTCCATGGGTCATTTATACTTGTTCTTCAGGCCCTCCCCCTTCTTTCCTCTCTTGTCTTCCCTTCCCTCTCCCCCTCTGGCACCTGTCAGTTTGTTCCTTGTTTCTATATCTCTGGTTCTTTTTTGCACATTTGTTTGTTTTGTTCATTATGTTTCTGTTATAGGTGAGATCATGTGTTATTTGTCTATCATCACTTGGCTTATTTCTCTTAGCATAATACTCTCCAGTTCCACCCATGCAGTCAGAAAGGTAGGAGTTCCTTCTTTCTTTCTGCTGTGTTATACTCCATTTTGTAAATGTACCCCAGGTTTTTGATCCATTCATTTATTGATGGGCTCTTAAGCTGTTTCCAGCACTTGGCTATTATAGATAATGCTTGTGAACATAAGGGTGTATATGTTCTTTTGAATTGGCATTTTGGGATTCTTAGGGTATAATCCCAGCAGTAGAGTCACTGGATCAAAAGGCAGTTCCACTTTTAGGGTTTTTTTTAAGGAAATTCCATTGTGTTTTTCACAGTGGCTGTACCAGTTTACTTTCCCACCAACGGTGCACTAGGGTTCTCTTTACTCTACATCCTCACCAACAACTTTTTTGCTGACTTGTTTATGATGGCCATTCTGACCTTTGTGAGGTGGCATCTCATTGTGGTTTTAATTTGCATCTCTCTGATGGCTAGTGATGTTGAACATCCTTTCTTATGCCTATGGGATCTTATATGTCCTCCTTGGAAAAGTGTCTGTTCAGGTCCTTTGCTTATTTTTAATTGGATTGTTTGTCTTCCTGGCATTGAGTCAAATGAGTTCTTTATACATTTTGGAGATCAAACCCTTGTGCAAGGTATCATTGGCAAATATGTTTTCCAATATGGTTGGTTCCCTTTCTTTTTAAATGCACACTGTTGTGATAGCTGTCACAGTACAATCTAACAAAATTGTTTTAAATGAAATTCAAGACAACTAAGCACTGCTAGAGCCATCTTACAGAAAAAACAAACAAACAAACAAACTTTTTGTCCAGCCCAACATTTGAGACCAAAATGACACATCTATAACCAGTAAAGCTGAAGTGGAGACTGAAGCTAGACCTGTGGCCAATAAACAATTCCTTATGTTTTTCCTTGTTTACAAAGCATGGGATATATCCATAAGGTAGATTCAATCTACAGAGTAGACTCCATTTATTCATCCACATGTGAGGGAGAAAAAAATCACGGCCTTACTCACTTCAATCCTTTCCAGTGAGTACATGGACAAAATCGGCTTTCAGGAATCTTTAAGAAATAGGTCCTGGTTTTCAACTGCAGTATATTTTCTACATAAAGAGCACAAACAGTAGAAGAATGCACCTATCCTCTAACAAGATGTGATAAATACTGTTAAGTATCTCCCACTATCACATTCCCCTTCACAACTTCAGAACTGTACCCCTTTCCATTGAATTTTAACACGGCAAATGGATGGCTAACCAGAGGCCACATTGCCCAGCCCTTCTTGCTTCTGGTGTGATCCAGATTAAGTGATAAAATGATATGAATAAATTTCAAGTAATATCCTTTAAAAGAGCATTTATTTTCCTCTACTTTTCTTTTCATGTCTGGTTTGTGAAAGATGGTTCAAATAGCACATCAGAGATGGAAACTGTGTATTCAGGAGAGCGGAGGCACCTCATAACCCTGGATCTCTGGGTCACATTTTTTTATCTGTCACCTAACCACTCTGGATCCTTAACATTCCTCTGGATTCTTATATGAAGGACAAATTTCCTCTTATTCCACTGACTGTATTTGTGGGACCTCATCGTTATTGTTTTACAGAGCCTTTTTCTAATATACATCACTAAGATTGGTGAGGTAAATATGGTAACAAAGATAACAATGTGTATTTTTTACCAGCCAAGATTTTTTTCTATTATATAAACTCATGTAACTCCATTAATTTGAGAATGCAAGAATGGACCTAACAATGTAAATAAAAGTGTGAGTAGTTAAAAACAATGACTACATAATGGGCATGAAAAAAATCTTGCAGAAAGCAAATCAAAAGCCAAGGACAAATCAGATAAGAACCAAGATCTAACACCAATAACGAAGTCTTTACAATGGCTATCCCACAGGAGCCCAGCATAAGCATCATTCTGCACTAGTGATATTACGTGTCTTCTGTTCTTTCTATTCTAAATGGCCAAAAGAGGCTTTTATTGCCAGCACACTATTTTATTATACTGTGTATGGGTGTGTGTGTGTGGGGGGGGTGGGTATGTGTGGCACAATTGGGAAGTGAGGGAAGCAATTCATCTATTAAAGAATATGTCACCAAATCCTTAATACTAACTTCCAGACTCAGTGAAGAGCAATGCATATTACTCAGAGGTGGTAGGCTTTGTACAAAATGGGACGTTGTGTTGCCTTTTTTGAGAGAAGTGTAAAAGAAATGATATGGATTCATACTGAGTGCCCAGGGGAGAAGAAACTGTTAATCATCCCTTTGTCTCTGTTCACCCATTTGCTAACCACCCACCTCTCCCTTTGATTTTGAGCCATATGAGCCCTGCTTTAAAACACCATGCAGACTTGGTTGTGGCTAAGGGGCCCCAGTCTCAAGTAGATTGAGAATAGAAGAAACGTGCAACACAAAGGTACCATCTTGGAGAAAAACAACTTATTGCTCTTGATTTCATCTTTCCTTTTTCCTGCTTGCTGGAAAATAGTGACAACTAGACCAACCACTTTATATCAGGAAATGGAAGCCAGGTGTTGAAGATGATAGATGAATACTTAGCTAGCATGCCTTGAATCTTCTGCCAACCTCTGGGCCAAAAATTAAAAAAAAAAAAAAAAAAAGAAAGAAAATCCTGTTAGATCCGATGCATCTTTGCATCTTTACCAAAATTTCACGTATACCCTAACTGGTTCAAAGCTATACATGTACACACCTCTCCTTCCTTCGCCCTACATCACCAATCACATGTCAGTTATCTTAGGTAGAAGATTGAGTGGGGATAACTGGAAGTGTAAAAATTGTCCCTCAATGTAGTTCTCCTTTAGGTATGAAGTAGGAGTATTGTTCTTCCTTAATGTAGGTAAAGAAGTAGACACTGGTTATATTACAGTGTTATCAAGAATCTGTGACCATTAAAAAGTGAAGAAATTAAGCATATTTGGAAATCCTAGAAGACATTTTTAATAGAGAATAAGCTAACACATATTGATAGGTATTGTTATGATAAAGATTCTGCTTTTATAAAAATACCATAGAACAGGAGATAAAAAGTATAAAAACCTAAAGACTTTTTTTTTGTCCCATCCTAGATACACTAAATCAGATTTCTTCGGGAGAGCTAAGCAAGGGTCAGAGAGGATTTTTCAAAGATTGACACAAAGAACGGAGTCAAATTCAAAGAAAGGAGATGTATTCTGCTGACTCCAATATCCTGTGCTGCAAAATGAAATTTAGGTTTCACTGGCACAGGAAGCTGTTGCTAACAGGTAGGATCTGAAGGTGACACTGAAATGGCTGCAAAACTTAAAACAAGAAGAGACACAACCAAACTAATGCCAGGTGTAGCTTCAGTTACTTTGGGGACACAACCAGTTCCTGGACAAGAATCAAGTCTTCGTAAAAAAATGGCTACCCTACATTCCTTGGTTAGGTAAATGAAGCTTTCCTTGATTAATAAATGTAATTCTAATAGTGGCAGGGAAGTGTAAGAGAATTGAATAAATATGTGATATTGATAAATTATGTTAAAGCTATATGTAGACCTAATGAGCAATTTGAAATTATTGAGATACACTACAAGGGTTACACTTATTTTCTACATCTTCAAAACCTTTAGGAGAATCAAGCATATTACATCTTTGACTTAATAAATTGAGTGCATTTTTAAATACAAGAAGCTCTGTGAGTTTCATCTTACAGAACAGAAAAGGCAGTACGCTGATGGAAATGCACAGATAAAGTTCTAATAGAGCAGATAGATGGGAAATAGATGAGATATGTGTTTACAAAAACAAGAGACAATAGGATTGATTACACACATGGAAGAATTGGGCTTTAAGGAAGTCGGACAATTTCACCCTTTTAGTAAAAATAAAGAAAATATGGAGGCAGCTGCAGGTTGATTTATAAATTTGGTGATGAAGAGATGAATGTATCCCATTTGATGTTTCAATTTTCCTAGTGAAATGTGAGGTGAAGTTATTTTTTTGGAAGAAAGAGAAGAGAGAAATGAGTATGTTACAAAGGGGAAAAAATACACTGTGAGAAGATGAACAGGCAAATTTCCTAAGTAAAAATATTTGGATGTCTAGTACGTGTTAAGTTACCAATTGAATTTATGTTCATGAATTTAAAATGAAATAATGTAGCTTATCTTGTGATGTTCTCCAATAGCATTCAGCAGCATGAATACAATCATAAGGAAAGGATATCTTTGCGTTAAACATGTGAGCAAAGCATGGGGGACATAGGGAGTAGAGAATTCTTTCCAGTAAGTGACTTTCTCATCATGCTATCGGATGAGAAAAGACTGAAGCAAGCAGAGGGTTGATAGATGATGACAAAATGACAGATCATTTTGAGATTGAAAACAATTGTACTATTACATGAAATAGATCTTGCTTTCCCTGAGAGCATCTAATACCTCCTCCACAATCTTAGTGCTGACTTTTATTTATCTTTTTGGTGACAAATTTAATCAGAAAAACATATCTACCTGCACGTCCATCTTGACCAGAACCTTTAATCCTCTTTCAGCTACCAACATACTTCTCTGCTTTCTCTTTATCTATCTTTCTGTTTTCCTTTTTTTTTTTCCCCTACCATTATCTCCTTATCTTCACTCAGGAAAAGATAAGATGTATTTTTACACACTCTATTTCTGCTCAATAACAATTTCTCCACCTTTCTTCCTGTTTCTTCAATGCATTGTTCTATTAATTAGCTGCTTTTCACTCTGTACATTCAGTTTCTCTTCTTGTATAGTAGTCCCCCTTTATCCACATTTCCACTTGCCATGGTTTCAGGAACCCACAATCAATATTTAATTTAACATTTAATTTTAGGTATCTGAAAATATTAAATAAAAATTCCAGAAACAAGTAATTCATAAGTTTTAAGTCGTGCACCATTCTGAGTGAAGGGATGACATCTCTTGCAGTCTTGCTCTGTCCTGCCTGGACATTATTCTTCCCTGTCCCAGTGTACCCACACTATATGTACTACCTGCCCATTAGTCACTTATAGCCTTCATGATGATCAGATCTACTGTCACAATATCATAGTGCTTGTGTTCAGATAACCTCTATAGTAGTCTACTGCTGAGTTGCAATGCTTATCTCAATCATCTAACCATCTCATCATGTAGGCAGTATGTCATATCATCATGAGAAATAGAAGGGTGAGTACAGTAAATAAAATATTTTGAGAGAGAGACCACATTCACATTACTTTTATTACAGTAGATTGTTATGGTTGTTTTATTTTATGATTAGTCTCTTATTGTGTCTAATGTATAAATTAAATTTTATCATAGGTATGTATGCATAGGAGAAAACGTAATATATATAGGGTTTACTATTCACACTTTTAGGCATCAACTGGGGGATTTGGAATGTATCCCCTACAGATAAGGAGGGACTATGGTATCTGCTATTTTTTTCAGTTTTTAATCAAAACCATGACACTTTCACCTTAAAAAACAAACCTAAATAAAACAATATCATATTGACTCTATTTACCCTATAGTTTTATAGTATCTTTCTTTGTTTCTTCACTATGACTGAGGTTATTAGGTCTTTTTTTTTTTTGCTAGTATCACATTCATTTGTTGATCTCAAACACTTCACTAGGATTGCTTTGGAAAAAGGTCACTGATTATATCCTTACTGCTGAGTACAACAGAAGTCTGTGTGGGTGTGTATGTGTGTCCTATCTTCTGATTGTAACATGGATAATTCCCTTCTTGAAATTTCTCTTCTGCATTTCCTTGATAATAACTTTTCCTCCTTTGTCTGCTACTGTAACTTCTCTCTCTGTTTCCTAGGTCACCACCATTACTAGTGCTTGATAAATTTAACTTGCTTGATCCCTGAAGCCTTCCCACCCAGAGATTCTACCTTTATCTAACAGACAACTAGGGTCTGATAACAGTGTCATATTATCTGATTTCACGTAGCCTCCAGGACAAACTCTGTGAGGGTGTTTGCAGAGTGTATTTTTTCTAGCCAGAGGCTGTACATGATGTTTGGTAGATAATCAATTGTTCTGAAGGTGAAGATCCTAGTCAATCTCAGAGCATTCATCAACAAACTCTGTTATAATTTTATCCTATTGGCCACAGACCAAAGTGATTTGTTGTGAGAAAACACATGCCAACACATGGGGGTGCCTTTGAGACCTCCGGGCCATTGAGAGGGTTCTAGGAGAGTGAAAAGTTGGTTGTCATGGAAACACTTTAGGTCCTGAGGAATAGAAAAAGCTATTTCCTCTTTTGAAGGAGGCTTAAGAACTGTTTTCCTATACACAAAAGGATAATAACAGTAAGATGGGGCTTCGGTTTGTTCAGGGTCTAAGAGGAAAAGGTACCTGTGTTTCACATAGATCAGGAAGATTTTTGTGGAAATCAGGCTTCAGGAAGTTTTAATGGAGTTTTTAAAAAAGAAAAATTACAGATAAATCTCCATAGGCCTTAAGTCCCAACAAATGAATGAAAAAATAATAACAATGATAAATTTTCACACAGCCCTGCCTTAGTGTTACCTTCTCTCTCTCTCTGACCTGCAGTGCTTAGGAGAGAGGCGGCCTGGCAGTCTTTAACGACCATCTGTGGGCAGGGCTACTCTTCCCCTCTGGCTCCAGCCTGCAGTTCCCGTCTTCTCACAGCTGCTTGCCATTGGAAATCAGTTGTTCAGCCAAACTCGGCTCTTCACCACAAATCCCGAGCTCTTCCTTGTTTCTGGAAGGCTGTCTACCTCCTGCAATGCTCTCTTTACCTCCTCTCAGTTTGGGAATATTTTCTTCATTCTTTAATGATCCAATCAAGTCTTGTCATTTCCTAGAAGATTTCCCCAAATACGACTGCTTTTGCTGTTATCTCTAATTCATAAGGCTCTCAAGTCTGTAGATACCATTTGACCCTCAATAAGAATAGCCACACCCTTCTGATTGTTTAAACCTATACTATGATCATTTCTCTGTAGAGTTAGCTGCCATAAGGAAGAATTAAGTCACAATCATCCAATCATTCTGGTCTCCACTTGGGACCAGAGCACAGTATGTTCAACAGTCAGTGCTTACTGAAGGCATTGCATAAAAACACAAACTATAAATCAAAAAGAGCAAATATGATAGAGTGTAACCACAGCATCCTTGGTAGAAAATTCTATTTCTCGCAGGTAATTCTCAGGAGCCAATACATCATGACTATTTATTATTTACTTTACATTCCATATGTTTTTTTTTTTCAAGATCCATAGATGTGCTGTATATTTATCTTTTTGTGAACATTTTTACCTGTGGCTTCTTTTTAATTTTCTATAATAATCTGAAAGTGTTGATCAGAGATCAAATTTCAGGTGTGGAATAGTTAAGAGTGATATAGGTCCTAAAGAATTCAAAACTCTTAAATTACATATGAACAGTATCTAGGAAACTGCAATTTTCTTCAATACTGCTTCTTTATAGTAATTCCCTAGGGTAAAAGGTAACACTTCCATAGCAATATGGAATCAAATTACTTTGAAAAATATATGTTGTGGAGGTATTTATGGTAAGACTATCATGCTTTATAGTTATGCTGTGATTTCTGACCTCAGTGGTTCTATTACAGTGAGCTGTGAGGCATTAGCACTTATCAGCCAGTAGGTATAGAGCACATATCATTAATTTTCTTCCTACTCTCACCTGAATTTGACCAACTTGAATATTTGAAATTTTTCAGGGATGGTTCAGAATCCCTGAAGTGTTTCATGATTATACTGAACATGTCTTTCACTCTTTATCATGCCCAGCCAACATTTAGAACTATCCCACTAGTATTTTAAAAAGTTTATTTATTTTCTGCCAAATATAATGTTTTCATAATAATTCTGATAGAAACTTTGTTGGGTGATTCTCATGTTTATTTTTTTAAGATTTTATTTATTTATTTATTTTTAGAGAGGGGAAGGGACCGAGAGAGAGAGAGAGACAGAGAGAGAGAGAGAGAAACACCAGTGTGTGGCTGCGTCTCGTGCACCTTACTGGAAACCTGGCCTGCAGCCCAGGCATGTGCCCTGACTGGGAATCAAACCTGGGACCTTTTGGTTCACAGGCCAGCATTCAATCCATTAAGGTATACCAGCCAGGGCTGATTCTCATGTTTCAAAGAAGAAAAGTGATATTCCAAGTATTTCTGGCTGGCTAAGAAAAAATTCAAGGGTCTTATCATGGAAGCTTACATAAAACATGCAGGGAACAGGACTATAAGCAACCAGTCAATACAGAACCATTTTTCATTTTTATGAAAACTATACTCATGGCTATATGCACTAAGGGCTATGTGGGTACAGAAGTTTTTACTTAAAAAGCCAGTCTTGTAGATTTGTCTAGTCTCTGGACTTCATTGTTGCTAGTATGAGTTTTGTAGAAACAACAGAAGTAGCCAATTTTCACAGCTCCCAGGCCCTGCACAGCTTCTCTGTGGGCTGAGAGGTTCAGCATCTCCTAGGCCTCTAACCCCTTCCCTGAAGAGATGAGCACTCCGGCTCATCTTCACACATTGGCTGACACCAGTAATGAAAGAATTTGTGTTTTCAATAAATGGATGAAATGAGGCCTCTGTGCTCTACAGTTCTGGACCACATCTGTGGTATCTCCTACTATTTTAGCTGCAGACAGTTTGATTAAATTAAATAGTTGCACACTCATTTTGCATGGCCTGTTCAAACTATTGGCATTATCTACAGAGTGGGATTTTGGATTGTAGAACAGAAATCACCTGTCCGTATGTTTTGGCTGGTTATTGTAGACATTGCAGCAGCTTGTTCTTGGACCGATTTCCCTACCCTGTGCAATCAGCCAAAAGTCTTGTGTTGGCCTAGAGCCCTAAATAAAAAGGGTGCTAAAAGTCAAAACATAATAGCTATAGTCAAGTATTCATTTTCATAACTTCTCAATATTTTAATATGAAGGTATAAATCCTTTGGAAAACCTGAATTTGATATTTTTTTGCTTTAATTTTAGGGAAAAATGATTGATCACACTTCACAAATTACCTTTGCAATTTAATAAAACCTAGGTAAGTAGCCCTTAACTAAGGAACACAAGATGTTAACACAGATCATTAAATGTTGATCTGTTGTCAAATTCAGTGACATGCGGGAACCACACACTTTTCATGGGGGGGCAATAAATGACTTGATATACTTTTGTCTTGCCTCAGAGTAAAGCTCTGGTTGACAATCTTATAATGCTTATCGCATGATTATTTCCTTTTCTAAACTTAAAGAAAGATCAGGCAGTTGATATGTAGCAAAATCACTTCACCAGATATCTCTAATTATAATCAAACTATTTTTTTTAATTCCAAATAAATAAGGCAGATAGGGTCAAATTAGTTACCAGCAACCAGTGTGGCCATTGTTTTTCACAGCCAATAGACATTGGTCCTGATGGTGATGTGGAAGATGGTTTGTGCCTCTGTTATCACAAGCATAATCTGTAATTTAGACATAAGACATAGGATCTAGAGTATCTGTAGGTTCAAATGCATGAAATGGATTATAGTTAAGTCATTTCCATTTTTGCATTGATACCCAATAATTTTTCTTACATTATATTTTTTCTCTAATTTTACATTTATTTTATACCTCTTCAAATTCATGATTTTTCTTTTTTTCCTTAATTGAGTAAACTAGCAAGTACTCACTTATATGAAAGAAATTTATTTTATATTAAGTAATTTTCCATGGGGAATGGGAGGTATTACAAAATTATTGAAGTTTAGAAAAACATGAAATGAAAAATTAAATACTTTCTGAATAGGCAACATGAGAAAAAATTTTCTTTGAGACTTTACCACTAGTTCCCATATACAGCTCCAACCTGGTAATGTTTCATCTTCATTAATATTAATTTGGTTGTGTAACTACACTGAAAATGCCAAGAAAAATAAACATACTCAGTTAATGTTATACATGTTTACTTCAACTGAAAACTAACACAACAAAAAGTGAGTATCTGACTGACACACAAATATGGATTGAAAATGGTATATAGGACAACCAAAAGATATATTATAAATTAACAGAACCTTTTGTTTGGTTTAAAAGTCAGTCTGATATAACCAAAGACACTGAAATAGAGAACAGGCTGACAGTGACCAGAGGGGAGAGAGGAGGGAATTTCAGAGGAAAAGGGGAAGGGTTTGTAGAAACAAATATAAAGGACACATGGACAATAACAAGGCATGGGGTGGAAATGGGAGGGATGTGGGGAGGGCTGGGGGGGTGGGCTGGGATGGAGGTAAAAGGCAGAAAGCTGTACTTGAACAACAATTACAATAAAATAATAAAAAAAGAAAGAAATGAGCTAACAAGATATGAAAAGAAGGAGGAAACTCACATGCATATTACTTAGTAAAAGCAGCTGAGAAAAGGCTATATATACCATGTGGTTACACCCGTAACATTTTGCAAAAGGCAAAATCAGGGAAATAGCAAAATCAGTTTGGAAGGGGTTGGGGATGGGCAAATTGATGAATATGTAGATCACAAGAGGATTTTTAGAATAATGAAAATACTCTAATACTATAATGATAGGTACATGTCATTATACATTTTTCCAGAGTCATAAAATGTACAACACCAAAAGTGAATCATATATAAATTATGGACTTTGAGTGATTATAATGTGTTAATGTAGGTTTATCAGTTGTAAAATATGTGACTTTGTGGTAGGTGATGTTGTTAATGAGGAGGCTATGGATGTGTGTATAGGGGGTACATGGGAAACCTCTCCCCTCAATTCTGCTGTGAACATAAAACTGCTCTAAAAAAATCTTAATTAAAAAAAAAGATCATACGGTTTTATGTATGTGTGAGTTTGCTGGTAGGGCAGAGTCATCATAGTTTTCAGGTTCATGAAGAAATTCATGGCCCGCTAAATCTCAGAGCTTCTATTACTGTGTTTTCGTTATACAAAAATATGTATAAAAATTGGTTTAACAGTACATGACAGGAAAGAGCATTGATTCTGAAGTCTAATGAGGCTGAGGTTCAAATCTGGATTCAACATTTACTGACTAGGGAAACTTGTTTAGATTACCTTGCCTCTCAGCTTTTTTTTTTTTTTTTTTTAATCTAGAAAGTAGTTTGAAAAAAAAAATATTGTAAACGCATTTCCTGGTCAGTATATGTTTATTATCCTCATTTTTCATGCCTGCATAGCATTTTATTTTTTATATATGCCATAATTTATTTAATCATTCACTTGAAGGATATTTACATTGGTTCTGATTTTTTTACTCTTCCAGACAAGATTTCATTAAATGTTCTTGGATATATATATATATATATGTAAAAATAAGTCAGTCTGAAGATGTCTGTCTAGGGTTATAAGAAAAATCTTTGCTTCAAAGGCAAAACAACATCACACAAACTCTCAGCGGTGCCGATGGAACCAGATATGCTGACAGACCATCGTAACTGAACAAATTGCACAGTAAGCAAACAGTGGCTTTACCTGGTCGGAATGGGAAGGCAAGAAGAGTAAGGTCACAGACGAGAAGACAAAAGATGACGTGATAGTTCTGAATATAATAATTTCATTATGGAAAGATACTTAAAGGAGTATGAATTGGTTTGTCTGGACTGTGGTCAGTTTGAAGCTGATAACAATTTGTCTCTCGTCAGGCATTATTGATATAGCATTAATAATTAGAATCATACTGAAGTTTTACGACATTTTACACGTCAAGTGCGTACATAGGGAAACATGTACACGAACAAGAAAGAACACTTCTTTTGATTTGTTTTAATTTTGAGTTAATTTGTATCATTTCTAAAATATTTCTAGGAATAAAATTAATATTTTAATGATGTTAATATAATATTTGTCTACCAGTATCACAAACAAGTATTAAATAGAACAGATTTGTGACTTTTAGTTCAGTTCAGTCCCATTTACAAAATAGCCATGCCTTTATGAAAATCACAGTGACTGACTCAGCATGATTTGCATCATAGAGTTAAAAATTGTTTAAATCACTTTTTACACAATGCCTCTCAGTTGCCTTTCTGCATAAAAATCATCCAACCATTAGCTCTTATGCCCCTGCATTATAAGCTTCAAATTCTAACAAAAACAGTGTTCTAATGTTCTAATACCAGATCTTTTGATATTGTTCTATAGTTTTATGCATGAATAAAGTTCACTGAAAATGATATAAAATGTACTCCAACGTTTTCTTGTCATTGCAATGAAGAAAGAATAAAGAAAGACTAACAAACAGTTGATTTTCTGACTTTTGACAAAATTTTCTGCTGCCCCTAAAATGATGTCGTTTTAAAATATATTTCTCATGAGCAACATATTCTTTGCAGATTATTAAGAGATCTGTATCCAGTCAGAAAACACAAATGTAAAGGTGTGAAGTGAGAAAAGTAATGAAACTAATGAATTTGACCCTTAATACTATATGTGTTCAAGTTCACCAAAATGATTTTGTTTTAAAACACAGGAAGAAAATGACTTGTCATGGGGAAATTTTATTTGTTTTGTCTGTGTTCCACTATTTGGGATATTATTGATGCCTCTGGTTCCTATACTCTTTATACTTTCAAGTGCATATTCTTAGTGTAATTTATGATACAAAAAAAAAATTTGCAACTTAATCACTTAATAGTGTTACATATAACCAACCATTACTTGGGTGAGTACATGAGTGCTTGTTGAAACATGATAACAGATATATCCACTGTTAACAAATGCATTAAGCTTGGTAGCAGAGAAGTTCATCATAATATATTATTCACATTATACATTCATAATTTGAAATGTGTGTGTCACAAACACATCACTCTGTGTCTTGCATCACAGCAAACAGACTTTTGAAAATTCTAAAAGGATATATTAAAGAGGAGAATTATTTTTATGTTCCACTCCTTTGCTGTATCTCCCAGCCTTTGAAGCTGTATGGTGCCAGCATGTATCAGTCCCTTTCAAGAGGTTATTCCCTGGGTATCAGCCCCTGACACAGCCACTTTTAAATTTTTTAAAATTACAACCTGTAGTTTACTCAGAAGATTTATCCATGTGTGAGGACAGTGCTTATATGCATCAAGTTACTTAAGAAATGCAAGTCTCCTTCTTGTACCAAAACATCTGTTCTGATATCCAATAGGGCCTATACTCCCCATTAGCATAAATCCTGTTTTAGGACATAAGATCTCCATAAAGCCACTCAACTGAAGGCAGGCACAATTTAATACTGATTTACACCTAATTTATAGAGAAGTAGGGCCTAATAGAATTGGCTACAAGTCAGATAAAGATTTAGTTGGAAGAAAATAATGACAAAACTCAGGGAAAGGGAACTGATAAAAATTTCTTTCAGGGTACAGAATCTAAGGAGGTAGAATAAAAATATTGAGAGAAGGAGGCAGAAGAAAGATGGAGAGTGCTATAATGAGACTGGAAAAGAAAATGTCATTATATATAGTTAACAAGTAAAACGTGAGTAAACCTAGTAAATTTTGAAATAAATGTTTATGTCAAAGTAACCATTGTGTGGAGACACACTATGTAGAAAAGAAATGAATGGGAGACTGCTTTATGTTGTTTGAGTACTAAAGTGAGAGAAATAGCAAGTCCCAATTTGTCCCCCATCCCGCCCTTGCTCTGTGTCTAACCAGGCTCTCTAGCTACTAACTTTACCAACCAAAATCAGCCTCAAATCCCCCAACACACATTTGGGAACACCTGCCACACAGGTGGTAGTTCTCACAGCCATGGCCGTGAGCCCCTTTTTTTGCCCTCATTCTTGTGGCCAGATGACTTCATTTTCTCAGACGTGTACAGAGTTCTGATTGTCCACTTGCCCACCAACACAAGTAACTTAGGTCGATAAGGTTAATGATTATTCTCCAATCCTCCAGGTTCTCTCATTCAGACCTTCTCTTCTCTATTTCCACGCACAGTTGTATAACTTTAATCCCTATATTAAACTTCTACCTTCCAAAATAAATCATGTTATATTTTTTCCCAATCGAACCCTGACAAACACATTGGTACCTGAGGTGGACTGGTTTTATTATTGGTTCCAATATTTCATGTTCAACTATATCTACTTTTTTTCACAGTGCAATCCCACATTGATGCCAGGCTGGGTATGGACTTGTTTTGGCCAATACACAGAAGCAGTTCTGATGAAAGCAGAGGCTTGAATGTTTCTGCTTATTCTCATGGAGCCTTCCTACTCTTATGATAACATGCCTATGCTAACCTGTAAAAATAGAATGTGGAACAGAAAAAAGTCATTCCAGCTGAGGTCATCCTAGAAAAATCAGAACCCAACTGGACCCACCAGCTGACTAAAGATGCATAAAGGGGTTCAGCTGAGATCAGGTGAGCCTGGATTAGATGATCAGAACAGCCATCAACCAGAAAAGCCTTGAAAAACTAATGCTTGTGGTTTTAAGCTACTAATTTGAGGGAGGGGATAAGTTGGTATGCATAAATAAATTTTTGATACAGTAAAAGGAGTTCAGTTAAAGAGAACAGGACTTTAAACATGGGCAACTGGAGAGAAGAATATGCATAGAATCATGAGCGTTGACGAATGCCTCAGCTTGTTAGTTGGGACATGGAGCCAAGGAAAAGAGAAGACTAGAAGTCTATAGTGAAGACATATGGACAGACCAATGGGAGTAATAATGTACAATCTTTGCATTGCATGTTAATGTCCATGAGTGAACATCTATCACATAAGAAGCTTAAGCAAACAAGCAGATGTAATGACAGCCAGTTGACTAAGCCAGCTTCTAACATCAATTATGTCAATTATGGCACACTAGGCTTATAAATGAATAAGCCATAATGACAAAGAGCCTATGCATGGGCCCAACAACCTGGGCTCCTATTATAAAAGTTAATCTAGCCACTGCTGCTGCCCAATGTCCAACCTACCGTCAATGGAGACTGAAACAGAGCCCCTAATAAAGCACCATCTAGGGTGATCAACTCTTCCAGTTTGCCAAACACAGAGAAGTTCTCTAGGACACAAACTATTCAGTGCAGAACCCAGATAATTCCAGGAAAATCAGCTCCCTGGGAGACCAAACAGCAATTGGTGGCAAGCTGACTTCATGGTATCTTTTGATTTTAGAAAGGGTAATGATTCACCTGGATGGGAATTGACACACATTTTAGATGTAAATTTTCCTTTTCTACCCATAAAGTCTTGACAAAGTTGCAAAATGTTTAATCTACCAGAACATTATCATGTATACCACCACCTCAAACCAAGGGAGCCACTCTACAGCAAAGGACATGTGACAGTGGGCAAAGGAACACAGGATCCACAGATCCAATCACATATTGCACTTCCCTGTAACTGCTAGCCTAATGGAGCATTTGGACAGCATTTCGAATACTTGGTTGAAGTGCTAGATTTAAGAGGTGATACTGTAAGAATGGGACACAAAACTCCAGACCGTGGATTTCACCCCAAATCAAGAACCATTAAATGGTACAATGAACGTAATAAATTAAAAAAATAAATAAATCTGGAACCAAAGGGTGAATTTAGGAATGACCTCATTCCTCATCTATCCCAGTGACTGAATTATAGGATTCATGCTTCCCATTCTTCAGTTTAGCTTCTAGAATTCTATGTTTCCAGCCCAGAATCCTTCCAAGGAAAAGCACACCAATAGTCTCAATAAAATGTATGCTACAGTTGCTTCTCAGCACTTCAGGCTTCTGATGGCAAGGAAAGAAATCATTAGTCTGGCTGATAGATCCTGATCTTCAAGAGAAATAAACTGCTGTTTATATGAAACAAAAATATATAAGCATCCAAGTGAGTGCTCAATAAGACCTCTCTTAATTCTTCTCTCCCCAATTTGGATAATAAATGAACTCCAACAATCAAAAATCTCCAGAACATGCTCTCCTTATGTGCAGGTCTTCCCTTCCCCCACTTAATCACCTGATTAACTAATACATATTTTTTACATTTTAGTTTTCCTTGGCAATCTAAGCAGAGTAAAGAAAAGATGTTTTCTTTGCAACACCATGGAATCTGTAACACTGCTATTATTTGTATGCACATTGGCCTCCTCCTTTAGAATGTAAGCAATTTAAACCCAGAAACTAAACTCTGGCTTGTGTGTCTCAGTGGGTTGAGTATCTGACTGTGAATCAAGGGTCTCCAGTTCAATTCCCAGTCAGGGCACATGCCTGTGTTATGGGCCAGGTCCCCAGTAGGGGGCATGTGAGAGGCAACCACACATTGATATTTCTCCCCTTTTCTTTTTCCCTCTCTTCCCCCTTGTCTAAAAACAAAATCTTCAAAAAAATAAACCCAGAAACTATGCCTTATAGCTCCAGCATTTAGAATAGTTCCTAATAAAAAGTCAGTGTTTAGCAAACATTTGTTTAAGAAAAGAAAGAAATATTGTTATCCTTTTTCTGAAACTTTCTTTACATATTCTCTCTCTCTCTTCCCCCCCTCCCTCTCCCCACCCCTCCATCTTCATCAGGTAAGTAGCATTCTATTATTTTTTTTTGTGGATATATCTTCTACTGGATTGCAAACAATTGGTATGCAAAGGATTTTTCACTTTTTATCTGCTATGCCTAGGAGAGTGCATCACAGAGAATAAATGCTCAATGCATATTGAATGAAGCAATAAAATTATTGAAATTCTTACTGTTACTGCCTTAAAGCAAAACTAAAGCAAAAACAAATAACGATATCAAAAAAAGTAGGACTTACTAGAGAATCTCTTTCAAGCTTGACTTTTTAAAAGTATTGTTGAGATAGTTATTCCAAAAGGTTCAGAAAAGTCTTAGAACTACTAAGCAAATGATGTGTAAGCCATTTACCACTGGATTTGAATTTCAGTCTCGCCACTAGTCATGTTAATATTCTAAAGCTTAGTTTCTTCATTTTTAAAACAAAGATAAACTCTACTGAATGGGACTTTTGCTAGACTTAAATGAGAAGTATGTATTAGCCTGCTTTTAAATGATTTTAAAAGCAGGCTAATGTTATCAGTGTTACTGATAACATTGTGGGCTATCGGTAAATAATAGATGCTATTATTTTAATTGTTTTTAATATCATTGTTGTTATTATTATTGATATAAGCCTTCCTAGAGTTTACACTCTACCATAGTAAATATTGTTTCCAGAGGTAAATTTCTCTTTAAACCCTGGCAAATGAAAGGCCAAATGTACTATATTCATATGTGAATTTCAAACAAGAAACTGCTCATTCTTTTTCTTCTTAAAACAATAACACTTTTGTCCTATTCTCCCAGTACTGCCAGTGGAAACCACTTTTTTCTCCCTAAAATATGAGCCCTTCACCAGGCCTTTAAAATCAATATTAAGGTGTGTAGTGAAAGAACTTGCCTATTTAAAATGTATTTCCTCCCTATTTGTGTAAGAAGAGGCAGAGATATTTTTTTAACATCTTAAAGAACACTAGCATATTATTATTTTTAAAAAATCACTGTATTTTATCTCATAGGTCTGACTCAGTAAATATTTATTGTCCATTTGCTTACTTGTACTTATTTGAAACAAAGAAGTTCATATAACTCCTGTAAAAGTAAAGGAAAACCACCCAAAATACAACAAGCAAAGGCTATTTATTTAGAGCTTGCTATAAAGCAAGAAAGTCAGTCACCATTACTATCCTTTGGCAGAGACTCAAAGACACACAGAAGAGTGAGTAAGCTCCATGGTAGAAGATGGAAGGTTCTGATTGGAAGTTGCTGGTATGGGAAACTGGAGAAGAACCAACTAGAATCAGAGCACCTTGTGTGGTGGGGTAGGTTGTATAGTTGAACTGCCTGGTTGGTCCTAAGTTGAAAGTTGGAGCAAAATTAGGAAAGTTGTTATTTATTCATCAAGTCATTACCATTTGGAGCCCATTAGTAAAGAGGCTATAGGTTGACTTTGTGAACTGGTTGTTACAAATTTTGTGAATTAGAGTTTTACTTTTTTATACAAAGTCTGGTGGTTTTCTATTTGCATATTCAGTCTCTCACTCCCTTTCTAACATAGTTAGAAGACATCTCAAAATACTCAAGATTTTATTTCCTTGCCAATATATGCTTATGGAAAATCCATAATATATTTATTTACTTAATAAATATGTTTCTACTTTTAAAATAAATTATGCTTTTGAAAGCATTTGTGTATGGATTTCTATGTAAAATAAACATTTGTATCAACTTAAGTTTTTTTTTGTTTTGGGAGGAATTTGGTCATTTTCAACTGGACATATTTTAAGCACATTTTTGGAAAATCTAGATGGAAATTCTTTATGTACAATCATAGCTAACAGAGTATGATACCTATCAGTGTTCTCCATTCTTTTATTGCATTCCTGAGAGAAGAACAACTTTACTGCAAATCTGATTATTTCACTGGAAATAATTAAATCGAATATGTAAAACTGTACAAAGTCTGATAAATTTAAACAAGCAATCACAATAAAGATCTCTCATTAACCATCAAAAAAACAAAAACTTCAAGGATTTGCCCTTCAGTAAATCATTGGAAAGATGCAAAGTTTGTGTTAATAGGTGTTTGGGCTCACCTTCATTTCAGACTACAGGATCTCAGGCCATACATTGCCTGCTTCTCTATGTCAGTAAATACCGGTTTCCATGTCACTGTCTCTACACTTGTATCTTCCCTATCACCGTCCATTCTCCTCCATGCATTCAGTCTTCTAATTTGCAACCAGGAAACCCCCTGGGGCTAAATGTTCTCAGACTGGCTACCATTCATTAAAACCTGGCTCCCCTTTTTGGAAATTCTTAAACAAAACTAATCTTAACAGAAAGTCCTTTTAATATGTTTCTTTCTCAGTTCACAAATCACAGGACCAAAAGCTGACTTAAGCGTTCTTATTCCTCTTTAATACTTACATTCACGTCATTTATTCTCCCCCCCACCCCCCCACACACACATACAAACTGGTTTGGGAGGGATTAATGGTGTCTAAAGCTTATAACATTCTCTTATTCTACCCTCTCTTGTATCTTGATACCATCTGCTAAACTATGTCTGATCATTTGTTGCAATCATCTCTTAGGGCAAAAAATTACTCCCTACGTCATCATCATATTCATTTTCTTCACCACAAACCTTGATGAACCAGCCACGCCCAATCTCTTAGGTTCTTGAGCTCTCATCTCTACTCTACAGTAGAAACTCTTTTCCACATTCAGCTTTGCTTTCATTAGAAATTCAACCAGATCTAAAATGTGGACTTCAGACATTAAAAGTCCTAACGTTTCTCCAACCCTCTTGCTGTAACTATCTTTTTAATAGCCCTGTCCCGGGTTTGCTTATGTCCAGCTTGATTCTGCAATATGCCACTATAATCACTTATTTGTAAACACTCTAAACTCCTGTACCCTCTTTTCTGTTCATTTATCAGTGTAGGAAAATTACTGTTAAATTCTACTATACCATTTTGCTACTTATAATTGAACACCTGAATATTTACAAAGGAAAGAAAACTATCAACTGGGCATATACTACATTAAAGTCAGTTAAATTTCTTCAATGAGCAAAAAATAAATAACTCCTAAACTCTTATGAAGTCATCTTAGTGTATTACTTTCCAGAACTTTAAGGTAATTTATCATGTCTTTTCTCAACGTATTTAACTCCATTGTGTTGTTTTAATCATCTACTTAATATTTTGTTGAGACAACTGAAAATATCAAACATAATCTCTTTGACAGAAAATGCTAGACATCTCACAATATCCATTCATTTTTAATAACAGAAAGTGACTCTTAGAAAAACATATTGCCACTCTCTTAAAAGATTTTATTTCCCAGTACTTCTTTAAGCTAATATGGACCTATGACTTAGTTCTAGCCAATGAGATATAAATAGAAATACTTGATATCTTCATAAAGTTTATGAGAAGGTATAGAAGTGGCCTTCTTTTCTACCACCTCCAACTTACTTCTTGAAAATCAAAAATAAATTGTAATGTTTTTTATGATAACAGGAATAAAAGAAACATTTTCAAGAAAAAAAATAAGACAGGTAAGAAGGAATGAAAAATACCCATGTCTTTAATGGTAAAAAAAAAATCATTTCAGGCCCTCATCAAGGACTGTTTCAAGGACATGGGAGAATTATAAGATACTGCAAGGAATAAAGTAAGTAAAATGTAGGAATTAGAGGCAAATAATTTACAAATATTTCAAGAAAGTTGATTATAAAAGAGTTGAGAGAGATGGAGGAGTAAATCTAAGAAGAACTGAGAATTAAGAAATTTTTAATGGAAGGTAACTATTTTCACATTAGTTTTTATTTACTGAAAAGATATATGTTGATTTTAACATTAATTAGTCTAAAGGTGACTAAACAAGATTAATATTCTTTCCATTCCTCTCTTATTTTCCCTACACCCTAAACAACCTGTTCTTCATCCTTATTACCATTTTTAACATAATATTGATTTACTTTTCTCTCCTGTATAGATATTAGTGCTGACATTACAACTTAGTAAAATTATATGTGCTATCATTCCTTGGCTATTGGTACTGTGATTGGTTTGTTTACTCTCTGATTCATTCCCAGATGCCCTTTGCTCTGCTTTACACCACACCGCAGCTGTCTGACTCCTCTGTTCCCCAGGTGCCTCTGTCTATTGGCTTCTAACTAGTTTCAAGATCCTGGACACAATTAAAAGAGGTCAAGGTATTTCTATTTCTCATTCTTTCAGCTCCATACCAGGTCTCAGCAAGAGCTGCCTCTACTTCAGGGTGTGAGCACCCCTGGAGACCATCAGTCCCTGAGCTCTGGTATCACCATCTTATTCCACTGTACCTCCAGCTATAGGAGCGATAGCAGCTTTCAGTTGTTGCTAAGCTCTGAGTACCACACTACCACCCAACTGTTGTTTCATGTATGTTGTTTCATAAAAGATGACCTGTACAACTAGTTTCTTATGTTGCTTTCCCTTTATTCCACTGCCTGGCATGGGCTGTCTTTTCCTGACTTGCCCCAGACTGATACAGCTGTCATTATCACTATCATCATCATCACCGTCATCAAGATTGGTCAGTGTATAGACATGAATTAAATGTAGACACAAATGCCTTAGGAAATAAGAGATGGAACAGGAATCTCAGGTAAGAGGAAAAGTCTACAATTGGAAGAAGAAAAATATCTTCTTATTAAAGAAGGAAAAGGAAGAAAACATGGATGTAAAACAGATAAATGGTTAGTTTAATTTATTCTGTAATACATTTTATTATTGTATACAACCCATTCATCCTGGACATATCTCAGGCAATGGAGACCAGAGTGTACCTTATCTACCAGTAACACCTTAGTGAAGTAGTGAGTCTCCAGGGAAAAATGACTGAATTATATGTTACGCAAATACAGCCTTGAAAAGGGTCCCAAGACACAAAGCAACAGCAGAATAATGCAAAAGAAAATGGGGCAAAAAAACCCCCACACAGTTGTATGGAATTTCTAGGCAGATTGAAGTTTAGTAGAGCTCAAAAAAGTTCCCAACCACAATGTCATGGGAGGAACGAAAAGGATATCTCTGTCTGAGTATGGTATTGAGGAGAGAGTCAGAGAGAGAGATTTGCTGGACTTAATGGACCAGATGAGAACAAGGAAAAAAATAGTAGGGATCTGTACAGATTGACCGCTGAAAAATAAGCAAGACAATGCATGACTCAGTAGAAGTCAGTGTGGACAGAGTGCACTTAAAACTAAGTGACCAATTTACCCTCTGATGTCTTGGGATGATATAAAAGCCTTGGAAACCTTGTCATAGTACCTAGAATAGGAAAGGGGAAACTGAAACGATCTAGATTACAAGTTTGACTTTGATGGAATAAGGCTCAAATAGAAAATAAGTATTTATAGTTTTAGAAAAATAAATATGTATTTATAACACATTTGACTTACTAAAATGAGATTTCTACCTGGAACAAACAATAATGGCTGAAGGTTCTTACAAGAATAAGAACCTTTTAAAGAACGTGATTGTACACAATAGAAAATTTTATGAAGTACTGCATAGAAGATATGAATAAATCAATTTTGGGACAAAAATATAAAACCAAGCTTGAAAAAAAATGCCCTTATTTTAAAATGCTCAAAGAACATTTTGAATAATTGGTTGAAAGATTAAAATCAATAAAACTGTTAACATGAACTTTGTTAAAGAGAGAACCACAGCCTTATCACCACGGTGTTTAGCTAGATACTAAGAAAGGAAAGAAAAAGGGACTTAGGTAGTGGCTTAACAAACTAGGAAGCACAAACCTACTTGCTACAGCTTCACACTCCAGGGGACCACAGCATTGTGCTCTGCCAAGAAGATTAATACACATCCTTTCCACCCTCTGTTACCACATCACCAGGTAGGAGCAAGGGAAAGCTGCCACTGGCACAAGAAAAGTCAAAATGGCACAGGGGAAAGTGGTTGACCATAGAGGCCTATCAGTCTAGCCTGGGAAAAGAAGGGATTGGTTGGGAAGTGGACCCATCCAAAGACTGGGAAAGTTTCAGAAGTTGGTTGGTCATTTTGAGAAGGCACCTGGTCTGTCCCACACCCAAGCTAATATGACCAGGGGAATGAAAAATCTCAATCTCTCCCTCTCCCTGTCCCTCTCCATCGCCCCCCTCCCTCTCCCTCTCTCATTCCCTCTCCCCACTCCCCTGGACCTGCATTAACACAGTGCACTCACCTGTTTTCTCTGAGTGCCCTGAGCAACCATGAGGCCCACAGTCATGCAATTCCACATACAGGCTCCAGAATGCAGACTGAAATGGACTGAAGCTGGAAAACACACACAAAGCCAGCCAGATGCTGGACTGAAGTGTACTTTAATATCAAGCAGAAACTTTAGTCACTGGTTTTTGTCTTGATCTTGCTGAAGACACAGTTGCACTATTTCCATGTTGAGACAGAGGGAGATGGGACATGGGAAACCCAGGGAGCAATGTGTGTCTCCACATGAATACACCATGCTGCGCCACAGTCTCTTGCACATGAGTCTTTGAAAAGCTTTTCTCGTGATCTCTTGGAAGAAATTTCTACCTACAACAACCCAAAAATGGCATCACTTGTGCTAAAGCTCATGATGAGAAACCTAGATTGTGTACCTGACCTAATTTTATTTTAAACTTTCCCAGCAATACAACCTTGATCAAGCAGTCTAGAATATTCTGGTCAAGTACCAGTAATTAGTCAAGTAGGCACCTTCCATCCCTTACAGAAAGAAGAGGCAACTGCCTGATAAAATCCTTTGTCTTCATCTTCTCCCCAAAAGAAATATGTCCTGGTCTAAAAAAAAATAACCTTTCTTTTATTCTGTTAATAGCTCCCTTGCCTCATCCTTCTTCCTATAAAAAACTTTCATTCTGTTTAACACCTCCAAACATCCTTCTGGTTGCTAAATGGGATGCTGACCATATTATGAATTACTTAATAATACCACTTGTATATTCAAATTCACTCAGTTGAATTTTGTAATATAACAATTTATATAAATTAACAGTGAGCATTTTGGTCATTTTGTTGTTTTTTCCCCCACATATGGAAATACATATCTATGAAGACAGATTTAATTATGAAATTATTTTTAAAGAATTTTTTAAATATTAACATGTATTTATTTCTTTCAACTGGGAAACAGAGAGATGTATACTTAGATGGGACTACACTCTAACAGATAAAATGTGAGAGTGGGGGTTCACACTGTGTGCATTCTATATTCTGAACTCAGCAAGAGCAACACATTTTTTACTGAGACTCTTGAGCTTTAAATTATTAGCATCCTGGTCTTCTCTGCCTTTAGCTGGGCGGTAGATAGTAAGTTAAAATAATGACTTAAACCCTTTTGGGCTATATTTATAATGGAATTTGAAGTGATCTAAGATATTTTTCATCGACAGAGATAAATATTTACTTGGCACATAGAATACATTAGTCAAAATTTATCTGCTGCTTTTCTTTAAAGAGGAAAATAATGATGTCCTGACAATGGATAAACATGAGAATAAGGTTGAAAGGAGTCATTGTTTACTAACAAGTTACTCACCAATTGGAATTATTTAGCAGTTATCATTCAAGGCTGAGCATCCACATTCACAAACTGTAAGCCTGTGAACAGTTAGAATGTACTTAATGATGCCCTTATAATAGAAATTAAGAGTTGGAAAAAGATGCTTGATCATTTGGTAATACATGCAGTTTTTTTTTAACCTTTTATTACATGTGACAAAAATTGTAGTGTCAATGGTTTAAAAAATGTATGAGTTACTTTCTTCACTGAACATGTCTGGTCTAGTGAAAAAGGCTGAGGAGTGAAGTCAATGGATCCTTCTCTGGCATGGCACAATTCACTAAATTTCCTTGTAATAAGATTCATTCATTGAAAATTTCAATGCTGGATGGTGCCACCTACCCCTTTGGAAACCATCCCATCACTGCTCTGCAGGGATTCTCTGACATACTTCATTAAGCTGGGAATATTGTTCCACATTTATATCTATATGTTTCTTTGTGTAATTATTTTTTCACAGAAGGGAATTGCCCAGACAAGGAAGCTGATAAGTAGTGAAGATTCTCCATTCAACCTAGATTTTCAGTAACTGGAGAATTGATTTAGCCATTGAGCAAAAGATAAATAATTTCATATAATAATATAAAATATTATTTTTAACCTGGCTGGCGTAGCTCAGTGGATTGAGCGCGGGCTGCGAATCAAAGCATCGCAGGTTCGGTTCCCAGTCAGGGCACATGCCTGGGTTGCAGGCCACAGCCCCCAGCAACCACACATTGATGTTTCTCTCTCTCTCTCTCTCTCCCTCCCTTCCCTCTCTAAAAATAAATAAATAAATAAAATCTTTAAAAAAAAACATTATTTTTATAATAAAACACTGGTGGTTCATAGCATTGAATGTAAGATTTCCCTGAAGTCCGTGGCACACCAGGCAGTGCACTAGATGTCCCTGGTTTGGCACCCTGTGCCGTTAGAGACACCGCCGCAGAAGCGCCGAGAAGCAGCTGTAAGTGCAATTGTTCGGTCGCTGATGTCACATCCTTTTAATAATTCAGTAACTTTGTCCAACTTAACCGGAACAAACGGTACCTCCTCAAAGAGTCGTCAGCCCTTACTCCTCATAAAGATCCTTCACTGGAAAATCAGGGACTCATATCTTGGTGTCAGACTCCCAAGAAAGGAACCAGACACTCTGGCAGCTAAGTTAACTGCTAATTCGTAAAGGCCTTCTGGGCCCCTTGCCAAAACAGCAGAAAATATCTAAGTTTCTTTTCCCCTTTGCTTTCAGTAATCTTGTTCTCAAAGAAGACAGAGAAGAGTCTTCAAAAATACCTATTTTCAGTATAACAATAAGAGTAAGGATCCAAAGTGATACTGCAAACCACTGAAAAATAGTACAAATATAAACATTATATGATTATAAAAGGCAAAAGGAAATAAAAGAATGAGAGTCTGTTTAAGGATGGCTTTTTACTTTCCAATGAAAAGAGAGGAGTATGTTTTCTTTCCCAAGAAACTTGGCTACAGAAATAATTTGGAATGTGCCTTTATCTTGCTTCTCTCGCCTCTGCTTCCAGAAAAAAAGATAATATTCTAACTATTCAGCTGGCTTCTGTAAAATCTAATACTAAGTACTTTTACAGATTTAATAATCCCCTGGATGTGGAAAAAGAGCAAGCAAGGCCCATCAAGGGCAGCAGTCGCCTTCTCCACACTGTCGCAGCCATGCTCGGTATTTCAGGCCTGCTTCCCACTCATTCCCGTGGCGTTTTGTGAGGTCTGTTCACGAAAGGAAGCAGTAGGAGATTTCCTGCAGATTGCAGTCTCAATGATGTTTTAACTGATCTCTAAACAATGGTTGTGTTAACACATTCAAGACTAGTGATGACACAGAGAATAATTACCATTCTGTAATGATTAGAGAAGTCATTTTCAACAAAAAGTAATGATCTTTCATATTAAAAGTATACATAGACCAGTTCTTTATTTTCTGGGATATTGCACTAACTGAAGTTGTAAAGTGGTGTCTTGAATATTTTTTTAAGTTACTGAATGCTACTGAAATCAGTGAGAGGATCAAAGCAAGTTCACATTTTATAGATTTAGTTGCTTTCCTTTAATTTCTTTGATGCACAGTTGAGAAAAAAATCTCTATTATCTTGCAAAAAAGTGACCAAAATAGCCATTATAAGTCAATTGTAATAATTGTGTATTTTTAAAAAATGCATTAGGCCTAAGCCAGAATGAATCAAAATACGATTTTAACAAAATGGTCTTAATTGGTGCTATAAATATAACAATAGATTTACTAATGGAGAATACTACCTACAATCAATATTAAATCATTTTATGGGTAAATCAATTCAAATTAATATTGATATTGTGTGCTTCACTCTTAACTAAACTAAAAATAACATTGTTAGAAAATGCTCAAATGACATCGATCTAGTTGACTTTCTGCCATTTAAGCAAATAAGAGTGGCTTTTTATAAGCTGTTAAAATTATATTTGGGTATGAAAAAATACACTCTTTAATAACTTTTTCCATTATATAGTATTCTCCAGTAGCCCAAAATTTACATTTGAAACATATTCTAGGTTGAATTTTTTTTCTGGATTAATGATATGTCTGGAAATTAGATTTTCTAATGGACTTTTTCTGTCTCTTGATTTACCTTTGCATTATGAATATCTTCTTCTCTCCTATTTTATAGATAAAGAAATGAGATATATAACACATATTTTCATTTTCCCATTCAGCTTTCTAAAACTGTTATCTATCAGTCCTGGCCAGGTAGCTCAGCGGGATTAGAGCAAGGTCCCAAAACACCAACATTGTTGCAGGTTCTGTCCCCAGTCAGGGCATGGGCAAAAATCAACAAACTAATATATAAATAGATAGAACAACAAATCTGTCTCTTTGTCTCTTTCTCCCCCTTTCTCAAATCAATTTTAAAAAGTTATCTGTCAAATCATGTAAAGTGAAGAATGCTCATGGTTCCAGCTCACGATTCTACCTCACCATGTCCTGTTACGATCCACACCTCTCGGTCCATTTCTTTGTATGTGGCCATGGTGACAGCATGGACCTTTTAATGACAACACTGCTATTCATACAGTATGGCACACCTTAAGCTGTTGAAAATAGTTCTTTTTCTAATAACACAACATTTTAATAGCTCTAATTTTTGTAATTCATTATATTGTGAGTTCTTTTGCTGGGATGTTTTAGGCACATGGACACTTGAAAAAGCAATTTCCTCTGTTAATATGTCAGAGCTCTACTTTTTCCAAATGGAATTAGAGTTCACGGGTTTCTATTGCCTCTTTCATGCTTTCTCTCTTTCTTTCTTCCTTTGAACAAAATCCCCAGAGAAGGAACAAATAATTGCATCATATTCTAGGTGACTAAATTAATGACTGTGAAAATCCTTTCTTCTTTTTTTTATGTCCTCAATAAATTATTTTACACTTCTTTAAGTAAATAACACTATATTTTAAGTATAATGTGCATGAACTGTAATAGTTATAATTTATTTTTGCCCACTCTACTAGTCAGGGTTTACCAGAGAAATAGAACCTGTAAAATGTATACCTATATACCTATACTTATGCCTTTTTCTATACCTGTATCTATATCTATCTAATGAGTTTTATTATAAGAAATTAGCTCACACAATTATGGAAGCTAAGTGCCATAGCCTGTCATCTGAAAACTGGAAATCCTGAAAAGCTGGTGGTGTGCTTCCAAAGTCCAAAGGCCTAAGAACCCAGGGAAACAATGACCATTTACTCAAGAAACAGTATAAATAGACACAAGTAGACTTTGGCCTGTTTCTCTATTTTAATATCTTTTGCTGTTTGATGATAAACCATCTCACTGTGTGTTATTTAACATGGCATATCTAAAAGTTACACTGATAAGACAACAGTTATCTATGAGAATTGACTTCTAATAATCAGCATTTATTTAGAAATATTTAATATAAATGTAACCACTGTGACTTCATTTTTAAAAGTTTCCATATTTGATTTATATTAAAATGTTCAATTTTCTATGTATTATATATACATACACACATGAATCTTTTAAGTAGCTGTCATTTTTACAGAAAATATAAGCAAATTAAAAATTAAACTAGAAATATGATTTTATTTCTCTGCTACCAATTAAGAAATGGTTAAAGGTTTTGCCATGTTTCTACAGCACATATTTTTATAAATTAAAAGAAAACTTAGAACAGTCATACACATCTGTTGCCTTCATTATACTGGGCAAGGCATGGCAGAACAGTTAAAGAATAGCCTTTGCTTCCAGTAGAAAGATATAAACAGAATAGTAATGATTAAATAGGGTGAGAGATTCATTTTTAGACTGAAAAACAAGTAGCAAGTGAGTGCTTCATATTTGAGTTGGTTTTCAGCGTTCTGCTTTTGGGTGCAAAGGGGAGGACTGTTACTATGACCAGAAAGAAGAGCCCAGCATAGAAAAACAAAGAGAACTCTGGGTATGGAAACAAAGGACTAGTGTGTTTGATGGTATGGATACTTGCTAAGATTAACATACTTGAAAATATTTACACTTTGTAGGATAAATCAAGCACAGAGCAGTGCAGAGCATATTAAACTGGGTGGACACGAGAGGCCCTACAGTGGCGGGCTATGCAGAAGTGCAGAAAGAGTGAGATAATTGTCTACAGCAAGCAATTAACCATATCAATGCAGAGTGATTGGTCATAATTGAAAGTTATTCAGCAAAAACAGAGAAAATCTTGACTGAATCAGAATAAAATTTATGTCCTTTATTTGTTAAGAATTGTAAATTGACTATCAGAATATAGTAGTGATTTTTGTTTCGTGTATATATTCTTATAGTAATGTATGTGAAAATATGTATTTTCCCATCATAAAGTAAGATTAATTATTTTACATCAATCTGCTAACTATTTAATAACTAAATTTTTAAAAATCTTTGTAAGTGTTTAATATATAGACAACTTGGGTAAATTTATAATGAGTTTTAAAGTGAAGCAAGCAATAAGAAATAAGGGGTAGCACTTACAAATCCAATCACTACAAGACTCATCTCTGTTTGAATCCCTTACAATATCTATTTAAAGAATATCATTAATTTTGTAAAAGAAACACTGTCCAAATAACACATTAAAAAATGTGTATAGACACTAATAACAATAATGTATTGGCTTGGCCAAAAAGTTTGTGTAGTTTTTTTCCCATGCAATGGCTCTAATAGTGTTTAGTAGTCTTTAACTTCACTCAAAACAATTTTGTTAGATTGTATAGTGACAGCTGTCATATCAGCGCACACTTTTAAAAACCTTATCAAAATTGGTGAATTTTTGTGCAACCATTGTAATATTGAAGATGGAAGAAGATATGCACCATTTTGGTGATTATGCCTTATTATTTGAAGAAAAATAAAAATACAACTTAAATGCAAAAACAAAATTTTGTGCAGTGTATGAAGAAGGTTCTGTGACTGAAAGTGTCACAAATGGTTTGAAAAGTTTCTTGGTACTATTGACATTTTAGCGAAATCATACATTGCTGTGGGGCTGTCTTATGCATTGGAAAATGTGGAGCAGCAACCCTGGCCTCTACCCACTAGAAGCAATAGTGGGAGTTAGCCGACATACTCAAAATATCCAAATCAATAAAGATATTGCTGTAAACAAAAAATGTGTCTTTTATTTTACAGAAGAAACTAAATAGATCTTCTGGCCAACCCAATATATACTCAAGCTTAATTAATTGTCTGAATTTTAAAAAAAACATATTTTTTTTCTTCTTCCTATGGAGTCTTTCAAGATTAATCTTGCTAGTTATACCACATTGCACAAAACTATCTGTGTAAAGAAAAATCATTTATGGTTTTTGCTTGCTGTAATTTTGAATTAGCTCTTTTTAAATTTTGCCGACGAAGTCACCAAATAGAAATTGGCCAAATGAATTATATTACATGATATGAAGTAAGTTATTTACTGGCAATTCTGCTTGACTATCTTGTCATTTTTATTATTTTTTGTTGTTGTCCAAGTACAGTTGTCTCCATTTTCACCCCACAATGGCCCCCGACCCTACCCATCACTGTCTCACACCCTCGAACTTACCCCCTTTGGCTTTGTCCATGTATCCTTTATACATGTTCCTTGATGGCCCTTCCTCTATTTTCCCCTATTATCATTTTACCCCCTCCTCTCTGGTTGCTGTCAGTTTGTTCTTATTTTAATGTCTCTGGTTGTATTTTGCTCACTTGTTTGTTTTGTTGATTAGGTTTCACTTATAAGTGAAATTATATGGTATTTGTCTTTCACTGCCTGGCTTATTTCACTTAGCATAACGCTCTCCAGTTTCATCCATGTTGTCGTGAAGGGTAGGAATTCCTTCTTTTTTTTCTGCTGCATAGTATTCCATTGTGTAAATGTACAACAGTGTTTTGATCCACTCATTTACTGATGGCCACTTAGGTTGCTTCCAGCACTTGGCTATTGTAAATTGCGCTCAGTTTTGCCTATAAAACCTAATGGCTTGGTAATCAGAATTTCTGATACCTTCCTTAGAAGAAATCATATCAAGAGAAAGACCTCATGCACATCTTGAACTTATGTTCAATTAGTTTGAACCCACCTCTCCCCAACATACATGTTTTCTTATTGAAGAGAAGAAAATCAAGGCTAGTGTTCATCTCTGGTAATCAACTTCTTACATAAATTCTCATTGCATAAGCTCTTACTTAGGCAAAGTGAGGCTAAAATCCTTTAACCAATTTCATTCTGCTTTCTCAACAAAATGACACACAAAAGCTGAGTTGAGATTTGCAGTTTTAGGAAACAGGAGCACTCTCTTTATGTACAATTAAAGAGGTTATTGAAATGTATCACATAATTTTGAAGAACTACTATTATGCTATTATGCCTATTATTAAACTCATTGAATGGAAATTATTAAAAATATCAAGAATAATTACTGGATGAATTAGAAAACCATAAGAATGAAAGTTAGTATGAAACCTAGGAAGAAATTATGGAAGAGGTTTAAGGATACATGTTTAAATTTATTATAGATAAAGGTAGGGGAAAAAGAAAAAATAAATCATAAAGTAATAAAGTTTGACAATGATATTTCATAGGCATTGCATATCTCCACAACAAAATGATCAGCAAAGAGATTTGAAGTACTTTGAAAAAGAAGTAATAAGAACATCCTGGTAAGTGAGCTTTAGAAGAATAAGAGGTAAAAGATGAGCCAGAAAAGAATAGAAATATGTAAATAAGCATACACAATATTATTTTTTATTTTAGAAAAAAATGAACTTTGGGGAGGATATAATATCATAATTATCATTCATTATATGCTGTTTATTATACTAAAATGTGGCCATAAAATTTGGGAAAAAGAGAAACAATGTTCACTATTTATAGTCCAGTGGGAGAAGGAAGCAAGTAAATAATCACAGAAATGAACGGTTATGCTTAGAAGCTGATACTGTTTATGAATTAAGTAAACTGGTTCTGAGATTTATTTTAAAAATAATGTATGTAGGTCAGAAGATTGTGGAAGCATATTTCTCATTGTTGTTGTGCTTTTTGAGGAAAACTTTTTTTAAGCCAAAACTCATTGATGAGCTTGAATTAATTAGGCAAAATAATTTTGAGCATGGAATAGAGGTAGTCAAATAATGGAGAGGTACACTTAAAGCAAACATAGGTGAAATTACAAGGGAATTGACCAGACCATGACTGAATGCCAAAATAGAAAGTATGAGACAGAGTGACTAGAGATGAAGCTAAAAAGACATCATCATTATAAGGTCAATTTTTTTAAATTTTATTCTGAATACAATATAAAGCCATTGAAAATACTTAATCAGAGAAACAACATCATCTGATTTATATTTTGGGATAATTTTGGCTTTTGTTAGCAGATTGTGTTGGTTGGGAGTAAGAGTGGAAGAGCAATTATTGTAGATGACAGGGCAAGATAACTAAAAAAGAGGCATGGGGTGAAGATGTAGATAAATTGGCAAATTTGCAAGGCCATTTTTTGAAGCCAAAAATTGGATGTGGTGTTCAATCAAATGTGGTTTGTTCTATTTTATTCTTTGAGTAGCTAGTCAGTGGTGGTGTCATTTATTTAAAGAGTGAAAACCGAAAGAGGCACAGGCTTGTTTGCAGAGTTAAGAAATAATTTTGTCCCTACGAAGACTGAGATAGTTGAGAGATATACAAATGAAGATGAAGAGTAAATTGTTGCTCCTGGGTCCTGGAATTCAAAAGTAAAATCTGAACTGACATATTTTTTGACAGATCAGTGTATAAATGGCTTCTAAAGGCATGGTGACTATGTGAGCTAGACAAGGTAAGTGTATATAGCACGAGGGAGAAAACAAAAGCATAATACAAAAACACGAGGCTGCATAAAAGAAACATCCCGCAAAGGAAACACAGAAGAAAACATGATGAGGAAAGGAAAACGTAAAGCCGAAGTGCATGGTACTATGAAATTGAATTAAAGACTAGTTTTAACACAAAAGAATGGCCAAATTCATCAACAGGTCGAATATTAGTGAGAACTCAAACAAAACATGAGAAATGCCAGTAGACTTGACAACACAGAGGTCATTGGTGACCAGAGTAAGAGCAGAGGGCAGACGGAGTTGGAGCCAATAAAACTACTTCTGAGGGAGCACTGTCTGGGTGAAACAACACGGCATCTCTGCTTCTCTGATAGGAACAAATGACTACATATTTTTATGTCTGTCGAGTAGGTTGATGTATTTAATTTATTGCTTAATAAATTAAATTCAACTGGTTTACTTTTCCTAAGCTTTTATGTCTAATCATACTTTAAAATACAACCTACTTTCCATCTTGCATTGTCATGTAATTGTCCTTGAAAATTCACACAATTATCTGTATTCCAGTAATCATAGAGAATGAGGATAATATGAACCTGACAAATACTGATTCCAAAAGGAAAACTGAATGAAGGTCAATACGTAGTTGAACTAAAGATATTTTTAAGTATTTGGAAGTCCACCCTTATTTAACAATGAAGAAATTAAACCACTAAAAGAATAGACACTTATTAGTCCAGAATACTGCAAAATAAAATTATCTGTCTTATTCTGGTAAATTACATCCTCTGAATTCAATAAGCATTAATAACAATGTTATTATACTCTAAAGTAAAAAAAGACATATATTTTTTTATGTTTCTGGGAAATTTCATGGCCAACTCTGGTGACCTACAATTTACTAGTTTATTTGGCAGGAATGTTCTCTTCTGATTTTCACCCATGGGGCACAGAAATGCTGGTGGTGAAACCTGTTGACATTTTATGTTTACCATAGCTTTTCAATAAACTGCTTCAGTTTTAAAGAAGACCTGTCTTTGTGTTTTACTTCTATGTTCTCACTATTAATACTCAGATTTGCTTCTATATCTTGAAGAGTTCTTAGGTAGATTCTTAGGAACCAAATGAGATAATTTACAGAAAAATACATCTCTGGCCTGATTAAACATTTTAGTAGTTTAATGTAAAGGGACTCCTCAATAAAATTCTTGTTTTCTAGCATTTTCAGTTTTAAAGAGAGCCTATCAATAACATTAAAAATGATCAAGGCAATTTCCACAAAAAGTAATTTTTCATAGATTTAAGAAGATTGTTTAATTGAAGGAAGAAGAGAGGATGGGGGGAAAAGAAAGAAGGGAGGAAAGAAATACCAGTGTGGAAAAAATATACATTTATCAGAAAATTAATTTCAGTGCCTATTTCTTATTGGCCTTTTTAATGTTAATTTAAAAAAACTATCAGATACATAAAAGGAAACTTGATCAAATGATTGGTAAACTTGGAATAAAGAATTTGCTCTATCTTGGTAGCTGATAAACTTGAGTTAGAAAAATTTTCTTAAATTTGGTTTCCTTACAGGCAAACTATACTTAAAAATCCTCATATTCTTTACATTGTTATGTGGCAAACAAGTACCTTATAAAATGTAAAACATTACATTTGGGTAAGGTACAGCCTATCATTAATTAAAAAATATTGATTTTAGAAAGATGGTAACAAGGTTTTTTAAAGAACATCAATTAAAAATTAATTGAGATAACCCAAATATAGAATATTGTCATGTGAATTTATTACATGTTCTACTGTAGATTCAACAATCTAAAATTTCTTTATGCAGACAAAAGACAAAATTTTTGTTTCAAGCTATGTTAATGTAAAAGTAAATCTTTGAAAGTTATCGTTCTAAATATAAGCCAATATAATTACTTTTAGCTACAATAATTTTCAAATTTTTTGATATCTTCAAGGTGGCTGTGGCCAGTAGACTTCAAGATAGACCCCAATCCTCTCCACCTCTGAGGACTTTCCAGTGTTCATGTTCTGTGTATACCCTCTCCTCGGTTGTGGGTGGGACCTACGACTTACTTCTAACTATGTGATGGAATATGACAAAAGTAGTGACATATCACTTCTGTGATTATGTTACCATGGAAAAATAAACTTTCTTGGACTTCTCAACATTCATGCAAAAGTCCTAGTCTCCTGAAAACTTGTTCACACACCATGAGGATCAGATCTGTAACTACTAGTCCAAGTTGTTGCTATAACTCAAAATTATAATGAGACTGATCTTAGAGGACTAAATGGTTACAGCCAGGAGTAGGTGGTCGGGTTACATCCCCAAGATGCCAGAGAACTGTAATGGTTATCTTTCTAAGGACTGATATTTCAAGGAAGAATGAAGCCCAGAAACTTGGAGACTTCTCTAAGGTAGCAGACCAGACACTGGGGAGAGATTTTATTTACCTAACAAAGCACTACAGTAAACATGGAGCAATCCTTTTACCCCTCCCTTCACTATGAGGGGTCAGGCTCTTCTTCCCTTACAACAGTTGACATGTTTCCATTTTGTAGTCCTATGCATAAGGACTAGAACGTGTGGATGTTAACACTTATTATTGCTAAATTATAAATTTTGAAAATTGTTTTTGATTCAGAATACATGTACTTGATTCAAAATACCTTACCTTACATTCAGGATGAAATCAATAAAAGTTTTCTATTAGATTGTGCTTCCCTCTTACAAGTATTTTCTATGGCTTTCTCAGCTTGTGTTCTATGATAATACAAGTAACAGAAGGACGTGTCCAAGCAAAAGCCAATGAGAAGCTGAGACACAATAGGATACAAAAAATTGAATGTTATCAAAATTACATGAGTTCAGAAGCAGACCTTACCTCAAACTTTAAGATGAGACTCCAGCCCTGGCCAACAGGTTGATGGCAGCGTTATGAGGAGACCTACAGAAGAGGACCTAGCCAAGCCATGGCTAGCTTCCTGAGCCATAGAAATAGTAACATAATCAATATGTGTTGTTTTAAACAATTATGTCTGTGGTAACTTGTTACTAAGTAGTAAATGACTAATACAATCACTTCAAAGTCTAGAGTACAAGTTAATAATATTGTATTATATTAGGTTGACCAAAAAAATGCATCCATTTGTTTTTCTCTAAAATGGTTCTAGCAGTGCTTAGCTGTCTAACTACACTCAAAACAATTTTGTTAGGTTGTATTGTGACAGCTGTCACAACAGCATACATCAAAAAAACCCTCCCAAAATTGGCAATTTTCTGTAGCTATTTTAACGTTAAAGATGGAAGCAAATACACAACATTTTGGCCATATTATGCTTCTTTATTTCAAGGAAGGTAAAAACACAACTGAAATGCAAAGAAAAAAAAGATTTATGCAGTGTTTGATAAGCGTTGAGACTGATTGAATGTGTCAAAAGTGGTATGAGAAATTTCATGTTGCAGATTTCTTGCTGGATGATGCTCCACTGTCCGGTAGGTCAGTTGAAGTTGATAAAAATCAAATGGAGACAATGTCATACAACACAGGAGATAGCCTACATAGTCAAAATATCCAAATCAATAGCTATTGGTTAAAATGAAAAATGTGTCTTTTTTATTTTATGGAAAAAAGCACATGGACTTTTTGGCCAACCCAATATATTTGGAAGTTGCTAAGAGAGTGATCTTTTAAGTTCTCATCACAAAAGAAAACAAATTATAAATATGGGTGGCAAGACTTGAAGTCATTTACAATATACACATAGATCAAAGCATTATGCTGTATACCTGAAATATAATACTATATGTCCATTATCTCAATTACCCAAAACATCTAGAGTACAAATATTAAATAATTTTATTAATTTATCAATGAAAGTTTTCTTACATACATTATTATACAATATAAATTGTGTACTACAGATTACCATTTTTTTCTAATAAGTGAAAGAAGTTATCTCTTGGGAGAATATTTCCCACTTTTAAAAAAAGTTTCTATGAAATGTAAAGTTTTGCTAAAATCATTTGTAAATAGAAACTAATTTAAAAAAATATTTCAAAGCTAAGGTAATTAGAAAAAACCTGAAAAACACTGGATGAAACACAACTAATTAAAAAATACATTTTAAATAAAATCCCAAACTTATTGAGGTAAAAACATTTTCCCAAAGCTTGTCTATTTGCATCAATAGCTTAAGTGTAAAATGCTTTCTATTAAACTAAAATAATACACAAGTTCTAATGTAAATTTTGAAGTAAATATGAAGTAAATTTTGCATAGATGAAGCAAGTGCAGTCCACATACTGCTTAAAAGTATCCATGTATGCTTCAGGCATACACAATACATTCTATTTCATAGTTTGATCAAAAAATAAAAATAAAACTGTCACTAGGAAGGCTGCCATGAGGAAGAAAAAATATTATAGAAAAGTAAGCCTTCATAAAATATAAATTACACAGCTTTCAAGCTTCTTTTGTGAATTTTATCACATAAAATGTGTGAAGAAAAGAAAATGCAATAATTTAAAATTCTTACTGAAGAAATATGTGGGTAAATAAATGTGTATATATAAATATATACTGTATTTTATAATAATAGATTACAGATTGTATTTGAAGGAATCACTTTTATTGTGTACATGTATTATTGAGCATAAGGAAAATCAAACTTGAAAACTGATAAAATACAGAGGATATTGAGAAATACATTTTTAACTTATCTTAAATCTTATTACTTTTTATTTTCAGTTGATATAAAAATAAATGCATTTTATATAAACAGGAAGCAACACAATAGGCATAGTAAATAATATATAAGCAGCCTGTGTCTTCACCAGATAGCGGTTTGCCTTGTGTAATTATATACTGGAAACATTTCATAGAAAATTAGAACTTTAGGACCCAATACAAAATTATGGTTAAAGAAAAAGGAAGTGACCTGTTTACTCATTTGTAGGAGAAAACAATAATATACTTTATGAGAAGTAACAATAAAACATACAATGTTCTGAGTGTTTAAAAAACACATCTAATCTTTCTTTTATATCATTCCAAGGCAGAAAGCAACTGAATATAAACTCTGCAATATTTAAACAATAAAAAACACTTAAGATGTTTTTGTTATTCTTTTTCATTGTCCACAACTCCTACCATTAGAATATTTCATACACATATTATTCTTCCATATAAAAAGATTAAGAAAAAATATTTCATGCTTATGCGTGGCTGCTTTAAGCAAGAAAGTGACATTAGCTATTTTCGTTGTCAAGGCTAACACATATAGGTGGAGAACGGTATGGGCAAAGACAGTAAAGAACCAGTTCATGTGTAAGGATTTGACTAGGGAAGTTTACAGAAAAAGAAAAATGTGTTGGTATTAGTGGGGACAAAGAAAAAGGATGGAAGGAGAGGGATTCAGGATAAATAACACCAGTGATAACAGCTGGACTTGCTGATGTGGGGAGGGAAAGAAAGTGGTAAATTAAAGCTTATTCCTTGTTTTGGGGTTTGAACAAACAGGATAGTGACATTTGTTGAGATTGGGAAGACTGATAAGGAAATTGCATTTTGTTTCTTGGTTGGTAGGGCAGCTATATTTTCCAAAAATGACTATAGCAACATTTCTGATCCCATATGCCCTTCTGAACCTTGCAATTCTCCAGCTTCAGGTAAAGTTTGGACCAAAAATGCTGGTGTGAACTATGCATGGGAGCACATTAAACATGGCAAAGGATGGTGATGTTATAGTCTTCAAATTATCAGGCCTCGGGTATTATGAACTGGCACTCAATATGTTTCTGCAATGAGATAATCTAACAATAACAGTAACAGAAGTCACTTTAATTTATTATACAAGTATTGTGCTATCATGCTAAGCTATACATACATATGATCTAATTTTATCATCAGATTAAATCTATGAAGCTTTTGTTTTCATTTCCCTCATTAAAAAGAGGGAGAAATTAAATGTAAGTGAGAACTAACCAAATCATAACCTGTAAGCAGTGACTGGTAAAATGTTAGTTATGGCTTTTTTGCATATGACTTCCGCTAAATTATGCTGCTCTTTTCTTATATAAGTTTTCATACATTCATATCTAAGTGGTTTTTCTCTGCCCACATATGTACATATTTTTCACACCATAATTTTCATATTCTGGATGCTAACATAACAAAAAGTTAAAAACAAAAATAATTTTTAGAATACTTTATATAACATAGCTTTCTCAGAGACTGCTGAATTTTTATTTTCCTTCAGTTGCTTCATCATCCTAGAACTTGAATCTCCTTAATAATTAGTGCTTTTCTTTAATTTTGAGACAATATATTTGGAAATTTTGGAAAGAATACATAGGAATTTTTATACAATAAATAATAAAAACATTATTACTTATTCCTTCATATCATATTGAATTTTTCTTTAGTTATTGAAAAAAATAAAATGTAATCAACATCTTGTAAATCTGATGGATTAACAGTGGTAGAAATTATAAAATATGGACAGAAATATAATGCTCTGCAATAGGGCAAGAAATTTATGGTCTCATACAAAGGAGGGAAATTGGAAACTTACCTACTACATTAGCTGTAGTAGTCTCTGCTGTGTTAGTTTATATTAATAAGGAGATTTTAAACAAACAAAAAAACAAAATATCTTCATTTTTCACATTCATTTAAAGAACTCAGTCTCTAATGTCTTTAGAAGAGTGACAGTTTTAAAGATTCTAAGAGTAGTTCTATCACTGTTTCTACTACTTAATATTGGAGTTGTCAGCAACTCAAAGAAAAATACAATCCATTGAAAGACAGAATTTCTTTTTTTTAATTAATCTTTACCATGTTTTTTCCATTAGTGTCTAGTTCCCTTATACCCCTCCCCCCACAATCACCACACTGTTGTCCATGTTCATGAGTCCTTTCCCCTTTTTGCTCGATCCTTCCACCCCATATCCTACCCCCACAGCTATAATCTTGTTATCTACTCATTTTTATTTCTAAACCCCAACTTTGTATTTGGACCCATGGTATGGTAAGTTTTAAGAATTTATAGACCCTGTTCATATTGTGTAAATATAACACATTAACATTTTGATGACAATCAATTGCTTTTCATCTGTTTCAACCCTTTTGGCATTTCGCCCCTCCATATAAGGTAATGTCAAGGTTAAACTATAAATTTAGCTCCAGTGGGAAGGGTACACACCTCCTGAGTCTGACTTTAAAATTTAAATTCAAGCCTCTCAACAATTTTTATTCCTTTTCAACAGCTCTAAAGGGGTAAAATTTTTATATTTACATAACTCAAGATCTCTTTGCTTAGAAAATACTTAGATTTCCAGTTATAATTTCATTGAGTTGTGTGTTTCACTGGTCCACATTATGGCTTAGTGAAAATAATGCAAAAATGGTAAATATATTTAATTTAATTATATTTTCTAAGCAAATTACTTTTATAACTATTTTTACTGGAATTTTTCTGGTTTTTTTTTTATCTTTTGATGGTTTATTTATACCTACCACACATGCTGTTTTCTTTTATATGACATAACTATTCCCTTGTAAGATAGAAAATGTAAATAAGAAAGATCATTGATGTGATATTCTGGGAATATCACATCATGTTCTTTTTCTTTTATTATACTTTAATAATTGGAAAACAGAGTAATGGCTGCTTGATGGCCTGAAAGAGAAGAGAAAAATGCACAGAAAAGTTTTTACTATGCTGCTAGATCAAAATGAGTGTAGGCATGAGCCACATAGCAACATTTCTGTCAATGATGGAAAGCTTGTACAATGGTGGTCCCATAAGATTATAATGGAGCTGAAAAATTCCTTTCACCTAGGATGTTGTAGCCTTCATGACATAATAGTGCAACACATTATTCTTGTGTTTGTGGTGATGCCGGTGTAAAGAAAGTTACTGCAGTGTCAGTCACATAAAAGTATAACACAATTATATACAATATATAATACTAATGATAATAGATGATCACGTTACTGGATTGTATACTATACTACATTTTTAACCATTATTTTAGTATGTACCCTTTCTATTTATTAAAGAAAATAGTTGGCTATAAAACAGTATTTGTCATGCCAGCAGCAGCCTCGTATATCTCATGCTTATGTCTCTTATTTGCATCATTTTCTTTTCTGTTTGATTTAATCTCATGTCATTTTTTTAAAGCAACATGTTATATAGGCTTTTATCTAGCCTAGGAGCAATAGGTTATACCACATAGCCTAAATGTGTAGTAGGCTACACAATCTAGGTTTCTGTAAGTGTGTTCTATGATTTCACACAATGACAAAATTGCCTAATGAGAAATTTCTCAGAATGTATCTAATTGTTAAGTGGTACATAACTGTACTGACAAATACATTAAAAAAACCTATTGATTTCTCCACATGATTTCAAATGATAATACTTATGACTTTTTTCACTAAATTATCTGGTTTCTGGTTCCTAGGCATAATAGCTTCTATGTCATAAAGAACTGGTATAGAGTGATCTGGTGATCCCATCTGGAGACATGTTTGTTGCACAGGCAGCACACCAACCGTAAGGAATGACATTTCACAGACATGATAAATTGCAACTCAAGAACAAAGCTCCTAATTTCAAGTTTAAGATGATAGAGTAGAAAGATCCTGAGCTTAGCTCCTGTCATTGACAACAAACCAACAGCTACATATAGAACAGCTATCTTTGAGAATGACCTGAAGATTAGTGGATCAGATTCTCTACAACTGCAGATATAAAGAAAAAGTTACATCAAAACAGGTAGACAGGGTAGAGACTAAGTCTAGTCAGGACTCACCATACCCCCCAACTCCCCATGTGGTGACTCACATTGGAAGGTATATCACAACTGCAGAGGTTGTCCCAAAGAACAAGGGGTCTGAGCCCTAGGCTGGTGGACCCACACCAGGAAAAGGGGCCCCTGTGACATTTGGCTTTGAAACCTACCAGGGTTTATGTCTGGGACAGCCAAACAGCTGTAGGAAACCCAGGTTGTGCTTTCTCAGTCCCAGCACAGAGGCAGCAGTTTGAAAATTACCTCAGTCATTTGTGAAGATGATACGTTGACCAATTTTAGGGTGTGTGCTGGAGGGACAGAGATCTGTTGGAACATTCTCCTGAGTCAGAGGTGCTGATGGGCACCATTTCATCCCCTTTTCTTTAATCTAGCTGGTATGACACTTTCAGGTGCCATTTCTGACACTCTCTATTAACCTTGCTAACATTGTTCACCCCATCCTGGCATATCCATGAGGACACACCCAGGCTAGTATCAAGTTGGTGGCCCCAGTTAGCACCAGCACAGAGTAGTGTGTCTGCAACAGTGTGGCTTGACTTTGCAGCCAGCCACAATGAAGGCTTGCTTTGCACACCAGTGAGCCTGTGATTATTGTGACCAGGACTCACAGTTGAAAGGCCAGGGACCAGTCTGGTCTGCAAATGTGTCCATAGAAGTTGTGGCCCTACACAACAGTAGGCCACACTAGTCCATCCAAAGAGCACCTCTGGATCACCTGGTTCTAGTGACAAGGGGGATTCTACCACTGTACCTCTCAGGACAACTTCTGAATGAAGCTATTTGTTCAAGACCAGGAGATGTAGCTGGTCTTTGTTCAAGACCAGGAGATACCTAATACATTTAAAATGAACAGGCAAATTGAGAAGATGAAAGAATATGTTCCAAACAAACAAACAAATATAAAACAAAAGAATGGGAAAAAGAATTAAATGAAACTGAAGTAAGTTATCTACTAAAGAGTTCAAATAACAGTCATAAAGGCATTTATCAAACTCTGCAGACAAGCAGACAAACTCAATGAGAACATTAGCAAAGAGATGAAAATCATAAAAAAGTACCTACCAGAACTAAAGAATATCACCACTGAAATTTTAAAAAATAATGCAATGGAGGAAATCCTCAACAGATCACATAATGTAGAAAAATGGATCAGCAATCAGGAAAACAGGATAGTGGAAATTACCCAGTTGGAAGATCAAAAAGGAAAAAAAAAATAAAAGAATTCGGATAGCATAAGGGGCTTTGGGGACAATATCAAGTATACAAATATTCAAATCATGGGGTTCTCAGAAGGAGAAGTTAAGGAGAAAGTGACAGAAAACCTATTTCAAGAAATAATGACTGAAAACCTTCCTAACCTGGTGAAGGAAACAAACATCAAAGTCCAGGAAGCCCAGAGTTTCAAACAAGATGAACCCAAAGAGACTCACACCAAGACACAATATAATTAAATTATTAACGGTTAAAAATAAGGAGGCAATCTTAAAAGCAGCAAGGGAAAAACAACTAGTAATATACAAGTGAATGCCCATAAGACTATGAGCTGACGTTTCAACAGTTACTTTGCAGTCCAAAAGGGACTGTTGAAATATATTCAATAGGATGAAATGGAAAAATCTGCAATCAAAAATACTTTACCCAGAAAGGTTATTATTCAGAATTAAAGGAGAGATCAAGATGTTCCCAGAGAAGCAAAAGCTAAAGGAGTTCATTACTACTAAACTGGCATTACAATAAATGTTAAAAGAAATTCTTTAAGTGAAAAAAGAAAGGCTAAAACTAGAAATAAGAAAATATATGAAGAAAACATCTCACTAATAAAGGCAAACATATAACAAGTTAGTAGACCAACGACTATAAATCTAGTAGGAAAACAACTAAAATGTCAAAAAGTACATATCTATCAGTAATTACTTTGATGAAAATTGACTAGGTGCCCTGGCTGGTGTGGCTCAGTGGATTGAGCATTGGCCTGGGGACCAAAGGGTCGCCAGTTCCATTCCCTGTCAGGGCATATTCCTGAATTATCAGCCAGATCCCAGTTGAAGGCTTGAAAGAGGCAGCTGGTCAATGTTTCTTTCTCACATCAATGTCTCTCTCTCTCTCTTTCTCCTGACCTACCCCTCTCTAAAAAATAAATAAAATCTTTAAAAGTATAAAAAATAGAAATTTAGATTGTGACATGTAGGGATCCCATTAGGTTCATAAAGAGACTGAACCAATGGATATAGGTAAAAACAATGATGACTTGACCAATTTTCCACACATCTGAATCATGTTGTGCTTTATTTATGCAAATGATATGACTGATAACAATACAGCATGGTGGTTGAGATTATGATTTTTGGAGTTAGTCACACTTCGTTTTTAGAGTCAATACAACTTTCAAATTTCATATTTTTAAGAAACATTACATATCTTGTGTCATCCACTCAGTCCTTTACATTTGAAACTTAATACTGATTTTGAATCTTTTCCCAGGATTTGTGATATCAGATCAGTCTGCAAATCCCTTCCTTTTTATAAGAAATGCCTCTTCTTTCTTCTCCTTCTATAATTTAATTTTTTTCTGTTACTACACTAGTCAAGGTTCTTGCCTTCATAAATCCAGATTGCTTAAGTAAGTCCGAACCTGTCTCTACACGGAAGATTTGGTCCTCGGCCCAAGTTCTTCATTCCTTCTCTGAACCATGATATTACTTTAACACTCCTCATCACATAAGGCTGTGGTACTACTAAAATGGGTTAAGTACATTTTCCTAGCCCACTGATGTTGACCTTGTCCATTGACTTGCTTTGGCCAATGGGGTATAGATAGAAGAGACAATAACAAGTTCTAAGCTGAGGCTTTGAAAGTTGGCAGTTGTTTCTGCTTGTGCTTGTGTCATTGCCAAGAGAAATGCCCCTGGTTCCAGGATGAGGCACTGTGGGGCAGACCTAAACCCAACATGTGCTCTATAGCAAGCTTATGCAGTTTGCAACCTGAATCCAGTATGATTCAAAAGATCTGCCAAGCTATGAAAGAGAAGCTATAAAAATTTATTGCTGTGAACCACTGATATTCTTGGGCTGTTGGTTGTGTAACAAAAACTGACTACACTCTGCCTTTAGACTCTCTTTCCTCTGTTTAATGGAATGCCACTCTGCCACTTTTATCCTTCTGTAATACTATTGGAACTTTCCCTTTCACCTAAAGTGTTTTATTATTCCCAATTGCCTAATGAAAAATTCAAATGTTTTAACCTGATTTTTCAAACCTGTCTACTACTTACCTTTCCTGACAAATATTCAAATATACTTAAAAATAAATTATTTCAGCACACCAATAGATTCACTGTTCAAAAAACTTGACATTTATTTCTTAGGTTACCTTGGAGCTCATTATGTACCTCTTTCCTTAAAGTACCCTTTTTATTCTCTCTCTTGAGTGATAAATATTTAAAAATTTAAAAGCATTTATAAATAATAGTTGGTTCCTACACAGAACATCAAAGGCATTCCATAACCCTGTAGACAGATCAGACTTTGATGTCCATACAAGGAAGAAGGAACTTTCTGTCCTTCACTCCTGAAACCCTGTAAGCTGTAAATGCTGAGTGACCTTATAATATGACTTAAAAAGCTTCCATACACATGGCATCTTTAAACTGTTCCAGATAAACACTAATGTTTAACTGTTTTTACCATGTTACCTAGATATTTAAAAATAAATTGTTTCAGGAGACAGCAGCCTTAAAGAACACACTAGATCAAATGGATTTAAATGGATGTTCAGAGCATTTCACCCCAAAGCAGCAGAATACACATACTTTTCAAGTGCACATGGAACATTTTCTAAGATAGACCACATGTTGGGACACAAAACAAGTCTCAATAAATTTAAGAAGATTGAAATCATACCAAGTATCTTCTATGACCATGACACTATGAAACTAGAAATCAAACACAAGAACACTGAAAAACACACAAAGACATGGAAGCTAAATAACATGCTATTAAACAATGAATGGGTTAACAATGAGATCAAAAAGAAATCAAAAGAAGACTCAATAAACCAGAAGAAGCTCAAATAAACAATCTAACTTCACACTTAAAGAAACATGAAAAAAAAACAACAACAAACAACACTAAAAATGAGTAGAAGGAAGGAAATAATAAAGATTAGAGCAGAAATAAATGAACCAGCTCCAAAAGCTGGTTCTTTGGAAAGATAAACAAGACTGACAAACTTTTAACCAGACTCATCAAGAAAAAAAAGGGAAAGGACCCAAGCAAATAACACCAGAAATGAAATAGGAGAAATAATAACTGACAACAAAGAACTACAAAAGATTGTAAGACTATATTATGAACAATTATGTACCAGCAAACTGGATGACCTAAATTGAATGGATAAATTCCTAGAAACAATCTTCCAAAAGTAAATCAAAAGGAATCAGAGAATCAAAATAGACAGATTACACCTAATGAAACTGAAGCAGTAATTAAAAAAAAAAAAAAAAAACCTCCCAACAAACAAAAACTCTGGACCAGATGACTATACAGGTGAATTTTACCAAACATTCTCAGAAGAATTAGCACCTCTCCTCAAACTATTTCACAAAACTCAAGAGGAGGAAAGGCTCCCAAACTCATTTTACAAGGCCAAAATCATCCTAATTTTTAAACCAAATAAAGACACTACAAGAAAAGAAAATTATAGACCAATACCCTTGATGAACACAGTTGCTAAAATCCTCAACAAAATATTAGCAAACCAAATACAGTAATCCATTAAAAAGATCATACACCATGATCAGGTAAAATTTATTACAGGAAAGCAAGATTGGTACAACCTTCACAAATCTATAAATGTGATTCACCACATAAAATGAATGAAGGATAAAAACCATGTGATTATATAAATAGATGCAGAAAAAGCTTTTGAAAAAATCCAACACCCATTTATGATCAAGACTCTTAGCAAACTGGGAATAGAGGGAACATACCTAAACATAATAAAGACCATATATGACAAACCCACTGCCAGCATCATACTCGAGGGCAAAAACTACAAGTGTTCCCCTATAATATCAAGAACAATACAGGGATGTCTGCTTTCACTTCTCATATTCAACATAATCCTGGAAGTCTTAGCCTCAGAAATCAGATGAAAAGCAGAAATAAAAGGCATCCACATTGGAAAGGAAGGAGTAAAACTGTCCTTATTTGCAGATGACATGACACTGTACATACAGAACTCCAAAGATTCCACCAACAAACTACTACATATGATAAATGAATTCAGCAAAGTAGTAGGAGACAAAAGTAGTATCCAGAAATTAGTTGCATTTTTATATGCCAATAATAAACTAACAGAAAGGGGAATTAAGAAAACAATGCCATTCATAATTGTTTCAAAAAAGAATAAAACACCTAGAAATAAATCTAACCAAGGATGTAAAAGACCTGTGCTTGGAAAATTATGACACTGAAGAAAGAAATTGAAGATACAAATAAGTGGAAGCACATACCATGTTTATCAATAAGATGGATTAATATCATTAAAATGTCCATACTACCCAAAGCAATCTATAGATTCAACACAATTTCTATCAAGATTCCAATGATATATTTCACAGAACTAGAACAGATATTTCAAGAATTTATATAGAACTACAAAAACCCCTGCATAACAACAGCAATCCTGAGAATAAGAACAATATTGGAGGAATCACACTTCCTAGTATCAAACCATAGTACTCAAAACAGCTTGGTTCTGGCATATAAACACACATATAATCCATGGAACACAACAGAGAGCCCAGAAATAAACCCACACCTTAACAGTGAATTAATATTCAACAAAGGAAGCAAGCATATACAAGCTAAAGACAGTTTATTCAAAAATGGTGTTTGGAAAATTGGACAGATATATGCATAAAAATGAAACTAAACCACACTCTTACACCACACACAAGAATAAATTCAAAATGGTTCAAAGACTTAAATGGTAGACCCTAAATCATAAAAATCCTAGAAGAAAACATAGGCAGCAAAATTTTGGACATTGCCCTTAGAAACTTTTTACCAGCTATATCTCCCCAGGCAAGGGAAATAAAAGAAAAAAAAAATAAATGAAACTACATCAAACAAAAAAGTTTTTGCACAGCTAAGGAATATCATCAACAAAAAGAAAAAGACAATCCACAGAATGGAAGAACATAGTTGCTGATATATCTGATAAGGAGTTAATAGTCAAAATTTATAAAGTACTTACAAAACTCTACACCAAAAAAACCAAACAATCCAATTATAAAATGGGCAAAGGATCTGAATAGACATTTCTCCAAAGAGAATGTACAGATGGCCAATTGACATATGAAAAGATGCTCAACATCGTTAGTCATCAGAGAAATGCTAACTAAAACCACAATGAAATACCATCTCACATCTGTCAGAATGCCTATTATCAATAAATCGACAAAAACAAGTGCTGGTGAGGATGTAGAGAAAAGGGAACCCTTTTGCACTATTGGTAGGAATACATACTGGTGGAGCCAATATGGAAAGCAATATGGAGATACCTCAAAAAGTTAAAAATGGATCTATCTTTTAGCCCAGAGATCCCACTTCAAGGAATATATCTGATGGTACCCAAAACACTTGTAGAAAGAACTAAGCACCCTTACGTTCACTGCAACATTATTTATAATTACCAAAATATGAAAGCAGCCCAAGTGTTCATTAATAGATGCGTTGACAAAACAACTATGAGAGAATTTGCACAATGAAATTCTACTTGGCCATAACAAAGGAAGACAATTTTACCCTTCACAACAGTATGAATGGACCTGGAGAATATTATGCTAAGTGACATAAACCAGTCAGCGAAAGACAAATACCACATGATTTCATTCATATGTGGAATCTAGTGAACAAACTGAACTAACGAGAAAAATAGACAGACTCATAGATCAGGAACAGATGACAGCTAGTGGGACAGGGGAGGTTAGGGGGTAGAGAGATTGAGTAAAAAGGAAAAAGGACTCATGGACATGAACAACAGTGTGGTTATTGCTAGATAAAAGGGATATAAGGGGACTAAATGGTAATTGAAAAAATACAATAAAGATTAATCCAAAAGAAAAAGAAAAACTTAACTATCAAAAAAGCAAAAAGGCAATTGCATGGTATACATCTCATGCAAAAACGGAAGACAGAAATGAAGACTGCTGATTTTCCCTTAGTCATATTGATAATTAGTGTGATATCATTTGCTCCTGTTTTGACTTACAACTATAATTCTAAATATTTTTGTTGTTATTTCTTAATGTTTGAACCAACTCTTGAGATTCTCAGGCTAGCCTGATACCTAACTGCTTTCTGCCAAATCACAGGGACATACCCAACTGCTCCAGTCCTGAATATTCTCTGCTATGTTTTCCTTGTATTAGAATGACTCCTTTCATGTGCTATCTTTTGTATAAATTTGCTGTTTAAGTTGACATATTGAAATCCCTTGGTTAGACATTAAACTTTAAAATGTTGAAATGTCCTTTGTAATTCCAAAATCTAAATGGTACCCTACATATTGGAGGCGAAATATTAGAGGAGGGAGAGAAGAGTATTACACCCACAGAGATACAAGTGCCAAATGTGACTCTACCACTATGGTAGCACAAGTTAATATAACTCTCTACACCCTAATTAATCATATTAAAAGGGTAGAAAATGGGAAAAGTGGGTGGGCAGATGCTAGTACCTAATAAATTTGGAGCAAAGTATTTGCTTAAGAACTCTTAGTTATCAATCTCATTTCACTGACATAAAACTCTAAAACATGTGAAGGTTTTCATAGGTCTAGTCCATTCTGGGAGTTCCCATGCCTACCACATTGTTTCAATTTATGATTACAATTTTAGAATGTTTATCATTTCCATGACTGAACTCACCAGGATTTCAAAATCCCATTGCGATCTCCACCAAACCCCAATCAGCAATCACAGTACTCAGACCCAATTTGACTGTCCCCAGAAATGCAGAGCAGAGAACCTGGGCATCACAGCCCAGAGCTCTGCTATGTGTCTTCCAGACTTCCAGTGGGTAAAGCATCTGTTAAACTGGGAGAAAAATTGAATGGGAAATGAGCATACCATTTTTGTTTGATTTTAATTTAGATGTTCTTTCCTAGCACAGATTAAAATTGACAGAAGTTCTATTTTATCTAACTAGGTAACAGCCTGAATAGCTGAATTTAGGTAAGGCTGCTTTAAGAATGCTCTGTCAAATTTCAAAGCTCCGAAACTCATACAGTAATGCCACAATGGAGGTTTGATAGCTCAGACCCCTGCTAGGCACTCAATAAATATCTGACAACAATTGATTAAACCACAGATGAAGTTCAATGATTAAGTTCCACACACCTCTTATGCTGTATCAGTAACAAACAGCTGTTTGCTTACTTTATCAAAAACCACCAACTTCAACATCAATATGATGACCATAGAAATAGCATGTCATTGTCTGAATTCTTCATATTAGATTTTCAGTTTAAAAATGGTGCCCAGCTAGTAGTCTCTGATCCAACATTTTCCACTTCTCCATGGATGCCCAGAAAGGAAAGGAGAAAGTCGTTTTTTATGTAATAATGCTAAAATCAAGTCACTAAACTTACTGCCAAAAATAAAGGGAAACTTTAAGTGACAAAAGCCATAAAGCTACATTGACAAACCTAATTAATTAAACCATTAATTCTACTCTAGCCTATGAAACAAATGAAACTTGTTGCTCTGCTCTTGAAAGTAGGTAGAAAGTGGATCTAATTCACAGCTGATTTCTTAACCAGAAGGCAGCAGACCTGTGCTCAACACTGTGGATGCTTTTGGGAGTAGGCCAAATTATTTCACACCCATTTCCTAACTATACTCAGGACATTGCTAGAAATTCTGCCATAATTTGTACAATGCAATTTGCCTTCTGGTCATGTAAGAGCAATGAGATGACAAATCTGTCCGATGCAAAGAACACTTAGCGAGACTGTAAGCACACACATGCTTCCTGAGTGCAAATGCCAGTTTGAAACAACAGTGTGAAAATAAATAATGTTTGGTGACACTGGAAACACAAGTCTTTCAGCAGAGAATAAAAAGATTATCCTGAAACTCAAATGAAAACTGTTTATATCTGGGAAAGATTTTATAGTGTGACCTTAAAAATGCTAGAAAACCTTCTTTGTTGTCTTCAATAGGTTGTAAAGAGGCCTTACAGCTATGAAACAAGAGCAAAAAGCATGAAGAGTGAAACACAAAGGAAAGCAAACATGTGAGATTCTCTGGACTAAAAAGTTAGTTGTTTGTCTTGAGAAAGGATGAAAATTAAATCTTAAAATAAGTCAGTAAGTCAGTAAGTAAATTATCTTCAGGAAATCATCATCAAAGATCTAAAGTAGATAATGCAGAAGAAATAGACAAGGAAGAAATGTTATCAAAGAAAATATAAGATATATGAAAAGACAGAGAATAGAAGTCCGATATAAAAAATATAGATGCTTGTGAGGAATGTACCAGAAATATGAGAGGAATGTATCAGAAATATGAGAGGGGAGAATAATTCAGGATATAATTAGAAAGAGTTCTTCTAACACTTGAAATGTACACAAAAGAATGTCACTCTAAAACTACTGATGAGAAAAGTCTAAATTTTTGAACTCACGAGGAAGTTGATGTTACCAAGATATAAGGTAAATTTAATCTTAAGGGTAACAACCCTTTCAGGAGTTAGAGTAACTGTGTAGAATAATGGGAGCATTGTATAATATAAGGTGCATTTGCCCCCATTCTACAGCTCTTTTCTATAGACATTTACCATGAGAATCAGTGGGGACAGGGCAAGAGGATTGAATGAGTTCCCCTTGTGGCACAGGCATGGAGAGAGGATTGAGAGTGAAGTATTCATATTTAGAGAAGCACATCAATGACTCAGGATATGCAGGAATGCAAGATGCTGATCAGCTGCTGCTGATGGACAGGGTGGAAACCTGCGAGATGTTCTGAAACAAAACAAAAGTAAACTGCTTCTGTGGGAGAAGCAAAGAGTCCACTCTTGTCCGTGACCTAACTGTGATTTGACAGAAAAAGAAAGTTGACTGCAATGGCAAATGAGAAAGGAAATCCTCTCTTCACTACATCCAAAGTAAAGATCAGTTGCTACTAGTGGGAGAAGTAGAAGCTAAAGCTCCCTGTTGATGGATGTGGACAGAATACCTTCCACTCACTGGTTTCAGGCTAAGATGAAATGCCACTGAGTACGAGAAAAAAACCTGCCACCTGCTCGCAATTCCACTCTGATATAACAAACCAAAGCCATCTGCCACTGAGGCAGAAGCAGGAAATCTTCTTGGGCCTAGGAGCTACACGGACACAAAATCAAAAACTGTTACCGGAAGAGCAGGAAATGCATTCACAGCCAAGACACCTTACCAATCCAAGGAAGAGTTTGCATGGCGTAAGTGGAAGAGCAGCAAACACACTGGCTCTGGGGACTCTGTACCACACATGAAGGAGAATTTGTCTGCCATGCATTGAGGACCAGATAATCAGGGAAAGTGTCACCCTTAGTCTTGCTCACACAGGTCCTGCTTAAGTCTGACAGAAAGGCACTTCTTGCCCCCCTCAAACAAGTCTGACATTGAATAACAAGCATCAGCAACCTACCACATCTAAAGGGTCATGAGTGAGTACTCCCTCTGTGGCACAGGTCTGCAGGACCTGGTGAAAGTAGTAGATGCAGCACTGAGTTAAACCATCCAGCACTCTCATATTTACTGTTCTGGGTTTATTTGTGTCCTTGCACCCCAAGATTCATATGTTACACACATAACCCTTGTATCTCAGAAGTATACCTTATTTGAAAATAGACTCATTACAGATGCGTTTAGCTAAAATAAGGCTATATCAGAATAGGCCCACCCTTAATCTAACAGGCTTGGTGTTCTTATAAAAGGAGGAAATTGGAGACAGACACCTACACAGAGAAAATGCCAAATGACATTTGATGTTATGCAGCCACAAGCCAAAGAATTACCCAGAAGCTAGAAAACATGCCTAGAATGACCCTGCCAATATCTTAATACCAGACTTTTAGCTTCCACTTCCAAATTTGTGAAACTGTAAAATTCTGGGTAATTTTACTGGGTAATTTTTTGTTTTTGTTTTTATTTTTTGAGCCACTCCATTTGCAATACCTGCTTACAGAAGCTCTAGGATACTAATCTACACACACAATGAACAAGGTGGCAATATCCCACCAATGGAGGCATTTGGACCCCATGGCATATTAAAGATAAATATACCAACAACAAAACCCTAACATACCTCATCTACTGATTAGATTAACACAACCAACCATAGTAATGACCTGAGAAGTAGTACACCCATTTCCAACCATAAATATTTTTACCTCAGATTCTACTGTTGTTTTACACATATTATCCAGCAATCAAATATTATGAGACATTTAGAAAAGTAATAAAAAACAGTTGTCAAGAAATAAAACAGACTGTAGTACCAAATGAAAGAGATGGGACATGGGGATGGGTGGGATGGAGGAGATGTGGTGGGGTAAAAACAGAGACAACTGTACTTGAACAACAATAAAAAAGTGTAGATCAAATCAGAGCTATCAAATAACTTTAATAACTATTATTAATATTTAAATAATGTAATGGAAAAATGGGTAAAATCCATAAACAGGGAGGGAATTTCAGAAGACAAATAGAAACTATTGAGGAAAAAAAGAGTCAAATGGAAACACTAGTAAAAAAAAATACTATAGAATAAAGAAATCTATCAATAGCCCTGTTATAAAACTGGACACAGCAGAAGGAAAAAACCAATGAATTTGAGATACATTAGAAATTATCCAAACTGAAATACTTTTTTTAAAAAAGAGCATCCAAGACCTGGGAAAATATCAAAGGTCTTAAAATACACTTATGTTTGAAATCCAGGTAAGACAACAGATAAAAAGCAGAAAAAAATATATAATGACTGAGAATTTTCTCAAGTAAGAAATTTTAAAAAGCCACAGATTCAAGAAGCTCACAGAACCCTAAGAAGCATAAATATATGAATACAAAGAAAACATGCCTGAGTACATCATAAACATTACTGAAAACTAAAATAAAGAGAAAATCTTAATGACAAACAGAAGAGAGTAAAGATGAGGGAAGGGAAGGGAAAGGAAGACAAAGGAAAAGGAGTATCATAAGCATATGTGTGATACAGTCTTTCCTATAAGTCAGCCTGGCAACTGCTTGGTTAGCTGCTTGCTGAGCAGCCAGGAACCAAGGAATAGACAAGAGTCACACAAGGTAATTATGCAATTTACTCAGCTTTTTCTGAATATAGGTTCACTCAAGGTAGAGCATCAATATACATTAATATCCTCCTCATACTCTAACAATCTAAGAAAAATATAACACACACGCAGAGCAATCAATGGGCAATAACAAACCCGAGTCCCAGAGTCACATCTGCAGGTATGAGAGACAACACAGTGGGAAAGGGAGTATCAGAATCTTGCAAGGAAAGATCTCCGGAGCCAGGTGGGCAGCAGGGCAGTCCTCAGTCCAGCAGGGCAGAGCCACTGGTCGTCGATGCCAAGGGGGATCAGTGGGGCATGAAGCAGCACTCTGGTGTGTGTGGGAGCTCAGCTGTCTCAGTAGTGGTCTGGAACCTGCCTCAGTTATACCTTGAAAGTGTGTATTCCTCCCTTCTGGGTCTTTTTGGTAAATGACTTGACACCCCTGATAGCAAGTGGGGAATTTCCCCAGGATCCTCTCTATGGGTGGTCCTGATTTGCAGACATGGCTATTTTGATCATGTGTGCAGATATCTTAGGTGTGTTTCCTTGCCAGACGTGTCTGCTCTGACTTAAGTAGTTTCCCTCTTGAGCCAAAGTGTCATGGCTGACTGGCAGCCATCTTGATTGACATAGTGACTCCATTTTGTTTTATATACTTTATGCCATCTTGACCATACCAATGCCATATTATTGGGCCTGCTCCCCACAGGAGGAGAAAAGGAATGACAGAAAATAAAGAAAGGGGAAAAAAGATTCGCCTAATGGTAGAAGTAGACATGTTCCTTTCAAATGTATATGCAACTTTCAACAATATAAACAATAATCTGAACCATAAATCTATTGATATGTCAAAGTGTTGAAATTATGTTATATGAACTAAAACAAAATAATATAAGAAAAACTGAAATATCTCCAAACAGTTGGAATTTAATCAACATACTTCCCAATAATCCATGAGGCAAAGAACAAATCACAACAGAATTTAGAAAATACCTTGAACTATATTTCACTCAATGAAAACACTATATAGAAAAATATGTGAGATGCCGCAAAACCAATTTTGAGTGATATTTATCCATTAAATGGCTATGTTAGAAAATTAGACCTTAAATCCATGATCTAAGATTCAACTTAACAAAAATAAGGAAAAAAGACAGGAAATAAAACTGGAAATGGGAAGAAGTATATAAGAAGAAAAAAACAATGAAATAGAAAAAAGAAGAAATACAACCAAGAAAATCAATAAAGCTAAAGTTGATTCTTTTAATACATCACTGAAGTTGATAAATCTCTAGTCAAATGAGTTTTTGAAATGATCAATATTAGAAATAAAAAAAGAGATATCACTACTGATCCTGTGGATGTTAAAGAGAAGGTAAGAAAATACTGGGAATAAATTTATGCCCCTAAATTCAACATCTTAGATGATATGGTAAAACTCCTTGATTAACACAAACAAAAAAAAACATACTAAACAAGAAATGTGGCTGACCTTCCTGTAACACCCAGTATTTATACTTGCCATCTGTTACAAAAAATAGACCAATTACTTAGCTATCTCTATAGCCTTGCCATTCACCATGTAATTTTGTTGTATCCTCCCTTCCTTACTCTGAGGTCAGCATGTGACTTGAGATTTTAGTCCTAATAACTGATCTATGTCTATATATAGTCATGTCCAAAAGTCCATATACTATATGTCTCTCAACTGGAAATTTCTGCCAGGTAAAGCTGAAAAAACTTTGCTTTTTCTTTATGCCTCAGATGAAATACTAATTCCTATAGAAAACCTTATCTGTCTCTCAACTACAAACATTAGGTCCCTGTATTAATTCCCTATTTATCATATACTTTGTAGCTCAAAACAACATTTAGTTCTGGAGGTCAGAAATTCCAAATCATTTTCAATGAATTAAAATCAAGATGTCACCTGGATTCTAAGAGAGGGTCTAAGGAACAATCTGTTCTATTGTTTTCTTTCCAGATTCTGGAAGCCACCTTTCTCCTTCACTTCAACTGGTTGCTTCTATGATCACATCTCCTACTAGTATCTCTGATCCCCTCTTCTTATAAAGACCCTTATGATTGCATCAGACCTACTGGGATAATCCAGGACAATCAAGATTCTTAACTTAATCATATCTACAAGGTCCACTTTTGCATAAAAGATAACATTCACAGGTTCTAAGGATTAGGGTGTAGACCTCATGGGGGACCATTATTCATCCTACCATATCCCCATTAGATGCTCCAATATACATCCTGTGAAGTGTTTTCATAATCAGAAGCATGTAAGTCTTTGAAGAATCAATATTATTTGTAGTAACCTGTTTAATATTTTCTCTCTTGGCTTTACTCTTTTTGAGTACATTGAAAAAACATATATGCCTGGCATATAAAAGAAAGTGAGTGTTTTTTGACAACTATGACTTTGATATTTTGAAGTCCTGAAAATATTTTCAAATGACAAAATGAACATTTTTAGTACATTTTATGAATCCTGTGTTCTTAGACAGCCATTGCCCCTTTCGAACTTGCAGATTTGTGCCTACCTTTTGAAACTAGTCTCACAATACAAGTGGGTAGAGCCCTGTCAAATGTAAACATAACAAAGAGAATGTACAAGTTATCAGAGATGATTTTAAGTTGGGGATGGTTTTTAGTTTACTAAGGGAGGCCAAACTGTCCCAGGTAACAACATCAGACATTAGCTTTTTTTTTTTTAAGATTTTATTTTTTTATTTTTAGAGAGGGAAGGGAGGGGTGGGGGGAGAGAGAGAGAGAGAGAGAGAGAGAGAGAGAGAAACATCAATGTGCGGTTGCTGGGAGACATGGCCTGCAACCTAGGCATGTGCCCTGACTGGGAATCGAACCTGCGATGCCTGGTTCGCAGCCCGCGCTCAATCCACTGAGCTACACCAGCAGCCAGGAGACATTAGCTTTTAATTCATAGAAGTTTATGGCAGCAAGGGTAATGGACAAGAGCATAGAAATAGGAACAGAATATCACAGAATGCTCTAGATCCATGCTTTTTAAACTATTCTTAATAAAGAAATAGTTGTATTCTTTTTAAATTAGTTACTTGTCATAGCTAGAGCTTTATAAAATATAACAATTACAAAAAATTAAAATACGTGTGAAATAAAACACCAAATTCCACTGACACAGGGAAAAAGAATTGCAAAAATCGTATGCGTTCATTGACTGTACAAAAGCGGTAATGTAGAGAATTAGTATTGTACTCTTACATTTTTATCATTCAAACTGTACACTAACAAAAAGTTGTGAGTGAAATGGCTGTTTTCTATGTTAAATCTCTTGATAAATATTTTGATGAGTGCCAAGCATATTAATACTTAAAGTATTTAATGTGACAAATGAGCTTGCTTCCTGCTTGTTAGTTTATCCAAACTGGATGAGATTGATGACTTGTTTGGGATCATGCATATCTATGTGGTGTTTATACTTTGTTTTAATAAAATGCGTAGAAAAGCTAATCTCAGAGAGGTTTGTAGAATTAAATGTAAATTGAAATTTAAAGTAATTTCAGTCAATCCAGAATGTTCAGTTTTAACTTCTATCCAAAATGAAGTAAGTTATGATGCTCTTCAAAATTCATAATCATTTGTTCATCAATAGCAATTACAATAATTTATTTGGTAAAATTATGATTAATTTTAAATTATTTTATGATTAAAGGAAAAATTCTAGATTCCTAGGTTGCTCATATATGAATTTTATTCTGTATTATTTATTTATATTATAATATTGAGCAGGTAATCTCAAATTCTCTCATCTGCCAGAAATACAATTCTGGTAAAATATATAAATATGGAACAAAGATGAGAACCAACCATTTCTACAAAACAGTAAGCTTTGTATTTCTGTGTTTATGTCTGACTCATGGCTGAAATTTTAAACTTGAAACTATAAGCTCTGAATTTGCATCCACACATGTATGTTTGTTCTATGAAGTGAATTGTACCACTCTCCCCAAATTCATATAATGAAGCCTTAACCCCCAATGTAACTATGTTAAGGATGTAATTATGGTTAAATGAAGTCATATGGGAGGAACCCTAATCTAACGGGGCTGGTGTCCCTATAAGAAGAGGAAGAGACACCAGACTGGCTCTCTCTCTCTCCCTCTACCTCCCGGTCTGCATCCCCCCCCCCCCATGCATGTGTGGAAGAAAGACCATGTGAGAGGCAGACATCTGCAAACCACCAAAAGAGCTCTTATGAGAACCTGACCATGCTGGCTCCTTGATGTTAGGCTTCTAGCATCCAGGCGGTAAGAAAATAAATTTCTGTTGTTCAAGCCACACAGTCTGTGGTATTTTGTTATGCCGACCCCAATAGACTAATATGCATATTTTGAAACTGTGACATAAGGTTCTGCTGTAAAAATGTGGAAGTTTTTTTCAGAACTAAGTGATGGGTAGATGTCAGCAGGGTTTTGCTGTGCACGCTAGAAATAGAATAGGTCATCTTGAAGGGATCGTTAATAGAAATATGAACATTAGATATGATTTTGATATGGTCTCAGATGAAAATGAGAAAGATATCATTAGAAAGTGCAGAAAAAGCAATTATTGTTAGAAGGTGGCAAATAACTTGGCCATATTTAAGTGTTTTGTGCAGGGTAGAAAATTTAAAGTGATGAATTTGGATACTTAGCTGAGGAGATTTCTAAGCCAAATATTGGAGAGGGTTGGTTTCCCCTTACCACTTATAGTAAAATGCAACAGGAGAGACGAATTGAAGGAATTGTTAAATAAAAAGGAACCAAAATTGAAGATTTGAAAAATTCTCAATCCATCCATCTTGCAAAAACTGCAGAAACAAGTTCTGAAGAGAACACTAAGTATATAGCTGAACAACCATTTAATAAATAAATCATGGGTGTAGGTCATGGATTTGATCAGCCATTTCAGCAGAAGCCAAGATTAGAGGTATCACCTCTAATGCTGGGATATCACCAGCAGAAACTAATCAGTACAGAGAAAATAAGAGAATGAAGAAAAGCTGTTGGATTTCTGGGATTCTGCAGGACAGGACTATGAATCTATTAAGTTGTGATATGCATGCACAATCTTTCAAGAAAAGAAAAGAATGACACCTCCCCCCAAAACCCCTAATTCAGAGATCATCAAGGCTGCTATTCCCATTGCTCAGAAGACAAGGCTGTATTCTCCCCAGTTTCTGAAGGGGTGAACAACCTCCTAGTTTTCAGTAGGCCAGGTTGATCCAGTAAAGAGCCACACAAGCAAAAGTCATACAGACAAGACTACCAGAAAGAACCACAAAGAGTATTTTGTTCTATCAGCCTGAGCACTGCTAACATAGTGTGTGTGTGTGTGTGTGTGTGTGTGTGTGTGTGTGTGTCTGTAAATTATATAGCAATGTTTCCTACCTCTGGAGGGTGTTGTCAAATTAAATTATAAAATTTAAAAGAGTTCTATTCTGATTGGCTTAGAAATAAATCTGTTTATATTAGTTGGATATTCCTAAAATTGTCAGAAATTAAGGCTAAAACCATCATTTCTTTTTCTATTTAACTATGTTCTTCCTAAATCTACACATTTTACTGATTAAGTTTCATTATATCTATTAGATGTTTAAGATTATAAAAAAAGGCCCTGACTGGTGTAGCTCAGTTGGTTGGGCATTGTGACACAAGACAAAATGTCACTGGTTCAATTCCTGGTCAGAGCACAGGCCTGGGTTTTGGTTTCATTCCCAGTCAGGGTGTGTATGAGAGGCAACCAATCAGTGTTTCTCTCTCACATTTGGTACATTGATGCTTCTCTCCCTCTCTTTCTCCCTCCCTTTCCTTCTCTCTCTTAAAAAAAGGTTATAAAAATGTAAATTTATGATTAATCAATTGAATCATTATTTTAACAAACTTTCAATTCAGCAGTAATTATTTTTATGGTATGTCATTTTGAAGGTGTAATCTCCAATATCTCTTAATAACAAAATCATAGATTTATGTTAAATTAGATTAATTGATGACTATTCTTGAGATACCTAAGTAAGATAAAATATTGAAATATAAGCCTTATTTTTCAGGTTCTGTGTATTTGGGTTCTTTTAGAAATGTGTCCACTTTTGGCCAAATTAAGAAGTTATATTATAAGGGCATAAATGGTTATAAAAATAATTCAGAAAGTGTATATTCCTAAGTTTTATTACAAAATTCTGGTCTATAACAGATTGTTCAAAATTACCCACTTCATAGTTTTCTCTGTGAAATAAATGTTAACATAGTAAAATATATAATCAATATGTTAATGAGATGCTACTAGAAGAAATAGTAGCAGAGGAAAACAAGTTTCTATACAAGGCAAAGAAAAACAATTTTTTAAGGGAAAAGAGGGTAGGTTTGTCCCAATATAAAATATTTAGCTGTTCCACTTGAGAAAGAGGAAAGTGTAGGAGGAGACCTGAATGAGTATAGAAGGCTGTAGAGTTCCATGAAGAAACAATTTTATTTGTTGTGCTCAGAGTATCAAAGCTTTTATGGACTTATTTACCAAAATTTTTTGGAAAGTGCTTTTGTGTAAATTAGTATATTGATGCAAAAAAATTTTTCTTGAATTATTGGTCTGCTCTTAATAAGAGGTCATAAAAGGTGTATCGTTACCTCTGAACAATCTGCCTGGAAGGGAAAAAATTGGTATCATCAAGATTATTTTTGTGGTTTATTTTGATTTTATCAACAAGCAAATTTTCTTGAAGTTTCACTAGTTTTAGTTAACTTTCATCAGATCTTTTGTCTTTAAAAATTATCAGCACTAAGTTAATCACGACTATTTTAAAGTCTTGTGTCCACTCTACATAGTTTTGTTTTATGCTTCCTTGAAAATACTTGCAAATCAGCTACAGAGCAGAATGCTTTGGGTTCAAAAGAAAGACTACCTTAGAGACCCTCAGAAAATGACTTTCCCAATTACCCTCAGGCATAGATGTCACATGGCATTGTTTAAACAACTGAGATCATACCATTGGACTGAGTCAGGATTTTTAGAATTCTAGTGTAGAAGCAGATATGTTCATGGCACTGTTAATCTCAACCAGAAAAAGAACCAATTGCATAGGAATGAATGAAAGGATGAAGAAAGATTATGGTTTTTGCTTGGAGTATTGCTGATACTTTAGTATCTCATTTTCTGCATATAAAGAATTTCCTTCTTTTTTCTCTTATATTTTCTATAAATTCTAACAATCTAGTTGACTGTGTTCTTATAAACAGAAGTGAACCATTTATCCTCTCTCTACTAGATCACTCCAGATTTTGGAAACTTTATTGATAAAATATTCTGATTTCATGGTGATATAATTTTTGCTTAAGTTCAATAAGAATCTGCCTTCCTTTATTAACGAGATATAATTGGAAACACTGTTTTTTAAATTTTTTTATTGTTCAATTACAGTTGTCTGCATTTACCCCCCCCCACCACTCCCTCTCCACCCCAGCCATCCCCCTCCTTCCCTTGCTTCCATCCCCCCTTGGTTTTGTCCACGTGCCCTTTATAGTTGCCCCTGAAAACCCTTTATGCCCTCTCACCGCCCCTCTGGTTACTGTCAGATTGCTCTTAATTTCAATATCTCTGTTTAATTTTACTTGCTTGTTTACTTTGTTGATTAGGTTTTGAATGAACTGTCATATTTGAAAATGATGCTTTCAATCAGATATGACCAGACACTTTTAAGGAGTTAAAATTGCCTTTATAGAACCAATCCTCAAAAAAAAAAATCCTGTTGAAAAAACTAGTAAGGTACCCAGTTTACAGATCTCCTATATTTGCAGTTCAATAAGGAAGGACATTTCCTTGCAGACATAAGAAACAGCATATGTTATGGACATTTAGAAGAGAAAAATTCATCCAAATTTCACTGCAGGTGAAATCTCATGGTAAGCTCTTGACTTGGATTCCAAGCTTCCAGATATTCTTTAGTGACATTATCTTTGACAAATGAGAAATGACTACAGCGAGAAATTTTGTATTTCAAAGGAAAACTATTGTTCAGTTATAGAGATTACCATATTCTCATTATTGTTACTTATGTATCCAAAATGTGTTTATTGGGATTTTGATTCAGGTGCTTTTAGTGCTGCTTCATTCTGAAGGAGCATCCTTCTTTAAGACTTGCTTCTTCCCATGGAGGCTGACAGAGGACAGTGAAACAGCCAACACACAAAACTAGTGTTTGTTCATGGGTGAAGATGGTGGTAATTTTATAGCATCCTGGGCATTTCACACCCATGAAGTAGGAGTTGGGGCTCTGCACCACACTTTTGTCTTGTGTTTCCTTTTCTCTTCTGGAGATAGATGAAGGAGGTCCTTAGTGAAAGGCATGCTGTCATGGGGAGATCATCACCACCAGAAAGGCTATTCTGATCCTATTAATTGTTATGAGCTATCTTGCATTGCTTTGAAAATTATAAGCATTTGATGGACATCAAACATTAGTTTTGTTATCTACATGTAAATTGGACTAGATCTTTTCATGTGGCATACACTGTCAGCCCTTATGATGTTTAGATTTTTTTCATTACCTTTAATATCTGCTTATACCTCAACAAATGTTTCCAACTGTCCCTTTCCTTCCTAACTTGGTATTATCAATAGCTAAAATCTGACTGACTAAATTTTTATCTGAACCCTAGATTGTCATGTTGCAGGCCATTTCCCTCAACATCTGAAGAAGCAATGTGAACTAAATTCACAGTGCTTAAAGATTGATGCATGGGTCAGATTTATCCCTAGACAATCTGCCACCTGGATCATCACGAAGTCCAATAAAATGTTCAGGTCATGCATGATCTTAGAGAAGAGGTAACTGAACATCACCAGGAACATCAACATCTTATTAACATTAAAAAAAAAAAAAAAGCCTATGGTATATTTACCTAATGGAATACTACTCAGTAGAAAAGAAGGAGCTCCTACCCTTCACGTCAGCATGGATGGAACTGGAGAGCATTATGCTAAGTGAAATAAGCCAGGTGGTGAAAGACAAATACCATATATAATCTCACCTATAAGTGGAACTTAATCAATAGAACAAACAAGCAAGCAAAATATAACCAGAGACATTGAAATAAAGAACAAATTCACAGTAACCAGAGGGGAGGGGGGAAAGGGATAATGAGGGAAAATAGAGGAAGGGCCATCAAGTAACATGTATAAGGGACACATGGACAAAGCCAAAGGGGGTAGGTTGCTAGATAGGAGGCAGGGATGGGTAGAGTAGGTGGGTGTGGTGGGGTAAAAATGGAGACAACTGTACTTTAACAACAATAACAAAATTGTAAAAAAATTTAAAAAAGAAATATAATAGTTCATGCTGTAAAACTGAAAGATTTTTACCCATCAACCTCTTGAAATTCACTGTACTGGATACTTTCCAGGGTTCGACTTAGGTATCTATACTTTAATACAACCTTTTACATTAATATCCCTCTTTTTCATTTTAAACATTCCTCTTTTAATAAGATGCTTGAACCTAACACAACTGACTTTTACCAAAACCTCTCAACAGATAGTTTAACTAACTATACAGAACAATGGCAACAAAAGTCCTAGGGACTTTATTTCTTAGAACCTGCTTTGCCCACTCTGGATCATTTTGTGTTCTGTAAGAACAACTTACTGCAAAGAACACCCTTTCACATATGACTTAGGTAAGAGTCCAGGATGCCCCCCACCTGTTTAGCTGTGACAAGTCTAGACCCAGTCCAAATTCCCAGTCTTTGTCTAATCCGAAATTAGCTGAATTATATATACTCACTGACCAAGCTGGAAAACATACCTGTTAAGTTAACTTGAGTAAACTTTAGTTCAGTTTCTTTCCTCTGTTCAAAACATACTGCATTGAACCTGACCCATGCCTACCCTGATCCAGCATGAGAATGTAGGCTAATCTTTTAACAGCCCCTCTGAGGAATCAAGAATGAGTGGATCTCAAGGAAAAACTTTTTTCACTAACAATCTGATCATGCCACCATTCATTCCCCTCTCATTCAGTTCTTTTTAGTCTCGTTACTCATCTTTGTTTAAAATTTTTGTTCTGCCTGACGTTGGAGACTTGTACATTGCATGGTCAGACAGTTCTCTCCATTGCAAGAGTCTCCCTCTCCCTATTGCAACAGTGCCTTACCTTCTATTTCGATCGTTCTTTTAATAAAGCTTCTTTTTACCTAAGCTTAAATCTTTTCTTCATTCTACCATTCTGTAACGTTTAGAAAAGTTTTTTTCTCTTCTAAATAAAGTATATGAGTGAAGAATATTTTCTTACCTGGAATTCATTAGTAAAAGTAAGTGATATAAATGTGCCTTCCTAATTTTACACAACAATGTTAAACTATAAATTAAAAGTCAGGCTTAATTAATTCACTAAATGATGTAGAAATAAAAAAGCATTAAAACAAACAGATGACACTTTTCCTGTCTAATTTATATAACTTTCTGTGTTGTACTTTACAAACTAACTTTAAAATACCACATGTTGAATTGTGACCCACTAAACCAGCATCTCACTCCACATCAACTTACTCTGCAAGATGAACATCACCCAAATTGGTCTACACCTGTTCAATGGAATAAATTTACTGATCACATGCTTGTTGTACACAGCACGTTGTAAAATTACTCTAAAGTATTCCAAACTCTTCTTCTCAGTTTCTGTGTTTAGCTTTACATGTACCAGCAGCAAATACTTTGCAAGCCATCCCTGAAGGCCCGTAGCACTCACTGTGAATTCATAGGTCTTAGGGTTTGCTTTTAAGGCAGCACCTGATAATTCTGTCATTATCACAATAATGGTTGGAACCTTTAACTAAGGTTCCTTATTGTTCAACTGAGAAAGCTTTCCTATTCCCCTTTATGAAATATGGAGTCTTCAATAAGGCCAGCAGTTAATAGATAAGATGTCCACATTCAGGTTGGACATTAAAAGTCCTCTTAGTTTCAATAATGACTACATGAAATTACTACCTATAGGCTTATAACCATCCAGTTTTAAAATATTCATTTTCTAAATTATTTTACTCAGATAAATGGATATGAATATCAATGGATGAATTCCTAACTCACTGTAAGTTAGGTTTGTTACTAAATTTCTTTTTTGTATTTTTTCTTACTGTGTTTTAATGTGATCTTTAAGTTCACTTGATATTATCTCATTGATATTTTTCTTCAACATATGAAAATTATAGTCAACTGATAAGAAAATAATCAAAATATCAAAGATAAAGAATTTGCTGCACAATCAACTTTGAAAATCCTAATATCTTATCTTCAATATTATTTTTTATTTCAGTTCTGAATATAGGCTCAAATAATTTAACATACTTGATATATATGGTTGTTTTGCTAACAAGAAATTTACTGGAAATAGGTGAATGTTATTTAGTATGTGGACACAGCATTTAACAAAACAAGAATTTCAAACAGTCATGTAAGCACATTACCTGGCACAGAGAGGGTATATTAACATGGAAAAGCAGATTGTTGAACTCACTGCCCATTTTTTCACTAAACAACAGATTAGGTGGCCACATTGAGACTGAATTAACATTTTTCCTAATTCTTGGTAAATTAAATCAAAGTTAGAAAGCATTCAATATTCACAAATTATTCACTGTATATAGATTAAAATACCCTCAAACTGTTTCACATAGTTACCCCCTCTTCTTCCCAGTTCTCCTTGCAAAGCCACAGCCACAAAGCCAAGGCCATAGAATAAATAGTAAGCAAAGGAAAAATCTCCTATCCAGTCTCATGAGTTCCTCATTGATAAACAGAATTAAAAGTCATGAACTACAATTTTCTCATATCTACACTGTGCATAAGCCAAGAATTTATTCATAGTCTGCATATTTGGTTTTGTTCAATTGTTTAGCAAAATATCTGCAGCACCTACAACATAGTAATTGTTCTTCTTTCATTAATACATAATTAATATTGTGCATCACCCTAAATATCATTCTATAAAAGATTTTTGGCAATGGCTTCTGCTTTCTCTTAGATAGCAATGTTTGTCATTAATATTGTCGTTGACTATACAGTTTTCTAAGCTGCATTTGCTATAAAGAGTAAAACCTTAAATGCATCTGCTACATTTTGTCTTTTCTGTACCTTCAGTAACAATATTAATCAATTTTACTGCATGCAAATCATTTTATGCATGTTGAAAAAAATCTCCCTTAATTTACTGGATGAAGAATAAAAGAATCAATGGCTTTAAAATAGGATCCTATGTTTGCAGAGGCCCCAGGTTAAATGACAACGTCCAATTTATTGCTTCTAGCTCCCTCAAACCCCTAACCATTCAATAAATGAAAACCAACACCAACACCACCACCACCACCATCACCACTATCACCACCACCCCACCAGACAACCTGGTATCTCAGGCTACTGGGTGAGCATAGAACATGGCCCAGACTGTAGGATGGTTGGTTGGTCAGTCACAGATAATGAGATATTTGGAACTGAGCAAAACTAAAGTAGTATCTCTAGGTTACAGGACAATTTCATTGGTGTTCAAGTCAGAGGGCTGCAGTTCATCTGTTGGTAGACCTGCCCATGGGAAACAAAAACAATAGCTCAGCAGTTCGCCAAGATTCACACAGGCATCTGGCATTTAAAAATAAAGGTATTTTCTGCCTAACTCTTCATAAGATCAAGGGCTTTTGTCTCTCTTTCCCAACCTCACTTCTATTTCCTTTCTTTGACCTCATATTTCTTTTTCTCATCCCCCGTCTCCATGTCTTCCCTTTCTCTCTTTCTTTTCTCTTTTCCTCCTTTGCTGTATCATCTCAGTCTTTTTGTCGATGATGACGAAGTGGGTGATTTCCCTTACTTATGTGGTCTAGGAGAGTGGAATATTCCTCAGGGTACAAAAGAGAGACTTCACAAGGAAGCAGAAAGTGCACATCTATTAATCTTTCAAGAAATAATCCTGTCAGACATGTATGCCTCTGTTTGACAAGGCTTTATAACAGAAAAAGAACTGGTGAATGGTGGTAAATTAATCTCCAGTCATATATAATTCATTTTTTAGATATTCATAAATGTGCCTCTTATTTGCACTTTTCTTTTCCTGCTGCATATGTGAAATCATGACACTTGTGGATCGATGTGTGCCCAGCATATACAAATTTGCATTCCTTATTCACCGCTGGAGACCGGTTCACTCTTTGTTTATGATGTTATTTTGGGTTGTACTATTTATGTTACTCTCTTCATCAATTTTTATGCTTCATTGAACCACATTTTAGTCATGGGTCCATTTTTGAGGATTGGGGATATAATGCCACACAAGCATAAAAACAGAATTACAAATTTAATAATGTTAACAACAGCATGAAAATGGCATATTAGGTGAGACAAACTGTATCTTATTAGCAAAATATTTACAGACAGACAAACCAATGCGGTCCTTAAAAAGACATGCATAACTTCAGAGGCCATAATTATCATAATTGTATGAATAATGAAATTTCTCTGCACATCAAAATTAAACTTACATTTCAGATTTGTTTAAGGCTGTAAGCTAAATAGTTTTGTGAATTTAGAATTTTTTCTTCAAACTGACATACTGCCTCCAACATGGCCATGAACCGTTCTACAGAATCACTCTGGCTGTCAAAGCATCATGTCTTTTTCCCATTTCTTGTCTTTAAATTTATTATGTCACCTTTTTTTTCACCTTTTTCTTCTGAAATATTACATGTATACACACATGCACACACATATAATAATTAGAAAATGTATTAAAAAGACCCCTGTGTTTTAGCTTCTTATCATAATTTAAAGCAATTAATAAAGAGCACAGGAGCATAAAATCTCACTTGACCTTAGCGTACTTATTTATAAGAAGCCAGATAAAACACAGCAGCGGCTTTTCTTCATCCCCGGCTTATGCCTCCTTCACAAAATAGGCAATGACTGCATCCTCACTCAAGAGAGATGTGGTGTTATCTCAAGAGCACAAAGACTCTGAAGAAGGGGGACTGATGCTAAAGAAAAAAATAATTATTGCTGATCACAATAATAATAATAGTGCATATTCATTAAGAAAAATAATATTTTGGAAAGATCCAAAATCCCCTCCCTGACACACTACTCAAATGTTATGATGAATATGCATATATATTTACATTTAAAATTATTTTAATTATGTAAACAAATATTTAGCAGATTAATTTTATTGCAAAAATATTCAATACCTTAACACAAACAGTTTAGTTTAAATTAACTTCATATTCTTCTCCTTACTTGAGAAATAGGAATACTAATACCTAACTTTTTTTCTGAAGATACGCAAGGTGGGGCAAAAGTAGGTTTACTGTTGTAAGTGAAATACAGCTGTAAACAGTTTATTCTTGGGCTAATATTTATTAATTATTTTATTATTTTCCACCTGAACAACTGTAAACCTTCTTCTGTCCCACTCTGTATTCCAAAGATCAAATGGATAATGTTTGTAAAGTTAAATTTAAACTAGAAAGAAGCTTCGTGAACATAAAATTTTGAAATAAACAGATCTCTGTTCAAATAAATAAATATTTATCAATGCTGAAAGATTTAACCTCAATAGCAGAGCATTCCAATGAAAAATATGCTTTTGGCCAAGCATATTTCTGCTCATGGCCAAGTATATTTCTACAAGTTATTAGCATAAAGAAATGGCCAAAGATATGATTGTTTCAAGACGTCTAAGGTCAATTATAAGTTTTTTAGTGTCTTTGGTTTTACCATTTTGTGTCTGCTATAAAAAGTGAATTTTCCAATCTCTTATTTTGGCAGAACAAAGAATTCTCACTTCTATTATGATGTTAAAATGATGTCATCTGCATTAAAAGTCAGCTATTATGACAACAATATTTCATGTATCTAAGAAGAGGGCCAAATTTAAAATCTTGTGGCTATTACTTTGAAGATCTAAAGGATTCCTAAGACAGTCAAACCTAAGAGCAGATGATCCAAAAAGGTGAATAATTTGGGAAATATAAAAAAACAGCATAGAAAGAATAAAAATGGGGAACTTTTAAAATAGGGACAACTATAAAATACATACTTTGACAAATATACTCTCTGTTAAAAATGAAATATGCACATATATTTCATTTTTTTAATTTAAAAAAAAATTTAATTGTTGTTCAAGTAGTTGTCTGCCTTTTACTCCCATCCCAGCCCACCCCCCAGCCCTCCCCACCTCCTTCCCTCCCACTTCCACCCCCCACAATATTTTTGTCCATGTTTCCTTTATACTTGTTCCTGTAAACCCTTCCCCCTTTCCTCTAAAATTCCCTCCCCTCTGGTCACTTTCATCCTATTCTCTATTTCAGTGTCTTTGGTTATATTTTCCTTGGCTGTTTGTTTTGTTATTTAGGTTCCTGTTAAAGGTAAGATCATATGATATTTGTCTTTCACCGCCTGGCTTATTTCACTTAGCATAATATATTTTAAAGTAGTCATATTTCTTCGTACATATACTTGAAATAGCTTTAAGAGATTCTGACAAGGCTCTGAGATATATGCAGCTATGATAACTTGTGTTACTTAAGATGTAGCAGGGTATTTTAAAATTAGTCACTAGCATTTTTTTGTTGGATAAGCCAATAGAAGAAGAGAAGGACACTGAATTACTGGTTAACGAGTAGTACACTGCCGGCTGAAGGTGAGAACCAAAGGTTCTTTTTTTGGCAAATAGTCTGAGGATAATGTAGACTCAAAAGTAATGGGAGATTTTGCAGACTGACAGCTGTTGGAGGGGAGGGGTATGGGGGTACTAGAGGAAAGAGGGTGAGGGGATTAGCCAAAGAACATGTATGCATCACCCAAAGACACAGCAATGGTGTGGGTGACAGCCTGAGGGAGCGGGGAGGAACTGGGCGGATGAGGAAAAAGGGGAAAAGGATTGGGACAATTATAATAGCATGAACAATAAAAATTAACAAAAATTTAACAAAAACTCCCTTTTCTCCTTTGAATGAAAAATAAGTAAATAAATCTGGTGACTATACACATACATTTGCAAAAACATAATGGGAAATTTAGTGACAAAAAATTGTTGAAATATGTAAACATAGCTATAGGAGAGCAACGAGTCAAATACAAGCTAAAAGACTCTAACTGAGCATGTATGAGGCACAGTTCAAGAAGATAAGTACTGGTGTTATCTTGAATAAGTTGATTTCCAGAGACCAAACTTCATCTAATAAAAGAAGGCTGGCATAATTTGTCCCCAAGACCCTTCCAAACATGAAAAGCAGCATAGTATTTTAAAAATACAGATTTTAAGGTCTTTATTGCCTAGCTTTTAATCTAAAATTCACCATGATAACTGGCTGGGTGAGCAATGGAAAATTAACCATCATGAGTCTAAATTTACTTGAAAAATAAACACCCACCTTTCAGGATTGTGGTGGGGATTATATAAAATAATGAAAATTAAGTGTTTAGCACAGAATCTGGCATGTAGTAAGCACAAAAACATAATAGTTCCTTTCCATCTATTCCCCTTTATTAATAAAAAATTCTATAACTAGTGGGAACTAGAATACCCAGGTTATAATCAAAAGATTATTGTCTCTGAATTTTTCTAGGTAAGTGAGCTCAGGCTAGTAACTACATTTCTTTATGTGTAAAATTAGGGTTTAAATAAATGTTTTTTCTTCTATGGTTCTTATAACAAAAAATGTGAAAATATAGTCACAAAAAGAGCTATACTCATGGATAGGAAAGGGATTTATACCTCTGGATGCTTATAGAGTTCTAGATGATCGGCTTGCAGTTTCAATCTCCATTACGTCTGTGAGGTAGTTCTTTATTTCATAATAAGGATATGCATAAAAGAAAGTAACATGGCCAAAGTCATCCAACTATTAAGTCATTGAACAGCAAAGTCAGTCCAGATATATGTTCACATATCTACTCTTCACATGGCCTCTGAAGTACTAAATGAGTTAGTGCAAGGAAAGAACTATTTGAAGAATTATAAAGGGAAGGATGAAAAATGGGCCAATAGATGTTATGAGCAACTATTTAAATGTTCATTTAGCAGAACTAAATAAAACGAAGTTGATGAGAAGGAGTAATGGATAATAAGTAAACAAATCACAGAGGAAAGGGATCATGATGAAATACAAAGTGACTAATGTATATGTCTCATAGTGTATTTTTCCTATTTTTATAAAAGTGACAGTGAGAAAAGGAAGATAAATCCATGTTAATTTATCATATATTCTAATACACTTCAGCTGCAGATTAAAAGAACCATGCCAGTTGCTGCGACTGCAGAGGGAGAGCAAAGAAATCCTCCACGAGCCCCATGGGTTTACAGAAGTCTATCCATCACTCTGCCAGTCTTCCGGGTCGTTATTCAAGTTGCTATCCCCGATTTTGCTGGATATATCAGATCAACTCCAGCTCCGCAGGTAATTTTTCTCCCTAATGGGTTTGGGATTTGTTCTTTTTTTTATTATCTTTGGGCTAATGTGCTGCTCAAAATTGTTCAAAATGGTAGTAAGAATGTCAGTCATTTGCTGTGTGTGTGGGAGGTAAAGGTGGAACTGTATTTAATTCACAAACTCTTAACTTATTATTACCACATAGGGGGATTTAAAGAATTTAAAGGTATAGACAGAACACTTAGTGCTAGTCATATTAACTGCGAATATCATGCTGTCTTATCTATTATCAAAATTACTTTATATACAGTTTTTTTATTTTACAGTTTTCAAAGATGGGGAAAAACATGACTACATAGATCCAAGCTGATATAGAATTTAACAGATATCTAGTCATTTGATCAATGAACAAAACACACTGAAAAATTTAGCTAAGCATATAGTAAAATTCAATCAGCAATAAAAAATATATATGTATATACATAAATACTTATATAATATAGTAAGGCAAGGATTGCTCTTGATCATATCTGCAAAGGAAGTTGATTCTTTTGTCCCACAAACCTGGGTTGAGCAGGTGTGTAAGACATTGGGTTTGGTATGGGCTATCACATACAAAAATGACCAAGACCATGGCTTTAAGTAAGAAAAAAAAAAGATAACACTAAAGAAATGTGTTAAGTGTAATATTAGAGGCACATACAGTATTGGAATATCATTCAGATTGTAAGTTGATTCAGGAAGACTTCCTGAAAAACATGAGAATTAAAATGAATATTAACAATTAGTAAACATTAACTAGTTAAATAAGGAAAGTGCCTGGCACGTAGCAGGGCCATAGGGGAAAAGATAATGTTTATGAAAGACCCATAAACATTTTAATATTTCCAACCTCAACTTGTTACTCATGGAGGCAGGCCTTTTTATCTTTTGGTCACAGATGCAGTTCCATTATCTAAATCAGCACTTGATTCATTGTAACTGTTGGGTGAATGAGTGATTTAATTAATAATTAAATTATTAAATGCAACCAAAGCACAGGGAAACATGAGTTTAGATTAGAACCAGGTCACAAGTTATTTTGAAATATTCCTTAGTGACCCTTTTTGTACTCCCCCCACCTTATTTAGGCCCTTCCCAGCTCTGGGATATCTAGTGATAATATAATGTTCCTTCTCAATAACTGATACTCTTATTTAAAAGTGCCTTCTATAACTTGTCCTTACAGTATGAAATTTTCTTGATGTAATTTCCCTTATAACATACCTATGTCCATTTATCTTGGGATGTATCTTTGCTGATGGGAGATAAATGGATTTGCCTTAAATCCATCAAGGGGGAAACTTTTCCAGTTGTTATTTTCTGTCAGCCATAGCAAGGTGAGCAGAAGATTGCTCAGGCTCGCTGGAGTCAAAAGTGTTGTGCTCCTGTGTCAGGCCTGACACGGATCAGACCCACAACTCTGAAATACCCATCTTTAAGATGTCTGAATCACAAGTTAAATAAAAATTAAATAAATACTGAATATGAAAAGCCTTGTAAATTCTAAGGCATGGCATGCATGTAAGAAATCACCAGTTTATTAGTGCCTACAAAGTTTCAAAACCAAGAAATTAAATAATACATATGAAAATTTCCCACATTGTCAGTGCTGTTGGGGGATAGCATTTCATAAAACATGAATAAACTCTTCAGCAACTTTCAAATCACATCACTTAGGCAACTTTTTTTTTCCATTTACATTAAAAAAGACATTGAACTAAAATCAAGGGGTATTAGAGATTATTACTCACCAAATAACTCTTAATCTCTTTGTTTCTTGACCTCAAATTTGAGAAAAATGGCATTCTCTGATCACTATATAAACACTTTTCCAATGAATCCTCATTAACAACTGATGCTACAAGACTGCAATCATGGTCATCTAACGTCTACATAGGAAGCAATTATGAAGCCTGTACTGGTGAAAGGTACTATGCCTGACTCCACATAATTTAGGCATTTTAGCATTTCTGTATTTCTCTCTTTGAACTTGTTTAGTCAATGAATCTGAGATAAAGTTATCAAAAGGAGATACTCCAGCCCTGGCTGGCATAGCTCAGTGGATTGAGCGCGGGCTGCGAACCAAAGCGTCGCAGGTTCGATTCCCAGTCAGGGCACATGCCTGGGTTGCAGGCCACGGCCCCCAGCAACCACACATTGATGTTTCTCTCTCTCTCTTTCTCCCTCCCTTCCCTCTCTAAAAATAAATAAATAAAATCTTAAAAAAAAAAGGAGATACTCCTCAGAATATACAAATAAGATATAATAACTACTCTTCTTTTTCTTTTTGCCTTCACCAAAATAGGACAATATTTGCCCCACAGACAAGATGGATAATTGTTTATATGAAGTATTATTCATTAGTCTCATGCCATTAATTTGAACATTTATTATTTTGTGTGTATACATGTACAGGTATAGCACAACACACATGCATACATGGACACATATAAAAATAAGACACACTTAACATCCATTCCCTTCCTTCCTTCACTACCCCTGTGAACACTTGATTTTTTTTCTCTTTGTGAAATGTAGTACACAATCAATCTCTGACATGTACTAAATTTACTTGTCTTGATCTTACGTACGATATATTTCTAAAATGAAAAGTAGTCTTTCAAAGGAGACACATGGTAAATTAGATGGAATCAAACAAGCTAACATTAATTAATGAAATGTGGGAGGATAACATTCTTCTTGAGAAGACAACAGTGTATTGACCTGGCAGTTAGAGAGGCAGGGGATTATAGAAAGGACACTGAAGATCTACAGATAACCTGAGGTTTGTGAGATCATCAGGGAAGAAAGTCAGTTCCTAAATTACCATGGTTTCTCACAGAAATAGAAACAGAACCCCAAAATCATTATGATGAGTGGTTAATATGTGAAATGTCATATATTTTTCCATGAGTTTTCAGACTTATTCTATAAAACACACCTTTACTCTTTTTGGACATGGTGACACCTAGTAAAATAACTACATACGTTACTTTAATTATATTTAATGCTGTCTTTATTATTTTTCTTTCCAGATGAACAGTGTTTTTGCTTCCTATTTTTAAAGAAAGCAAAATAGAAAACTGGTAGCTATTATATAAAGACACACCAAAAGATGCATTGTTGCTATGGCAATAAAAACTAGAGCAAATATCCAAATTCTTTTTGGTGAAACTCAATTTATCAATTTTGGTGAAATTTTGTACTTCCTGAAATAAGTATAAACAAATATTCTTAAATTAAATTAAGTATTTCTCTTTAATTTAAATATATTGAACACCTATTGTGCTCCTGGTAATTCAATATGCATGCTTGTATCACCACAGTACCTTTTTCTGACCTTTTGCAGTCTGTTTGGGAGAAAATGTCAAACTGATAAGCTCAAAGTAACAAGTGATTGCACAGGGAAAGATTTGCACAAGAAGTGGAGCATCTAACATTCCTTTCGTTTCGACTTAAATAAAAATTTAAATTTATTTCAATTAAAAAAAATTGTTACCTTAAAGTAAAAACAGACTGCCAGTCCTGGCTGGTGTGGTTCAGTTGATTGAGCACCTGCCTGTGAATGAGAGGGACGCTGGTTCAATCCCCAGTCAGGGCACGTGCCTGGGTTGAGAGCCAGGTCCTCAGTTAGGGCTGCATGACAGTCAACCACACATTGATGTTCCTCTTTCTTTCTCCTTCCTTTTCTAAAAATAAATAAATAAATAAATAAATAAATAAATCTTTATGAAAAAAGCAGATCGCCAGCAGTAAATAGTGATAAAACCTTCTTAAACAGTAGGCTATATATAGAAGGTAGTATGAAAAATTATTGTAGAATATAATCAAAATATAAGGAAAAATCAAGTATTTTTTTAAAGAAACACACTTATTATAGTGATCCTTTTAAAACTTAAACAAATGATAATTCACTGCTTAAAACTCACAGAAACCGGGGAGAACTAGCAACAATGCTTAAGAAGCCTTTTAAGATGGCTTTTAAGCTTTTTCTCTTTTCTCACTACTTAGTCTCTCTGACCTTCTTTCAACTCCTTGAGCCTCTTTATATGCTATTGTCTGCCTGGAACATCTCCCAAACTTCAAGTATCACTTTAACATCCTTGTAAAAGTCTAAGCTTTCCCTAAACTTCACCATCATCATCATTTACCACCACTCTTGCCGCACCAGACCAGCTCAGTTCCACTATACAATTTCATATCATCTTAACTCCATTAAATCTATCCCATATTATAATTAAATATTGCTGTGACTTGTAAGTTCTATTAATACAAAAAGATTTTTTTTTCTTACAATATTTTTTCTAGTGCCTATCACAGGACTGGACATATGATGAGAGCATAAAAATATTTGTTAAATAAATATTTTTAAGATTGAATAGTAATAAAAAAGAGGAAAGACAACTAAAAGAAGTAATCCTGAGAACAATAAGAGAAGTTAAAAGACTTTTTTTGTGAACCAAAACAAATATAAATAATAAGTCCAGGAACAAATGTACACACTTATATAAAGGAAGAAGAAAATGAATGCTAGTAAATGATTTAGAGAAAATTTCACCATAGAAGGGATAGTTCACTTGGATAAAAAAGAATGTGGAAAGTTTAAGAAGCAAAGATGGAAGCAAAAACGTTACTGGGGTGGACAGAGTAAAGGCCTCTCACACATGTTTAGGTCCTAATCCTCAAGAGTGGTGGCTATGTTTGTTCCCTTATATGGCAAACACATTTTGCAGATGTGATTAAGTTAAGGATCTCGAAATGGGTGGATTAACCTGGTTTACCTGGGGAGGCTCAATGTAATCACAAGGGACCTTATTAAGAGAAAGTTAAGAAGGTCAAATTCATAAAAAGGAGATGCAACAATGTAAGTAAAAATAAGAAAAATCACATTGGAGGGATGCACTATGAAGATGGAGGAAGACTGGGGAACTCAGAAGGCCTTAGAAGCTGGAAAAGCAAGAATATGTTCTCTTCCCAGAGACTCCAGAGGATTAGAGGGAAATTCCTCAGCTTGATAAAGCACATCTACCAGAAAACCTATAGGCAACATACTTTGTGGTCAGAAATGCTTTCTGAGATCAGGAAGAATGCAAGGATGTCCCTTCTCATATACCCTCATGAACATCATCCTGAAGTCCTAGCTAATGCAGTAAGACAATAAAAGGAAGTAAAAGTCATCTATAAGTGAATGGGAGAAATGAAACTAATTCTCCATGTAGAAAATACAAAGAACTTCTAGAAAAAAACTGGAGAAAACCAAGGTGAATTTGGGTTTGGCAATGATATAAGATCAAACAGATAATCCATGAAGGAGAAATCAGTAAGAGTTACTTCATTAAAATTTAAAACTTCTGCTCTGTAAAAAAAAAAAAAAAACACTACTAACAAAATGAAAAGACAAGTCACACACTGGAAAAAAATATTTGGAAAATAGATATTTAATTTAAAAATAAGTATTTTTATACCCAAGGTATGCAAGAACCCTAAAAATAAGAAAAGAAACTACCCAATGCAAAAGGCAGAAGATCTGAACAGTTACTTTAAAAAAGAAGATATACAGATGGCAAATACACATGTGAAATTGATGCCATAAGTCATTATGGAATTGCCAATTAAAACAATGAGATGGCACTGCACACCTACTGGAATGGCCAAAATCCAAACCACTGATCACACCAAATGCTGTTGAGGATGTGGACTAATGACAATCTCATTCACAGCTGGTGGGAATGCAATAATGATACCGTCACTTTAAAAGACAAATTGTTGGTTTTTGTTTTGTTTAGCTTTGTTCTGCTTTGTTTTACATACAATCCATCAATCAAAATAAGTGGAACACTTACATTCACACAAAATTCTACACACAAGTATTTACAGCAATTTTAATCATAAGTGCCAAAAACTGGATGAAACCAAGATACCTTTCTACAGGTGAATGGAAAAATAAACTGAGCTACGTCCATACAAAGGAATATTATTCTGTCATAAAAGTAAATGATCTATCAAGCCTCATAAAAAAGATACAGAGGAAACTTAAGTGCATATTACTCACTGAATAAAGCCAGTCTGGGGAGGCTGCATACTATACAACTCTAATTATATGACATAGTGGAAAAGGCAAAACTGCAGATAGTAAAAAGATCAGTAGCTGCAAAGAGTTGGAAAGGAAAGAGGAGAAATGTATGGGTGAGCACGAGGCACTTTCAGAACAATGGAACGCTCCTCTAGGTGATCTTACTGGTGGGTCTGTGACATTATGTATTTGTCAAAAACCTGTGGAACTGGAAAACACAAAGACTGAACCCAAATGCAAACTACTGACTTTTGCAGATTATAATGTATCATATCGGTTCATCGACTGTAACAGTTGTACCACCCTAATGCAAGATGTTAATAACAGGGAAATAGTTGAAGGGAGGCAACAGGTGGAGAAAGCAAGGAGTATATGAGAAGCCCCTCTACTCAGTGTTCAATTTTTCAATAAGCCTGAAACTTCTTTAAGAAATGAACTTTAAGAATTTTTTTAAAAAATTAGAGAAGTTTGGTTAAAAGAAACAAAGTTACTCCTTAGTTTCATATCGCCACTAGACAAAAAGTAGACAAAGCACAAAGGACTAATGTTTTGCTTTTTTTTGTTATTTCTATTTCTATTCTGCTCTATTTCTCCAATTCAAAAATATTCTCCCAAAAGATGTATTTTGAAACAGTTGTCAAATTATTAATAGAGGTAGTATTCTACAGAGTAACAAATCTACTCCAAAAACCTTTATAACAAGTATTACCAAACATAGGATTAGATTTGTGGGTGAAGTTGACCTCCTTACCATGAGGAAAACTGTGAAAAATGAAAAAGCTCTTTCACTGGGATGCTTATAGAACAATAATGCAGGACTCATTGAGGTTATAACAATAGATGATACTCAAAGCCTGAATTTAAACACAGCATCTGAGAGTACAACACTAGCTCAGCCCTAGGTCAAGTATTATGATTATTTATTTTTTTGAGAGGGCCATCTATAAAGAGATTGGGAGCAACTGAAAACTTGGAATCTATGTGAATATGAGATTATACAACTTTTTTCTCCCCCAGAAAATGTTTCTGGTAATAGAGTTTCCTTTAGAACTCAATTTATTCCCCAGTATTTTCCCTATGATTACAATATATAGACTAAAAATAAAGTTGTATGAGGATTTAGGTTACTAAATCAAAAATATAAAAAAGTATACAATATACAATAGATTTAAGTGTCAATGCACACTTGTCATCTATGTGAAATACTGCTGAAAACTTCACACAGGTGCCAAAAGAGAGGTGATATTTTCATCATCATGATTTGCTTATAACAGGAGGCTATTACATACCTGCAATCTTTGATAAAAAAAATTACATGCTTCAAAGAAGTGTAAGCTCCAAATATAGTTAGTATAGGAGAAAGGACCACAGTACCATGATTAAATTTATCTTTGAAAGCTTTGATTTAAAAGATTGCAGGAAATGATTTCATGGTAATAAATAATAACTTTCAAAAATGAAATGTATCATAAATGTTGAGAAAATATATAAGGAAAGTATTTTTAATAGTGGAATTTTACACTCAGGCTCATTTGGCAGGTAACAAGAAAATACCTTCATACTAGTAATTCCTGATAATATTTTCTCTTCTACTAAAAGCAGCTGAAAACTCATCTCCTTCAAAAAGTCTTAGCTAAGCAAGTTTCTTGAAATCTACTTTTATTTTACATTTTAACTCATTAGTTGTAGTGTTATGATATGAATTAAATTAAATGCATCTTTGCAAATAATACTTAACCTTTATTTCCCATACATTTTTCTAGAGAACTGGGTTCTTGGATTTTATTACTCTTATACCCCATAACACTTTACAAATGCAAAATAAGCAGTGAACACAGTTTTGAAGCACTTGAAGTTGTTATCATTTTCTGTATATTCACAACTTAGATAATGAGAAAGTATTTAAAATAAATGTATAAATATATCATACAATATATTAAAATTTAAATTATCTTAAACTTTTATTAAGCATGTATAATTCTTATAATACAAACAAACAAAACAAATAAATTGTGTATGTCTAACCATAATAGAATGATAACTAAAGTATGGAGCCCAATATCATAAAAATTACTCTATGATTAAAAAGAAGGCGATTGATCTAGATAATTTTCCTAATTATTACTTCCTAGGTCTAAGTCAGAAACCTATAAGCTAGTTCAGAATAGAGTTATCATTTGTTCTATGAAAAGCAGAGTAGAAATAACAAGTGACTATATTAGCACACATTAACAAATATATGCATAATTATATAATTTTATTTATTTTATATAATGCATGTACCATTTTAAAATGTGCAGTAATATACATTTAATGGTATCCTCATTTTCAAACATTTAATACTCTTTGAAATAACCATTTAATAGCTCAATATGAAAATTAAAAACAGTGGCATCTGTGTTATTACAGAAATCTTCTTAGCTTTATGAAGTGTTTCTGGAGTGTTGATACCAAATGAACATGCAGGAATAGGTCGTCTCTACCTCACTTTTCCTGGTCAGTATAAAAGTTTGACATAGCGGTTATTTCAAACCCAGCAATCTGGTTAGAATACCTCTACTTCAAATTCCTGAGGAATACTCATGTTTTATTATATATACAAACACATGTTTTATTATATATACACACACATACACATTCTATATACATATATGAATATTCACACCACTACACCTATGGATTTAGATACACATGAAAATATATAGTTATGTAGATATAGATAGATAATAGATGGAGAAACTGAAGTAGTTGTAAATGTGGATATGTATACGTATATACACACATGTAAACATATCCCAAATCTCAGCAATCTATTAATAAATCAAAATTAAGTTTATTTGAATATGTATTATGGAAGAACACCATCTTGACAGATATTTAAAGGAAGCGAGCTATTTAAAAAATTTTGTGATATCAACTCTTGATTTAAAGGTAGGGATCTGATTGGATTGGGGAAAGTTTAGGATTTACTAGTTTAACTTACAATGTTTACTAGTTTAACTTACAAGGGTCTTAAACGAGACATTCACTAAACTGTGGATTCATTAGTTAGCTCTTTACCCAGGTATATTTTCAGATAAATTTTAAGAAATTTTGCAAAAGCAAACAAAGGAATTTCACCAAAGTTATTTAATGGTTTATAGTATTCTCTCTCCTGTAGACAACTTTTTTCTATAACAAGCAAACCATGTTATGCGTTACTGATGTATATGTGTATATACTCACAAAGTGTTTAGTCTTTTATTTAACTCTGACAATTGAGATGGCTGGCAAGCCGTGATACCTGAAGAGCAATGAGTAAACTCCGTGGCCAGATTTTTGTTTCTAAGTGGTATTGTTCACTAAAACAAGGCAGGACTTCTCAGAGAAATGACTGATTCCAGAGCGAGGTTAGAGAAAGCACAAGATGAGTCTGGAATGTCTCATGCCACAGAGTGAGTGTGTGCACTTGTCACCCAGTAGTATGCACGGAGAACACAGCACCACATTGTGTGATTAGTAAGAAATGCGAAGAGGATAGAGAAAATCAAACTGAAGGGGATTCTATAAACCAAATATGGAGCAATTGAGTATTAAATAGTAGTAGTAATAAGTTATATGCCACTGATGAAAATCAGTATCAAAATACTTCCCCATAATATTCATTAATTTCAAAGGGGAAAAAACTAAATTACCATGGAACTTGGCAAACACCACTGCAATCCAGTTATCAAAGTTATCACCACTATTGGGAAAATCAAAACTGATTTTCCCCCAAAAGTATGCAGCAAGAACCCAGCAACACATGTGATTTTCTTGCCAAAGATGCAAAAGTGAATCTAAACATTGAGTGAACATCAGATAAAGCCAAATTATAGGACACTCTATGAAATAACTGGCCTGTGAACCTGGCCTCAAATGGGCAAAGAGGAGATGAGGAATCCTTCAGAATGAGGAAGCACAAGAGTCACGCTACCTAACACAATGGGAAATTCTGGACGAGGTCCTTTCTTTGCGAGGAAAATCACTGGGACAGTTGCTGAGACTTGTCTGAGAAAAACTGAGATGTAAGGATAAAATGGTAGTAATTTTCGATTTCTGTAATTGTATGTGTCTCTGTATGAGAATGTACTGGTTTGTAAGAAATACATAATAAGGTTTTTAGAAGTAATGTAGTAATCTCACCAGGTTACACTAATAGTTTTCAGAAAAGTTATTTGGAGGAAGAAAGAGAAATAAATGGGAGAGGGAGAAAGAAAGGAAGGAAGGAAATGAAGTGTGAGAAGAGGAAGGGAGAGGGAGGGGGAGGAAGGAAGGAAGTTATTTCTATTGTACTTAAAACTTTCTGCAAGCTTAGAATCATTTCAAAAATGCTTTTAAAGTTTTAACAAAGCAGTAATGCTGGAGTGAAATACTGTCAGATAAGCAGGAATTACTCTCCCACTCACAATGAGTTGCAGCAAAATGAGCAAGTATAAAAGGAAGGAAGGACATGAGATCTGAACACAATATTTGCTTCTCGGTAGAGAATGGAAAGGAATTCATGAGCAAACTGCCTAAAGAAGATGCAGATGGCCTAGTGGATGAGGGCTCTAGGGGGAGGACCTCAGAAGAAGAGTAATAATGAAACTCAAACACTTGACATACTATACATGAGACAGAAACCCATACAAAAACAAAGATTGCTAGAAAACAGTATTACTAGAAGAAAGACAATTAGAAATCTTAGGATGAGACAAAAGCTCTGTATGGGAGAAACCCTATGTGTTTTCCAATATCCATTCTCACCTTTATCCACATTAATTGTGATAGAAGATACAGAAAAGAAGGAGTCAGAGAATAGGATGATGGTGATTTCCTTAGCGGGAAGCAATTAGATAGTGTTCAAAATCAACACATCAGGAAATAGAGATATGGAAGTTAAAACCAGACACAAGTTGTTCAAGTTGGAAATGAGACTGGGTGGAGGATAGAACAGATGTTTTCTGTAATGGAATTTTATTATTTTTCAATATTTTCTCAAGTGAATATATATGCTTTATTTTTAATGAATGGCTTTGATCTGAGTTGATTTCTCATTTTTATGATAGGTGGCATTATTTAGACTTGATGAGAGATAATATGTGTGGAGTAAGAATCCACAGGTCTTTCTCGTGGGTTTCCAGACACTTCTGCCACCATTCGCTAAACTGTAGTTTATAATTCATTAGGTTATAAAGTAATTTTAATGTGAGTATAGATTTATGTTAATTTGCTTGAAATAGAATAGAATAGAATGAAATGACATGGAATGGAACAGAATAAAATAGAATGCGATAGAAGAGGAGTAGACCAGTATGTGTGTGAATGCTAACTGGAACACGCTAAAAAAGCTGTCTCTTATTGTGCATCTAGTGAAAAATTTTGAGAGCTACTTAACCTCGTCAAATATATTTTCCTAATTTTTGAAGGTATTTTCTTTCCTTATTCCAAAATCAGAATTATATTAAAAGAGAGATATAACAATGCCAATTGGTAAAGCAAGAAATTCTCTTTTAGTAAATAAGTAATACATATAATACTTTAAAATATTTAATTGTGAATAAGCACAACTTACATATATATGTGTATATATATATACACACACACACATACATGTGTATATATGTGTACATATATAAACTATTTAGCAATGACTTTTTATCAGGGTAAACCAACTGTGGTTCACAGGCCAAATACACCCATAGCCTGTTTTTGAAAGTAGCTTTGCAGGAACACAGGCACCCTCTTGTTTATGTGCTGTCTGTGTTGTGTGTTTATGTGTTGTCTGTGGTGACTTCGCGCTGCAATGGCAGAGTGCTGAGTGCTTGCAACAGACCACATGGCCAACAAAGCCTAAACTATTTATTTTTGGACGTTACATAACTTTCCTAAACTCTAAATTAGACAAACTCTACAATTCACTGGCCATTATATTTCAGCACATGGGCAGTCTGGGAAGGAGATAGTGAGTTTTGAAAAGTACAATATAAGAGAAAAACAAATGCCTTTTGTCCTTTGACTAAATCAATGAGATTTCTGCATAATTTTTAAAAATCATATTAATGGGACCATTTGTTAAATGTTTATCTTTGTTTACATAGAGTACCTCCTTTAATAATACCTTTAACAATAACCAAAGTATTATTAATGTTCTTTTACATGTGATGAAATTATGGTTTATACAATATAGAAAACTTAGCAAAATTTATCAAGTTTTATACCTAGAAAGTGGCATGACTGATATTTGATTTCAAGTCTTGATTTCCAAAGCTGTGCACTCCATCGCTATGTTAAATTTTTGAAATTTCTCATCAGTGGAGATTACCAATACCAGAAAATAAAGTTCAAGTTGAATGCCCCACTTAGAATGAGTCCATAGAATTTTCTTCACCAAAACAACAACAATAACAACAACAAATGTATACACACATATTTATTGGGATAATGGCCTGGAGCATACTTCATAAAGGGGGACTTATTAAATGGCTTTATATGACCGATGACATACTATTATTAAAAATTGAAAAAAAAAAAAAAGCATTAACTCATTAGCAGTGTAACTTTGCCTTGCTATCCATCAGCCTGTATCCTTAGCCAAACTACTGGATTAACTGAGTGTTAAAGTCTCCATTACTAAAATGAGACTAAGAAATTTGCTCTCAAATAGATGCTATAATCATCTACCAGAATCATGATACAAAAATGCACAGACCATAAGTAATAAAAAATTAGCTATGAAGCAGATTACTTATATAGGAACACTGTTTCTCGTGTTCCTTAAATTAACTCATTAAAGGTATTATGAAACAATGTTTTCATTTTTCTAAGATAACGTAAGTCTGCTTTTCCTGTCTGACTATTTTGATTTTATGGAGGCAGAAATCAATAATCTCTTGAGGTGTTCCATTTCCAGGGCCTGGAGAGTAGCATTATCAATTTAATAGATACAAACGAGGGCCCAGAGCTGACCTTAGACACAAGATGTCAGGTTGCTTACCCTTGGCCCCTACCATGCCAGCTCTCCAGATCCAGTTGTTGACCACCTGCAACTTCCAAGGACCCTTGTCAGGAACGTCACCCACTTCCAGAAGCCCAGGTATGTGGACTTTTTCCAATTATGTACCACAATTTATTAAAAATAAAATAGCATAAAGAAAACAATTTTACAGCAAAGATACTTTTTTAATTAAAACTAAGATCTTGATACTAGTAAAAACTGAGCATTTCCTATTGCTAATAAATCTATTTCACATATGAAAGGGACCCCCCTGAAACAGAATTATCTTCTGGAGGGTGGGCCCCTTGTAGCAGGCCTCTCCAGCTAGGTGAGTGCTCTAGGAACCCATCTGTATCAGTGTACCGGCTGGCGTTGTTGTGAGAAGCTGTGTTCATCTTCAGTGGATATTTTTTGAAGACTCATTCAGTGCATTTGCCCATTTCATGATGGGCAACCTAAGAGTGCAGCTGCTCACACCATGCTGAGTGTTCATCATTTTTTTTTACCTTACCAAAACCAGCATGACTCTCACGCCCCACCCTCCCTATTCACCTGGTCTCATCCCAAGCAACATTTTGTTATTTCCCAGGATGAAAAAAGTCCTCAAAGGGAAACATTTTGCTAATGTGGAAGAGGTGAAACAAAAAATGGCAGAAGCACTAAAAGGCATCAAAATCAATGAATTCAAAAATGTTTCGAGCAATAGGGAAAAGTCTGAATAGGTGCATTGCATCAAAAGGAGAGTCCTTTGAAGGTGACTGAAGTTGAAACACAAAAATAAATGCACAATTTTTTATAAATAATTTCTAATTTTGGATACCCCTTATATATACACACATATTATCTTGTATATAGTAAAAATTGCTGTCTTAGTAACTAGTTTTTTAAACCAATTTTAAATCTAAGAAAAGGACCATTTTCCGAGTGGCACTAATAAGTGACATATTGTACTATTAAAAGACAAGCAACTCACTGCTTCATTGTTGGGAAGATTCTTCTTTTTCACTAACACCTAGTAAGCATTTACTATGTGCTGCATGTGCATCTTATCATTTAATACTCATTAAAACTGCCCGAAGTGGTTACTTAGTGTATACGGTATATGGCAACTGAGGCTTATCCACCACAAAGTCTCTTACAATTGAGACAACCCTTCGTGACACTAAAGTATGTGCTCTTATACATTAGGGAATTATATTTGCATTGAAAATTGTGGCCATTTGGGATAGTGTGCTCTTCACTTGTAAATAATTGTTTTATAGTCAATGTGAGAAGGATTAGAAAATATTAAAAAGCCTGTAATGCTGACAGTAAAACAAAAGTTCCAATGCATTTGTATCTTACTTTTACTTCATTAGGTATGCAAAACAAAACATGGTTTTAGGATGAAATTTGTATAACAAATTCTTTTGTACATTGTCAAATCCCTGGTATCAATTGTCTTTATATGCTGTAAGACTAGTTAAAAGAAAGCAAGAATAATTATATCTAATATGACCTACAAAGCAAAAATACTTTCATATTTGCATTTCTATTGACCTGTTGAATGTCTGAAAAACCCAGATGCAATTGAGTGTGAATCCTATCTTTCGTAAGCCCACTCTCCCTTTATGCAAGTATTCATTTCAAGAATCCAATGTATGTAATTCCCTTTTAATTTAAGCTTCAAAATAAAAATAAATCTAACACCAACCATATCTTGTGGTTGTTATCTATGCTAAAATTATACTATATAAGATTGTTGTCTTTTCTAAGCACATTTGCATTTTAAGTCTGTTAAGCCTCATTTACAACAAAAGACTTCCAACTTTTCTTCTGGTAAAGGCATTTTTAACATTACAAGAAAATGGGACATACTTCAGAGAATAAGGCATGTGACTCACGCAGTAAGTCACTGAAGAATAAGACTGGGCAGTATGACCACACAAAAGACCAGCTAGAGGAGTGGCCCAGGAGCATTACATAGATTCCTCATCCTCGGAGCTATTAAGGAAGAAGGAACCTTTGCACTCCTTCACCCCGACTTTAAATTGCACCATCCTCGTACCTGCCCTTTTCCTCCAGCCTTCCTCTCTAATTCTTTCTCTCAGCCCAGCCATGTCTCCTTAGGTATCAAGAATTCCAGATCTATATGTTATATATTTCTGACTTATCTGATAATATTCTTTAAATGTTCTGACTATGTATGATATCTTATGACTGATCTCTGTGATTTCTGTTTACTACTGGTTATGAAGGTTTTTGCGAAAATTTGGCAGTAGCACACAGTCTTCATTCATTGTATCATTATTGCTGTCTTATCCACTAAGAAATGCTTCTTTAAGAATAATCATTGCAAAAATCAAATAACATCTTACTTGCTGGATGTATATTTTAACATATGGCAAAAATAAAGTGCTATTTGGTACTAAAATGTCACTTTATATTTCATAGCCAGAGATGAGTTATCAAAAACAGGTCAAGTTGTTACTCTTCATAAATCATAACTGAAGAGTTATAACCTCAAGGAGATCTGCCTGACAACACATAAAATATAGTAAAGTGGGTTAAATGTGACAATCACATTGTGCTCCATGAGGTCAGAGTATAATTCCCCACTGTAATATTTTCCAGTTCTATTCTGAGACAAGATAATTGATTTAGTATATCCAATCGATACTTATTTGTTTCTGCTATTTCTGATGGTAGATTTTTTTAGAGAATTCATATCACTGTTAGGTTCAACACTGAAAATCTGTGTATATTGAACAAAAACCAAAATATTTAGATAAATTAAAAGCAAACAATCTTCAATTTTACTACTTAAAAACTTAGTGATAATCTTTAAGTATGTTTTCATAAATACTTTGTCTACTTCCTTTTCAAAAGATGAAACATCTTTTATTTCATCACTTGGTTCTATTTTCTTTCATGGTCAGTCCATGCCTCTTCCTTAGTACCTTGCTCAAAGAAGCACCGTGTCTTAATTCACTGCCTTTCTCCCTACCACCCTACCCTTCCCAAGAGAGTGCTCGAATTTCTCTAAACATTAAGATATATTAAGAACATAAACAACCTTAGTTTCCCCCTAATATTTTTCTTTCTTTCATTATCAAGTTGAGCAATACTTCGCTTCAATTATGAGTATTAGTATAACAATATTAATACCCCATATCTCCATGTCGTTGCCTTACATTTCCATCTCATTGTCCAGAAGTCTAGGTAGGTACATTGTCTTGGAATTGCTCCTCTTAAAACCATCTATTATTTCTTAGCAACCCCGTTTATTGGACCTTTTTTCCGATTGACTTCTCTTTGACTTCAATATTATTTACAACCTTTTCTATTAGTAATAGTTTCCTTCTTCACTTTCATGGAAAAGGTTTTCTCACATCTGCCATCTCACTACCCTTTCTGTTTCTCTACCAGTTCCTTTACTTCTAACTCTTCCCTGGACTCACAGCACCCATGGATAGGTGGCTTGTGTTTATTTGTTTGGATTTTGTTTTAGCCTTAGACATAAACATATCCAAATTTATACTTAACTATCCACTGAGATAAACACAGACCATTCAGTCTCAGCATAGGTAATCTCACCACGTAAAATCATTTCCTCCTTTTCAAATACTCTTTGTGAAATAAGACAGCTGAGAATCATTCTCTGGCCCTTATTCCCTCACCCTCACTTAGTTGAAAAGCTTTCTAAATCCTATATTCTCAATCTCTCTCCACATTGCCTTACTGTCTCTACCCAAATTCAGTTCATCGGAATTTCTAAATTTCTACCTTTACCTTCAGGCTCCAGTATGACTATTTCTTCCTTTAATTATCACCTGTAAATCCTTTATTCAGACTTAAAGTTGATTCTTTTAATACATTATCTTCTTTCCTATGATCCACAAGATAAAATTCAAATTGCTTAACATACTTGTGTCAATTAACTCTCCTCCTCTCATTTCCCACTAGTCTGGCTATATGCTACCCATGAAAGATCATTTGCTTTTTCTCAAATCAATGTATGTTTCCCAGAATGCTCTGATTTTATGCATTCTCTTTTGTAACATCCTTCATCCTCTTGCTAATTACTCTTTAATACTTGGTCTCAAAAAAATTACCATACACAAGAACCTATCTCTGATTAAGAAGCACAAATAGGTAATTACAGAATAGCCATCGGAATGTAAAGTATAATATAGGAAATGGAGAAGCCAAAGAACTTACATGCATGACCCAGGGACATGAACAATGCAGAGAGGATTGCTTGAGGTAGGGGGATGCTCAATGGAGGGGTGTAAAAGGGGAAAATCAGGACAACTGTAATAGTATAATCAGTAAAACATAATTTTAAAAAAAGAACCTATCTCTGATCTATTGTGCCAGGTTGGTGCTTCTCTATGTTCCCAAAATTTAACAAACACAACCAATTTTACAATACTTGTTATGAAATGTTTTGACTTTTGATACTCTTATCAATCTCCTTCATGGAAAAATTTTGAGACATTAAATGTGTCTTTGTCTTTGTTTCCACTAGGCTAAGTAATTAATCAATCTTAAATATGTATATTTATGGAGAAAAATATTTTAGTCCATAATAAAAACATATGGAAATATTAAATTAATCACAGATTGGTGTGTGCATAATAAAATCAAAATGTTATTTATTACCCACTATGGTAAAACTAAATAATTATTGGCAAATATTCAATCTTTGAGGAAGAATGTTTAGACCTCAAACATTTACGGGCAGGATATTCTTCAGACTCTAAAGAAGGGATATTCTTCAGTTAACTCCTTCAATAAGTACAAAGGAAATAATAGGAAAAGACAGAATTTCTAGAAGGAGGAGCCGAGAGCCGTGGAAAACAATCAGACAGAGTACTAGAGACGATGCAGAAATGTGTCCTAAACAAGGAATGTTGCTTATTTTCATGGGGGATGTTCAACTTAATATTTACCTAGAGGAATTTGGGAATTACTACTGCAACTCGTCCACTTTCTGAATGCTAGGTGGAGTCTTTTTTCAAAGCCTCCTAGATCCTATAATATACAGTGACTAAAGATTTTACAATGTATTTTTAATTTAAGTTATAAATATAATTAGAAATGCATATATATTATAATATATAAATATGAGTACCTTTATCAAAAATATAAACCAAAAATATAAAACTAAAATTCTGACTCTTATTTTTCATTCTATGGCAAAATGAAGTTTAAAAATATATAAAAATTGCTCCTACTGCACTGCACTGCATTTTTACCTATGATTGTTTTCTGCCTGGAATGTCCTTCAGATATATGTTCACCTTACATACTTTATTATTGCTTTATAATTTGTGTTCAAATGCCTTGTAAAAAAATTGGATAGAATATTTTTGTAGCAACAGTAGTACAGAAAAGATTAAGCAATATTAAGTTATTCTTAAACTTTCCAAATGAAGGTAACCTAGCTCTAGACTTAAAAGTCTATACACATCAGTTGGCTAGCTGAGCTCCCTTCAAGGAAAGCTGATGGCTGCATTTCCAGAAACACTGAGAAAGCAGGAGTCAGAGAAACCTTATTTACTTAATGTTTGGTCACTTTGGACAAAATACATAACCTCTTCAACTCTCATTTTTACTGTATATAAACGGGATAATATTTATATTGTAAAGGTCAGTAATAATGTTTATTATGGATGCCATTTTCAATGTAATAGGTGTCAAATAAACTGCTGTTGTTAAGATAATGTTTAATCATAATAATAGGGAAATTGCCTATTTATCTATCTTCAGTAGTCAGGATTGTCCTTTAAAAATATGAAATAATAATAGTAATGGAAATATATTTTGATGGATAAAAAGTTACATATGATTTTCCTTAAAATGCTGTAATTTTGGGGTCATATTAGTTACTGTTGATATATGCTCATGTTTGACCTGCATAAGTGAGTGAGTCTCAAGGCCTGTTTAATTAGTAATTGTTGATAAAGAAATAGTTTTACAAAGCAGAGTGATATTTTAAAATAAGAAATGGTATAAATGTATATATTAATGCAAAAACAACATAATCATACCATTTATTGAGTCCCTTCAATTCTAACAGGAATTCTGCAAGAGAGGATTATCAGCTTGATTGAACAGATGAAGAACTCAGGGTTTTGCTCTGGTATATAAAATATGCTTTCCAAACATAACCATAAAACTGATGTAAAAGATTTTTGTTTAAAATTTTCCCTGGTAAATATAAAAAGCAAATAGATGCACATCTATAATTATATTTAATATTTGGACATCATAGCTCATTCTAATTTATGCACAGATTCAATATACCTGAAATGTTGTCATTTAGTGAATTTTAGGTCATTTGTTTATGATATAACTTTGTATTAAAAAGTAGTTGGCAACATTTAATTTTTGTTGTTGTTATTCTCACTACTGCTTTGGGCTAATTTCAAGAAGGTAATCTTTGAGGTTCTTTGGCTTCCTCTTTGAATCTCTCTAAGTAATTCTAGTCTAAATCTTTCATTATAGCCCAGAAGTTCTAACTCTTCCAGGACAATATTAGATGCCTGCTTGATTTATAAACACAAGGACTTCAAGAACCAACCTAAACTCTAAGCACCTAGAGTAGAAGATTTAAAAGCTTATCACATCCATTAAAAATATATCAACCAAGTGTATGTGTCAAGAGTTAGGCAAAGAGTGGAAGAGATATTCTCATTTTTGGAGATTACAGGCTCTTCTAAATAAATATTCACTAACATAACTGAATTAAATAAAGTAAACTTGCAAATTAAATGTCAGTGCAAAAATGTATACATATACTTGAAGAAATGTTTTAAGTCTTAGAATATAAAATAACACATTTATAATCTTATAGATATCCACTTCACCCAAAGTTATTTCAACAAAAAATATTTTCTCTAAATATATGTTAATGCTTCTCAACCACAGATTTCTAAAAGTAAAATACTATGAACTATACAGTAAGTCCCTCTATAGTTCTACTTAAAACAAAAATATATTAGCAAAGGGATTCTTTGCCAGGGCATTAATTGAAATTGTTTTACTTAAGTTCTATAAATAATGAATCAAATGTAATATTCCTCAAGGCAGAAACGTGCTTTCCAAGGTTTTATCCTTTCTATGACATCATATGTGGTCTGAACTGTCTGAGCTGTAAATAGAGGTGAACAACTGTTTCCCATTTAAAGCTGGCCACAGCGAAAACTTCAGATTGAACCTTGTCCTATAAACATGCTATGGGCAAAAGCTCAACAAAAGCTTATAAAAGAGGCACCTGTGGTTCTTAAATTAAGCCCATTTGCTGTAATTAGCCAGTTTTATTTTTCATAAGTCCACTTTTATCATTGTTTTTTAAACCATCCCAGTGGTAGTCATAAACACCATGCAGTTTTAATGGGAGAGGATTTTGTTTCTTAAAATCTCAAGTGACTTGAAAGCAAATCAGTCAAGACCTCTACCAAAGGGGGAAAAAAATTGAGGGCTCTGGTTAATTCAGATCTAGTTGTAGGAAATTCAATCCAAATAAAATGCACTGGCATTAGCACAGTTCCGCCTTGTACAGCCTCAGCAGATTTACCTTTCTCTTGGAGGTTAGCTCCCAGCATGATTATTCTTGAGTCACAGCTTAATTTTTGCATAGTTAACTCTTTAAAAATAAGTGCATCCAAAGGGAAAGATATTTTGAAGTAACATCTCATGGAATTTCATAGAAAATATGTGGCTATTATGAAAACTTTAAAAATACTTTAAGAATAACCAATGCCATCTTAAATCAATACAAAAACTGTATATTTGATATATATTTGAGGACCTACTAGAATGGAGCTTTCATTTTTTTCCAGGTATACTATGATATTGGCATCCCTAAAACTTCACCTAGAAATGTGATTATTTATATAAACATATTTTACATTTAGTGTTTTGCTTGGATCCTGTCATAAAAACAGAAACTCTTGACTCTTCTGTGCATGGGAACAAAACTTTAAGACTTATTAACATAAGTTTTTTTCTTTAACAAAAGATAATCCCCAGAAATTATGCACAATTTAAAAAAAGTATTTTCAGACTAACATAATTTCAATGTTCTAAGGAAAAGTTAAATAGAAAAAGCATTTATTATATTTTAGAAAATTGGGAAACACTTCTGCTTGTAAGAAGTAGCTCCTATACAAAAGAAAACATAAATAGTATACTTGATTCTGTGAAACCTATTTCTTCTTTGACGCTATTATACATAAATAAGATGATTTCATTTATTGATTTTTAGAGATAGAGAAGGAGGGAAAAAGAAAGAAATGAAGACAGACAAAAATGAAGGGAGGGAAAAAGAAGGAAAGAAAGAGAAAGAAAAGAAAGAGAGAAAGAAAGAAAGAAAGAAAGAAAGAAAGAAAGAAAGAAAGAAAGAAAGAAAGAAAGAAAGAAAGAAAGAAAGAAGAAAAGAAAGAGAAGGAAGGAAGGAAGGGAAAGAGAGAGAGAGAGAGAGAGAGAGAAAGAAAGAGAAAGGAAGAATTTGTTGTTCCAATTATTTATGCATTCATTGGTTACTTCTCGTATGTGTCCTGATGGAGAACCAAACCTGCAATCTTTGCATATCCAGACAACTCCCTAATCAACTGACCTAGCCAGCCAGGGCACAGCTGACTTTCAAATAACAGCACTACACTTTACAAGGTGGCTTAGATATTTGCAAAGTATTGTGAAAAATAACATAAATATAAACATATCAAGAACCACAAAAATGATCAAATTTTGATCAAAGAATTCAAAAATCTGATAACTGACTGTAAGAAAAAAATAGGAAATTTGACATAGTGGCTAAAGAAGAACTGGGCAAAATGGCAGCATAGGTAAATGTGGGACTCAGTTCCTCCCAGAACCACACCAAAATTATGACTGAATATCAGAACAACTATCATTCAGAACCACCTGAAATCTGACTGAATGAGAGTCCTACAACTAAGGCATTAAAAAAGAGCCACATGGAGACTGGTAGGAGGGACAGAAAATGCATAACAGGGCTGGTCCCACACTCACATATGGCAGGTAAGAATTGGAAGGGGCCCTGGCTGATGTGGTTCAGTGGATTGAGCACTGACCTGTGAACCAAAGGTTTGCAGGTTGCATTCCCAGTCAGGGCACATGCCTGGGTTGCAGGGCAGGTCCCGCATAGGGGCACACAAGATGCAACCACACATTGATGTTTCTCTCCCTCTCTTTCTCCCTCCTCTCCCTTCTGTCTAAAATAAATAAATAAAATATTTAAGAATAAAATGAAAAAATAAAAATTGGAAGAATATCTTGGCTGCAGATTTCCCCTGAGGAGCAAGGGGTCCCAGCCCCATAGCATGTCCTCCAGCCCAGGATTCTAGTGCCAGAGAGAGAAATCCCTGTAACTGCTGGCTGTAAAATCCAGCTGGAATTGAGCCTGAGGGAGACAGAGAGCTTATGGAGTCCCAGGCAGTTCCTTTTAAATGGCTCATGCACAGACTTACTTGGACTCTCTCTCAGCTCTAGCACTGGGGGAACTGGGGTCCCTGACCCAGCATTTCTTAGACTAACAAAGAGGAAGATTTTGTGATAAGAAGGGCATACAATATATTAATTTTCTTTCAAAATGTAGCCCAATAAAATATCTTTAAAAAGCACCTCCCTGAAATATAACACTATATTGATAATGTTGTCATAAGTGACTTTTATTACCTTTTTAATATAAGTTTTCCCTAACTTTTTAGATTAATAATATATTAGTATTAAACCAGGTTATAAATAATAAACACATTTATAAAATCTAAAATATGAATAACTATTTAGTATATCTGTGTATATTTGGGTTCTATTAGTTTAAACTGTGGAATGAAAATAAAGAGGCCATATCTGCAGTGAACATTGGGGATTTGTAAACCATTTGTTTTGAAATAGAACAATTAAACGGAATACAAATTATTCATTTAAGCTATTTTTTAAAATTTAAACACAGAGGTAATCAATGGTATAGGTTCTGGAATCAAAATGAAATAAAACACACATTAAAACATGAGAGCTATTCTCAAAAGAAATTAGATAAACATAACCTGAATCATTAGAATTCAGCTCACCTCAACGATCTCTGTAACTCTTTTTTACTTAAGATTTAAGCATGTAACATTTTAAATTGTGCATTTCTTTAGTGCCAAGTAATTTTAGCAGCTTGATCAATAAAAGACATTTCTATTTAACATAGCGTCAGGTATTTGACTGTAACAACAACAAAAATAGCTAATCAACAAAAAGTATTTAAATTCAATCAGCCAAAGAAAATACAGCCTCTGCCCTAAGCTCAGTAGGATTGTTGGTTATTTTCCTAAATTTCTGACGAAAATTTGTCTAGGATAGAATGCGCTTTTCAGATAAATTTTGCATCTTTGATGTTGAAAAATAATTATCTAAAAATTAAGTGTTTTTTACCTTAGGAGACATAAAACTAAACAGATTACTGGTAAAAGGAGAAAAGATGAAGCTATTAACTTGAGTATTATTTAATTAAGCAGTTGTTTTCAGTCCTCACAAACAGATCCACATGAGGGCAGTAGACTATGATAAAGCCGGAAATAAGAAACATAATACAGAGATACACCAAGAGGAAAAGTGTATTCAATGCTGCAATTTTTTTCTTGGCAAGAGGCATAAACATCATATTTCAGAAACCACAACTAATCTACATTACCAGTAATTTTCTCATGACAAATGACTTTTTCTTTTTATATTTCAACATACAAGTATGCAAGACTGTTTTCTCTTACCTCTCCATATAAAAATCCATAAAATGTTTAATCATATAGAATTCTCAAAGTAAACACTATCCTTGTTCCACTGTTTTCCTGTAAGTATTGACTAAATTACAAAAAAAAATCCTAGTTAAATGAAAACTCATGCTATACAGAGAGGAAAATTAAGAAAGAAAATCTACCCAACTAACCATTTTAAAAGCACCTTGAAAAATAATGACTTTAGTTAAAAACCTAGAAAAATTGGTAAAGACAATTTTTAATATGAGTCTCCACAGTAATGTGAGGAAAAGGTTTTTGGATTTACACATGAGTTCTGTCCAGAAGGTATCCAGCCATGTAACATGAAAAATAGATATATTTATTGAATAATATACAAGAACATTGTGTATAGAGCAAAGATGCCTCAGTCTTCTTCAAAGGAAGCACATTGGGACCTCACACAGTTCTCCCAGTTGCTTTCAGCTACCTTGTATTTTTGTGAACCTCATCAATGGTCTGAAATCTCTTCCCTTTGAAAGGTGATTTTAGTTTTGGGAAAAGTCAGAAGTCACAGGGCACCAAATCTGGGCTGTAGAGGGGCTGAGTCACCAGGTTGGTTTGATGTTTGGCCAAAAAACCCTGTATGAGACATGATGCATGAGCAGGTATATTGTCATGATGAGTTTGCCAATCACCATTGCCCATAGCTGCAGCCTTCTGAATTATGCAAATAGTTTCTTTGGAGGAATGTTCAAGCTTGATGCAAAATTTGATGCAGATTCATTACTGTATCAGCTCAGTCATTTTGAATGGTCACTCAATGCATCTACCACCCCCAATGACTAGTACAGTGAAGTCTTCATTGTTCACACATACACATTCTAATCTATTCTCCTTGGCTGCCAGGTTGCATCAATGTTTTACAAACCATTCTGGTTATATTAACAATGGCTAGACTTTTTCTGGACAGACTTCTTATATTCCCATTGTTACCAGGATTTGATAGAAGTTTTACCATTATTTGCCCTTCCTTGTCTCCCCCATAGTCCAAATATAATCTCCTATACATTAGCTGTATTCATTTTCTAGTACTGTCATAACAGATTGTCACAAACTTGGCAAATTGCAAGACTCTCAAGGTTTAGCTCAGAAGCCTAAGATGAGTCTCACTGGAGAAAACCAAGGTGTTCACACGGCTGTGTTCTTTATTGTAAATCCTGGGGGAAAAGCCACTCAGCTCATTTACATTGTTGGCACATTTCTGTTCCATTAAACTGTAGAATTTGTTCCCTTTCTATGCTTGCTGTAAGCCAGGGACACTTGGACTCTTAGATGCCTCTTTCCAGTCCTTACATATTACATCTCAGAACCAGCAAAAGCATGATGAGTAGCTTTTAGGCTTGGGGCTGATTTCCCTTCTGTGGCATCTCCTCTGCCATCTACTGCTTTGCATCATCCTGATTCCAGCCAGAGTTAAAGGCTCAAGGGATGACATTGAGCCCATCCAAATAATACAAGATAATCTGCCTATTTTGAAGTTTATAAAGTAAATTACATCTGCAAACTCCCTTTTGCCATGTAACTTATCCTATTCAAATGTTCCAGGCATTGGGATGTGGACATCATTAAGGAGTTCTTATTAGGCATGTCACATCATTTAATTGTAAGAGGCTCTGAGGGAAATAGAAAAGCATGCAGACAACAAAGAACAGGAATAAGCAAAACATATATACAAACTTTACTTTTTCTGAGATGCTTGTTATCAATGTTTTGAAGTTCCATATGGATTATATGCTCATTCCTGCACTGGTGCCTTTTCTCATACTCTTTGTCCTGTGTAAATGCACACCCCTCTTTAGATACTGCTTGCCAAAAGCATAATGTTTTTGGTCCTGACTAGTGTGGCTCAGTTCGTTTTGGCATCATCCAGCCAATGGTCAGGACACATTCCTAGGTTGTAGGTTCAGTCCCTGGTCAGGTCAGGGTGTGTGTGGGAAGCAATTGATCAATGTTTCTCAACCTTTCTCTTCCCTCCCTTTCCTCTCTCTAAAAAACAAACAAAAAACAAATATTATTTATAAAACATGATGTATTCAGGTTTCTGGGAGATCCCTCTTCCTACAAGAAACCACTAATATTTACTCAAAACAGTATTGATTTTTTTTTATTTCTCAGAATCCCTAAGCATAAAAGAACAGAACCATGAGCACTTACAAATGATTTACTAATATAAATCTCATCTTCCCCATGTCATTTATGTGATTAAGAGTGTGGAACTGATAGCAGTGCCTAGATCTATCCCAGATTATGTCCCAGATCTGCCATTTACTAGCTGTGTATCTTTAAGCAAGTTAATAAACCTCCCCATGTCTCAGTTTCCCCCTTTGTAAAATAAAAACAGTAAGAGTAATGTCATTAGTTTAAGTGATTTAATATTCATATAGTGCTCAGAGCAGGGTCTGGCACAAGATAGATGCTCATTAAATGCTAACTTTGATTATTATTGTTAATAACTGTTAAGTGATTTGAGAATATACCTTATTCTTTATATTAAATTCAATATGACTACAAATTCATTAGTTGAACCTAATTTTCCCCTATATGATTTTGTGTATATGTCAGTAAAATAGGTGAAATTAACAAAGACCCACATATATATATTGATATTCTAAGAGTCATTATTATATATACTGAATTTTATGTCAATACAATTTTCTATGTGCATTAATTATACTTTGAGAAGCTATACTTACCTGGCTCTTTTAAAGAAAGGAAATTGTCCTCAGAAAACTAAAAATGGATCTGCCTTTTGACCCAGAAATTCCACTGTTAGGATTATATCCTGAGAACCCTGAAACGCCAATCCAAAAGAACCTATGAACCCCAGTGTTCATAGCAGCACAATTTACAATAGTCAAGTGGTGGAAGCAACCTAGGTGCCCATCAGTAAATGAGTGGATCAAAAAACTGTGGTACATTTACACAATGGAATTCTATGCAGCAGAAAGAAAGAAGGAGCTCCTACCCTTTGCAACATCATGGATGGAGCTGGAGAGCATTATGCTAAGTGAAATAAGCCAGGTGCTGAAAGACAAATACCATATGATCTCACCTTTAACAGGAACCTAAACAAAAAAACAAAGAAACAAGCAAAATATAACCAAAGATACTGAAATAGAGAACAGACTCACAGTGTCCAGAGGAGTGAGGGGAGGGAATCTCAGGGGAAAAGGGGAAGGGTTTGCAGGAACAAGTATAAAGGACACATGGACAAAAACAAGAGGGGGTGGAAATGAGAGGGAGGTGGGGAGGGCTGGGGGGGCTGGGATGAGAGTAAATGGCAGAAAACTGTACTTGAACAACAATTAAAATAAAAACAAAAGTAAAGTAAGGAAATTATATCTGATTATCCTAGACTACTATTTTCAAACAAACATAAATTTCATTTGGGCCTAAATGGTTGAAGCAAAAGACACATTATTAGTGTTGCAATATAATGCAGAGTAGAAAATCCACAAGAAAATAAATGAAGCATCAATGTCATCTGTCCAAGGGCCTTCAGTTCATGAACATTTCAACAACCTTCTTTAAATTCTAATAAGTGGTTTTTAAATGATGTCTTCTAAAATGAATTGTGCTCCATTCTCTTTAGAGAACTAAACTTTAGATAAAATATACCATTATTAGTACCAATGAGAAAATCTACCGCTTGCTCATTCATTCAGCTATTATTTATTGAGGTTAGAGATAATGCTTAAATAATAAATGATAGCATTAATCTCCAATCTTTGAAGCAATATTAGAGGTAGAGATCACTCTACTCTCACTTTGCAGAGACTCTGAGAACGCTTGCTCTGGCAATGCCAGATTAATGTTCTGTTCTGCAAACTTCCAAGTCCCATGGGATTTTAGAACAAGATGCTAAACTATCACTAACTAGCCTAACTTGTTTAGTATCTGCCCCATCCAGTACCTCATCTGTTTTGTTTCACTTTTAGATCTGAAAAACGTGTTGAATAAAAATATAAGTGAAATATGTCAATTATTAAAATTAAGCATTTTAGAGTATTATTTCCTTTTTCTTCATTTAGGACTTCACCAAAAAAGAACTTAATGCAATCATGCATTTCAAACATAGCTATAGCCTTAAAATGTTTTTAGCTTCAAGTAATAGCATACCTACTGTCTAGCAGCTTATACATGTGGTTATATTAATAAATCTTGAATGACAAGAAGTTCACAGGTTAATTCAGCAGTTCAACCATGTCAGGCCTTTCTGTCATTTATGATTCTCTGGACTCTTCCCTCATGATTGCCAGAGGCTGCTGCAAACTCCATAGTTGCATATAATTGTGTTCAAAGGCAAATTTGGGAAGGGAGTGAGTGAAGGGCCAGCTCTCTCTTTTAATTAGACAGGAAACATTTTTCCTCAAAGTCCCTCAACAGTGTTACTTTTACATCTTGTTCTTTTAGCTAGAACAAGATCACATGCTTAATCCTAAACCAGGTAAAAAAATCAAACCAACCATGATTATTATAATTGACCTATCTCTCACTAGTTATACCCCATGCAGAGCATATCTTTCCTCAAATGTGAACAAAATCAGAATTCTGTTTGCAAAACTGAAGGGGGAATGCCTGATTGCTAGGCAATGAGCAACAGCAGGTGCTGTTGCTTTAGTACTCTCTCTCTCTCTCTGCCGTGCACTAGGCAGAATGCTGCACACTCTTCAAACATCTCAGAGATGCAACACACTGTCCATAACATAGAATTGCTTGTTTGGACATCGTGAAACAAATACATGATGATGTTAATACTAATTCCCACAAGCCAATGCAATGGGTATTTTTGGTTTTCCCATTGCTGAATGCTGAAAATAAGATTTAGAGAATGGAATTAATTACCTTGCCCAGTATCAGCCAACCTCTGCCATCTCAGCAAAGTCCCTGAGTGCAGCTGAGACTCAGGCTCATGTGTCTCTGAACTCAATGCTGGTGTTCTGAATGACTAACATACACTCTTTAAATGTCACTTGAGGACTGTCATTTAGACTAACTGAGATACATTCTTGTTCCATGTCATTTCCCTTCTTTACTCTCTAACAGTTTTAATATCAACTACTGTTCCTTCAGAATCAGAATTAATATCTACAAGAACACAATGCTCTTAAAAGTATCACATATAAACACACAAATCTAGTTTCTGCTTTCTTGGAGACAGCAGACTAGCATGAAAATCCAGCTTGGTTTGAGGGGTTAAAGGAGGGGTTATTTTGAAGGTTAAAATGATATGAGCAATAAAATTATCTCCCTTCCATTCTCTCTTTCCCTCTCTGCCTCTCTCTCTCTTTTTTACGGTCTCCCTCCCTCTCTCATTCACTCACACACACACACATGCACACACACACACACTTGACCTTGACCAACAGACAGCTATTGTAGAAACTAAATATAATGTCTGATCCATTGTGTTGGAAATGAATAAACACCTGTCTCTCTAGGCTACAACTTTGAATATATGAGTGTTATTAATGACTGTGAATGTCTAGAAAATGTCTAATAAAACCAAGGTATCTTTCAACCAATGATAGATTAATTGAATTTAATATGGTGGGATTGGAAAAGTCACTGTAACTAATTGCCTTACAAGCAGTGAATGCCTCTAAGTGTGATATATAGTATCACACTTCAGAATTTTAGTTAAGGGTCTTGTTATTAAATTACCTTGAAACATCAATGTTGGAGGGTATAGAGCTCATTTACTATTTATATATGTTCCAAGAAGGAAGGTCACCTTTTCTTTTAACATTTAGTTCCTATATTTTGCCCGTGCCTGTGGCTAATATCACTCTTAAAATAATGCAACAATGATACCTAATGGAACAATAGCCATCAATCCCTACAAATATCAGGACTTTTTAATTGATTGATTGCCTAAACTACATTTTGTCACCCAATAGCTTGTAAGCATAATTTGACTAGATGGTGAGTGCCATCTATCATCTCTTTTCTGATATCAAACTTAGCAGCCCCAGAAGAAGCATTGTTTATTTGTTTGCAAAGTGTCACTGACACTACATTAGTCCTTATGGTGAAATAAAATAAAAATCTGTCTTCTAAAAGCTGTGTGACTCTCACAGAGGTTTAGTGTTTACCATCTTTCCCCTGAAAGCACTTCTAATATCAAAGAACCATGAGTCTATCACACACATATGTACACCTGTGTAATTCTCTCCATGACAGTTCACTGTTGGGTCACTATAAAGCCAATTGATAAATATATTAAAGCTTCACAAATATCTTATTGTTTCTAGGAATGAACACAAGGAGGACAAAACTGAAAGAACTGTAAAGCATTCTTAATACATGCCAAGTACTGTTGTTCTAGACCCTTTGACAAAGTCTATGTTACAGGTGAGAACATCCCTTTGTAGCTGTGGTGGGAATGGTGGCAATGACTTCAAGTGTTGAAGGGGAATACTAATAATTACAATAAAAACACTTCTATAATTATTGAATGTCTATCATGTGCCAAGCATAGGTAGTCCACAAGTATGCTATTACCTCAAAGTCTTACAAAAATCATACAAAAGTAGTTGATGTCTAAATTTGTCTGAATTGGATTCTCTTAGGAGAATATTAGCAAGTTACTTCACCCTGGCTATATAAATTTTAAAATCAAATTTTACTTTGGCTTTGTAACGTCATTCTCAATTGTTTTATCAATTAGAAGGAAATTAAACTCAAACCAAAAAAAAGCAATATTCTCCTTAATTTCTAAAGCATACTTATAATTTTAAATTATATGCTCCAACATACAGTTAAGAGTTTTATTTTCAGGTTCTCTTTCTTCTCTTTTTTAGCCATTTTCCATGAAGAGCTTTTACTTCTGTGTTTATATAAACATTTGTATTTTCCAAAAATAAATACATAAATAAATCTGTATTAACAAAAACATTCAGATAGGGTACGGCCATTACCTTGAACACAGTTGCTCTGGCAGCGATGCTGTCTGTACTCAGAATCCAATCAATAACAACGTTCGTATTCATTGCATATTAATCACCCTTTTGATCTCTCACACCCTGAAACCCACAACTTTCATTTATGACTTTTCTTTTAAGATATTATTTTATTTTTTTTTAGAGAGGGGAAAGGAGAGAAAAAGACAGGGATAGAAACATAAATGTGTGGTTACCTCTAGTGTGCCCCCTACTGGGAACCTGCCCCACAACCCAGGCATGTGCACTGACTGGGAATTGAACCAGCAACCTGGTTCAATTGAACCTGCCTTTAATTCGCAGGCAGCACTCAACCACTGAGCCACACCAGCCAGGGCTTATTTGTGACTTTTAATTAGTACAGGTGTGGAAACAAAATAACCAATATGCCAAAATCCCCACCTCACCAACAGAGGTACATATTCTGAGTGATGGCTTAACATAAGAGTCCACGAACTCGTTTTGTAAGAATCCAGATGGTAAAACCTTTAGACTTTGTGGCTGTTCATATGTTCTTTGTCTCAACTACTCTATTCTGCCATTAGGAGGAAAGCAGTCAGCAAATACAGAAATGCGTAGGTGTGGCTGTGTCCTAAAAACTAGGCAGCAGACAGATTTTCTTATATTCCATTTTCATTCTCATGGACTTTGAAATATTTTACAAATTCCTATGTGATTCCTCCCTTGACCTATGGACTACTAAGAATTATGTCATTTCTTCTAAATGTTTTGAGGTTTTTCTAGATATCTTACAGTTACGGATTTCTATTTAATTTCTCTCTGTATCAAAGAACATACTCTATATCATTTTAAATCTTTTATTTAGTGAGACTAGTATAATAATCCAGCACAAATTTTGTCTTGGTAGAAGTGCCATGTGCACTTTAGAAATGTGTATTTTTCAATTATTATGTGTATTTTTTTTAATAAACATTAATTAGGTCAAGGTAAAGTGTTATTCAGATCATACTATGTTTGCCTGTTTCAGTAATTAATTATTCTTTTTGTCGGTGACACTTTATTTCTCTCTTTAATTCTCTTAATTTTTGCTTTGTATTTTGAAGCTTTGTTATTAGATACACCCACAATTTTTAAAATACTTTCTTATTAATTGATCCTTTTATCATTAGGAAGTATTTCTCTATATCTCATAATACTCTATCTTAAAATACATTTTATCTCACATTTATATAGCCATCCAACATTTTAGTGCTGTCTGTTGCAAGTCTTTATTTTGCCTTCATTTATAAAGCATATTTTCATTGGTTTTAAAAGTCTGGTTTGACAAGGGTTTGTTTGGTTTTTTTTTTTTTCAGTATAAAGATATTATTTCATGCCATCCATCATCATGGTTCCTGAAGAGAAGTGAGTGATTATTTGAAATTTGAATTGCTGTTCCTCTGTTTGTAATGTCATTTTTATTAGAATATCTTAATCTAACTTTTCAAGATTATCTTTCAGTTTTTGTTTTTAGCCATCTTACTTGATGTGTGTGTATGATTTTCTTCATATATTTTTCTTGTTCAGGCTTTGCTCAGCATTTAAAACAGTGTGTCAGCATGTAGAAAAGTGCAAAGACATAGTAGGTAATCAGTAAACAACTTTTGAATAATAAACATATTTCTTAGCAAAAAAATAAAATAGGCTATAAAAGAACATATACCATATATAGATATACATATCTACATGTGTGTACATGTATAAATGCATGCACATATGTATATACTACTCTATTATAGTTAGAATAAAATAGATTATGCTACTGTAACAGAAATCCCCTAAATAAAACAAATTATTTTCAAAATGGATTAAATTCCTAGAATATTTTAATAACTGAAGCTCCATAGGTGACTTGAGTTTTATTCAGCAAATGTATCTACATGGGAATTACAAGGCAAAAGGGTAACATAAGTCAATCACAAGTGGCTCTTTTGATGAACACTGTGGAGAGGCAATTAATTATTTTGCAGCAGTTGCACAGAGGTGCTTTTGTCCTTGTGACCTTTTCATTTTCCCTCTATTTTATGAGTCCCTGAAGGCAAGCAGTAATAACAAGATTTTGTCTGGATAATCAATCACATGACAGTTGGATGCTTTCTCGTGTCTACCATGCTCCTGTACTATGAAACTTGGTTCCTTGATCCTCCTAGAGATTTTGTCAGGTAACTCATGCTTTTTGGTGAGTACCTACTTCCAAAACTAGCTGCAGTGGATACAGTTTCCTGCTAGTAAAAGCAGAGTCCAAGAAGACAATAAGAAACAAAACTGATTGCCAGTAACAGATCAAACAATGAGGAAACCTGAATTATTTTTCTAACCCAGATGAGTTTGAAGATTGTTTGGATCCAGTTGACAGTAGAAGGTGGAAGTGATAACAATGATATGCAAAAAAGTCATTTAATTTCATTAAAACTGTGGACACATGGTAATAAAAGACTTAAAGAAAAGCTCTGGCAGACCAAGAGCCTGTTGTAACAAACGACTAAGAGAAACATGAAGAATTCAAAAACCTGGAAGAGGCAGTTCTTGAGGAACCCTGTTATAAATGAAATGGAGTTGCCTACATGTTAATAAATATCCATAGATGTAGTGATATAGAACTGTTGGAATAGATTTATCATGAATACACACAAACAGCCCTTAACTTTGTCCCAGGGAAGATGTGCTATGGGTTGAATGTTTGTGTCCCTCAAAATTCATATGTTAAAGTCCTTTTTAAAAAAAATCTTTTTATGTATATTTTATTGATTATGCTATTATGGTTGTCCCACTTTTTTCCTGCCCTTTATCCGCCCTCTGCCCTATACTCCTCCTCCTTCCAACATCCCCCCTTTCTTAGTTCATGTCTGTGCATTGTACATGTAAGTTCTTTGGCTTCTCTGTCTCCTATACTGTTCTTAACCTCCCCCTGTCTATTTCATGTCTTCCAATTAGGCTTCTTATTCCCTGTGCATTGTCCCCCCTTCTTCCCCTCCTCCTCCCCACTGATAACCCTCCATGTGGTCTCCATTTCTGTGATTCTGTTCCTGTTCTACCTATTTGCTTAGTTTTTGTTTTTTTTTTTTAGGTTAAATTGTTGATATTTATGAGTGTGTTGTCATTTTACTGTTCATAGTTTTTGATCTATTTCTTAAATAAATCCCTTTAACATTTCATATAATAAGGGCTTGGTGATGATGAATGCCTTTAACTTGACCTTATCTGGGAAGCACTTTGCCTGCCCTTCCATTCTAAATGATAGCTTTTCTGGATAGAGTAATCTTGGATGTAGGTCCTTGCCTTTCATGACTTCAAATAATTCTTTCCAGCCCCTTCTTGCCTATAAGGTTTCTTTTGAGAAATCAGGTGATAGTCTTATGGGCACTCTTTTGTAGGTAACTCTCTCCTTTCCTCATGCTGCTTTTAAGATTTTCTCCTTAGCTTTAATCTTTGGTAATTTAATGATGATGTGCCTTGGTGTGTTCCTTCTTGGGTCCAATTTCTTTGGGACTCTCTGGACTTCCTGGACTTGCTGGAAGTCTATTTCCTTCACCAGCTTGGGGAAGTTTTCCTTCATTGTTTGTTCAAAAAAGTTTTCAATTTCTTGCTGTTGTTGTTCTCCTTCTGGCACCCCTATAATTCAGATGTTGGAGTGCTTGAAGTTGTCCCAGAGGTTCCTAAGCCTCTCCTCATTTTTATTGAATCCTTTTTTCTTCATTCTGTTTAGGTTGGATGTTTATTTCTTCCTTTTGTTCAAAATCATTGATTTGAGTACCAGTTTCCATCTCTGCACTTTTGGTTCCCTGTATATTTTGCTTTATTTCATTTTGTGTAGCTTTCATTTCTTCCTTCATTTTGTGACTGAGCTCGATCAATTCTGTGAGCATCCTGATTTCCAGTGTTTTGAACTCTGACTCAGATAGGTCGTCTATCTCCTTACTGCTTAGCTCTTTTTCTGAAGCTTTGATCTGTTCTTTCATTTGGGCCATATTTTATTGTCTTGGAGCACCTGTTAAGTTGTTAGGGGCAGTGCCTTAGGTATTCATCAGGGTGGGGCAACTCTCTTTCCTGGGTTTTGGTGCTGTCTGTGGGGGAGGGTCAGAGAGAGCACAATGCTGCTGGCTTGCTCTACTCCAGTCCCACTTTCCAATGAACTCTCCTGTGACACTGGGAGTTTCTCCCACCGTCACAACCCCCACCATTTTTTACAGCTAGAGGGTTTGAGTCTATAGTTTCCCATTCAGCTAGCCCCACCTCACCCCACATTCTCTGCTCAGCTGCCCATTTCCACCCCTGCTACTAGTTTGGATGAATGTTTCTTTAACTTCTTGGTTGTCAGAGTTCCATGTAGTTTGATTTTCTGGTGCTTCTGGTTGTTTATCGTTTTTAAATTTGTTGGTATCCTTTTGGTTGTGTGAGGAAGTGAAGCATTTCTACCTATGCCTCCATCTTGGCTGGAACTCAAGCCCATATGTTGAAGTCCTATCCCCACTGTAACAATGTTAAGAAGTGGAGCTTTTGGGAGGTGATTAAGTACAGATGAGGTCACGAAGGTGGGATCTTCATGATGGGATTAGTTTCCTTATAAGGAAAGACCAGAGTGTGATACCATTTTTCTCTCTCTCTCCCTCTGTCTCTTCATGTGCATGCACCTGTGCACATGTGCCACTTCAGGATACAGCAATAAGACAGCTACCTGCAAGCCAGGGAAAGAACTCTCCCCAGACACTGAATTTGCCAGCAGCTTGATCTTGGATTTCCCAGCCTCCAGAACAGTGAGAAATAAACATTTGTTGTTTTAGCCACTCAGTATTTAGTATTTTACTATAGTAGCCTAATCTGACTAAGGCCACATAAGACCTTAGACCCTACCTCATGAAGTCATTAAGAATTACATTGGTGGCACTTTTAAAAAGGACCATGGTGACTTCCCAGAGTATATGAAGATTGGAAATAGTGTCATTGAAATGAATTCCAGGAGGACTGCAGGCTCCAAGAATGATGCCAAATAGCAATACTGACCTGTGGAGGCAAGGAGAGTGCTGGTACTGTTATAAACAGTAAGGACAGAATACTGACAGAATTGTTTGACATGAATGCACATTTGCTGGTCTCTAAAATCAGTCTAGATAAGAAGCCCAACAAGGACCACTATTTTAGTGTATATAAAAAACATCTAGTTCAGATGAATAATGCCTGACTTGAGCAATCAAAATTGAAAATTAAAGCCTCTAAGTCAGTTTGAAGACCCAGAAATATGTGAATGAAGAGGAGAATGGGTACCTATCAGAGAGAAATAAACAGCATCATAAGTTCTTGCTATACATTTTCTTTCACAAAAGAACTTGCCAATATTAACCAAGCTAACTGCACATTGGGAAAAGAGAAACATCTAGACTTCCCAGGATTTATGTGACACAAGCTCTGTATTAGTTTTTTATTGCTACTGTAACAAATAACACAAACTCAAAGCTCTGAAAATCAGGAGTCCGAAATGGGTCTCGCTGGGCTGAAATCAAAATACCATGTGGTCGCATTTATGTGTGAAATCTAAGAAGTAAAACAAACAAAACAGAAACAAACTCATAAATACAGAAACAAATTGATGGTTGCCAGAAAGGCAGATGAGGGAATGGACAAAAAAAGTTGAAGAGGACTAAAAAGTATGCATTGCTAGTTGGAGAATAAGCCATGAGGGTATATTGTGTAGCAAAGGGAGTATCATCAGTAATATTGTATACTTATTGTGTTGATCACTGCATAAGGTACATAAATGTCTAATCACTATATGTACTCTTGAAACTAATATAATATTGAATTCAATATAATTTTAAAATAAATTTATATGCATATATAGTAACAAAATAAAATAAAATACAAACAGGTGAGTGGGACTTCATTTCTAAAGTCTCTAGGAGAGAATCTGATTTCTTGATTTTCCAGCTTCTAGAAACTTCCCACATTTCTTGGTTCCTGGCCCAACTCTGTCTTCAAAGCCAAGAATTCGTGGTCAAGTCTTTCCTACATCACATCATTCTGATGCTATCATCTGCCTCCCTCTTCCATTTCATAGGGAACCTTGTGATATATTGGACCCACCTGGATAATACAGTGTCCTTTCCCATCCCAAACTCAGGTAATTAGCAACATTTATTCTATCTACATACTTAATTCTCTGATGCATTCATAGGTTCTGGAGAGTAGGATATGGGCACATATCGGAGGGGAGTGCATCATTCAGCCTACCACTGGACTCTAAACTAATAATTAATTTCTGGCCACATAAGGTACTTTGGTGATCCAGCAGTGAAAGTGCAAATTTATGAGAGTCAGATAATGTCATGTGGTATGATATGTTCTCATAGTTCTCTTAGCAGGTTGGCAATATAATCATATTGGTTCCTTAACCCATTAAGTGTAGGTTATTTTCAAAGAAAAAGGTTTCAGAGAAGCTTCTGAAACCACACTTCTATGCCAAAGTAATAAAGCAAAAACAATATCTGGGAGAACTGCAAAGATTAAGAATAACATCAAAGAGCTGGAAGATGCATAGGTAAAAATACCTATTACCTCCTTTAAACTTAACCTCTTTGGCCTAAGGGAAGGAGAGAGGGTCTTGCAGGTGTTTGAAATTTCAGTCTCTTTACTAAAACAAAGTAATGTATTCTATTATTTGATTCAATTAAAACACACATACTCACACATGCACACATTTTTACACATATTTTAATTACATTTATATAATAGCAATCAGCAAAATTAGTGCAATATACAGAATATACACATCTTTCCCTTCCTTTCTTCTTTTCTTGTTAATGGTAGTAAATGTTACAGTTTAGTACAGAGGCTACTGGATTATGAGGATGGAATTTCACAATTCTTTCCTCCTGTAGTTACCACACATTTTAAGTAGAGGATTTAAATCCAAAGCAAAATAATTCCTTAGAGTTCTGAATATGTTGGATTGGCAGATTTGACTCTGTGTCAGCTACAAGATGAAGGTGGACCTTACTCAGTTTTTTCAGTTTCACCACTGGTTCTAGGAGACTCTTGGGGACATAGGTGGTGGAAGAATGTCCACTCAAAGTGGAAGTATATGCATAAATTATTAGTTATATATATTTTAACTCCTCTGCCATGTGAGATTTTTTTTTTTGAAGCCAAACCATCTTATAGCTAATAGAAATTAATAATTGACTTCACAACTTGGGCTACTGAGATGAACAACTCATGATGTGAGCATTTTCCTCACAACATTTAATAACACAGTCCCAGCAATGAAATTAAGAACATTTGTCAATGACTTGCTTGAGACTATTCTACCTTGTATGCATAACAGAAATGGAAACAATAGTAGCACTGTAGGGCAAACCACAGCTTGATACAAACAGTTTAATGTGATCACATTTTTAGTCATTATTAATACAACTATTATGGTGTCATATAAGCAAAGACATGATACCAAACACAAGCAGATTGTTACAATAATACTTAATACCTTCCTGGGGCTAAAATAAAGCAATATAAAAAGATAGGTTTATTTGTTCTCCAAACATCAACTGCCAGAGGATGTTTACCAAAAAAGTTGTCCTTCCTTGAATCCTGAAGTTGTAGAACAAATAAACCCCCAGGATGACAGCACCAGATTGTTTCAGGGATGCAGCCTTACACATATGCAGTCTTTAGAGATTTCTTTGTAAAACTTTCGAGTGTCTAACATAAATATTTCAGCATTTCTCACATTACACCGTTTTTCTTTTCCCTTAAACTTTGTTATAGATGATAGTGTAATTGAGATGTTACATTTAGAACAAATGTTTCATTTCAGAGGCTAAGTCATGAAAATCATGACTCAAAGTAACAAACAGCTGGGAGTGGACGACAGAATATTATCACAACACCCTTTCAATTTGAGACTTGTAATTGCATATAGATTTTTAAAAAAATTTTAAATCTGAATCTGCAAAGGCAAGTTTAAACTTTGCAAACTTATTTTGGTGTCACTAAAATTATAATTACATTTATTTAAACAAAAGTTGTGAAAAACAGTAACACTGTTTTTGTTCACTATAGGTATGTCCTGGCATGAAATTGACTTTTGGCAATATAAGTAATATATATCCTAGAGAAACGAATATTATGCTGTCAAGGAAGATTAAAATAAACAGGAACTCATCCTGGATGCTAAGGTTCACTTTCATCACTTAGAGTAGCCAGAGGGTTAAAATGTACAGTTATTACCCAGAACTACTCAAATGTTTATATTATTTGTTGGTACTATGCCCTCACACCCATCCACTGCTGAACGCCAAGCTTTAGGCTGAGTGACAACAGTTCCGAGCCTGCTATGAACAAACTATAAGTGACCTGTTGTTTCCAGCTGGGTGCAGGGCCCAGAAAAACTTGCCTCTGTTGTAGATGCAAGTTAAATGAGCACTAAAGGCAAGTTTGGAAAAGTTAGAAATTCGCAAAAATGAAACACATAGCCAAAGATGAGAAGGAAGATTTTGCCTGACTCCAGAGAATGTTTTCTAAGTGGGTGTACTTCAGGTCTTTTGTTTTATTAGCACCAATAGGATGAGCCTCTTTTTTCCCTCTACTTTCCATCACTACCAGACAACTAAATAGTACCTTCTTTATCATCCGAGAGTTGAATTTGTAGCCTGAGATAATAATACAGTTTCTCCAAGAATTTCTTTGGCCAGCTTGAAAAATGAGAAACCCCTTTTTTTAATTGGATCTGGGCAAGCCACTTAAACTTCTGAAACTCAGGCTCCTCGTTTGAACAGATAACACTTGCCTAAAGATTAGAATGGTGTGTACCGTCCGCCTAGCACTGTACCTGATATCTGAGCACTCCGAATAAGGGAACTATTTTTATCACCCCCATGCACAGACACTTTTATGAAAACAATGTTATCAAGGCATATCTTTAGTGATAACTCATCGTAATCAAGTTAAGACTTCCTTCTTTTGCGTACTACTTCTCCAGCACTCAATCTTAGAGCAAATACAGTAAGCACTGTAGTTACACTACCAAAAAAAGACTTAAAAGAAAGTTTAATCTTCTAACTGATATCATAAATACTGCATCTATTCCTAAAATTCCTGTTTAGATGATATAAGAATTCAATAGTTTGCTCTCTTTCTCCTGAGGACACTGTACTCCTCAAGTATTTGGTTCTTCGGGTTTGTAACAATATACTTGCCCAGGGCATGAATTATTTGGAAGGAAGCAGGGGCGAGAGGAAGGGGAGAAAAGAAGGAAAGGAGGGAGGGAGGAAAGGAGGAAAGGAGGAAAGGAAGAAGGATTTCTCTTGCGAATAAACAGAGAAGGAATATCAGGCAAGGAATATAAATTCACTAAACAAAACCATTATAGCTTTAGGGGCCTCAAAATCTGATTTTAACTCAATAATCTGCCTGAGAATATATTTCTTTGGCCCATGGGGTCAAATTAGGCACTTGGGTGCTTGTAAGGATACAAATTGTAGCTAAGATCCCCAGATCTTACTGGGTCCCTATATCTAGTCACTCTGCAAAAGAAAAAATTAAATTTCTAGAATAATTCCACTTCCAGTAATGATTGTCTAGAAAGTTTTGACTTTACAAGTTGGACAAATTGAATACAAAAATTCTTAGCTGTGCTAGAAAAGAGTGTGTTCATAAGAATTAACAGAGTGAGACCCATACTCAGGGCTGCTTTTGCTCCAACATCATTTCCTTTTCACAGTCTCACAGGGTTAAGGGGACAAGAATCTTGATCTAATTAGCCTCTATCATCGACTGCATTCTGTGGAAATTGCATCTCATAACAAACCTTTCTACACGTCCTAATTCTTCCCTAGTTTTCAATTTTCTATTTGTTCCACATTCCTAGCTTTTCCTTTTTGAAATACGCTTTTCTGTTAAATGTGTTTTTCCCAGGGAAATCTTATGCTGAACCTTTGTCTCTTTTTACTCCATGTACTAAAAGTTCTTATTCATTCCTATAGATTTAGTTAATATCTAAATGTTAGTGACTCTCACAAACTTAATGCCAACCCAATAAACTCCTGTGAACAATCACCCAAATCAAACATTTGCATCTCACTCCATTTGTAGCATCTTTCATAATCTTCTGCTCCAGTGATTTCTATATCATTCAAGGGCACCACAACACAGTGTTCCCACCTACCTATAGCAATATTCAATTTACATGTTACCCTTAATTCCTTTTACCCCTTCATCATCTACCTCATCCAGTTAATCACCTAATTGATTGTCAAAACTATCCCTGAGAGTTGTCAGTACTGTCCCTGAAATCTATCACATCTGCCTATTTCTCTCATCTGTCACACCCTTATCTAGGTGTAACTGGAGTATCAAAACTCCCCCTGCTGCCATTTGCACCTCCATTTAATCCATTCTCCACAATGATTCAAAGCAATCTCCCTAAAACTCAAGTTTGATCATGCCTAGTCTTTAATAACTACTAATGGGTTCTATAATAAAATTTAAATATCAAATATTAAAATCATTGCATGATTTACCAGCAATATATTTCTGACCACTTTCATGGCCTGCCCCTCTTCAGATTCTGTCAAAGCAAACTTCTTTTAGGTATTAAGCATATTATCCTTATTACAGGTCTTTGGACATACTTTTAATTTTAAGGGGACTTGAACACACACATCCCTCTTATCCTCCCTGCTCATTTAGCTAAACTTTCACTTTTCTTCCAGTTCTTCATTTACTTCTCTCTCCCCAACAAGCATATCCTGACCCTTAGGCCTGAGTTAGTAAATTTCTTACATGTTTCCATAGGACTCGGTAATTCCCCTGAAGTATTCTTAGCACAAAGTACTATAATTAGCAGTGGGCTCAACTGTCTTAATCACTTCTGTATCTCCAGTGCTTCATCCAGATCCAGGCACTTGTGATATTTAATTAGTAGATTAATGAGGTCAAAACTTTTGTGAGACCACAATTGAGAACCATCTGGATAATAAAGGGAAATGTGAAACCACTTATTTTTCTTCTTAAACGCTTCTTTAAAAAAGTGATTCTCAATTAAGATCTCCCTTACCATCAGTAAAAAAGCATTGATTTAATTTTTCCCCACTTTTTCATTCTAGGTGTTTTATAAAGGATATGTGTACTGAGATTAACAATATTCTAGCCATGGCTACCAGCAATATTATGAAATTCTATACACTTCTATTAACATTAATTGGCAACAATTGCCGTGATGGACAAGCTATTATCTGCATTAGCCCTGGTTGTGTCATTTTGAATGCTTACCTTTATCCTATTGTTAGAGCCAAAAGCTTTTCTATTGTTGCCTTCCTGAGAGGGTGATTTATTTGATTGCTCGGTTGCAAACACAATTTCTTCCCAAATTATCCTATCCATTCCATTATTCCCTTTCTATTATCTTGAGACCCCAAAAGACTAAGTAAAAAGATGAAGTGCCAAATTCACTGTAAGTTTCAGGAACAGAGAGAGACATTGTTGAATCTTTGGTGGAAATTTTGGAAATGTGTCCCTGTCTTTCCAATTAACTTTGATTGATGACTGGTTGATGAAGGATGGTAGTGAGACTGTCAAAGAAACTTCATACAATACACACGTGAATATGTAAGATATGTCACTTGAAATGATCTGGCAAAGTCTCAAAGTTTGCTTTCTAACATTAGTAGCACTGTATGAAGTGAATCTACAATTTGCTTTAGGACTGAAAGAGAAATGTGTAAACACTCTGTATAATCAGAGCACAACAGATCAGTTGGTTTTGGTTAGAGAGAGACCAAACATTCAATGATTAAGCAAGTCAATATATAATACAGTAAGGGTTTCAATAAGTTTAATGAGCTCTTTGAAATTAGATACATTCCAGTGTGTACAGGAATCAGTGATCTACGGTTTATACCTTTATATTTTACTTTAATTATTTTTATTCTGAAAGCCCATTTTTGGTACTTTCCATAATGTTTTTTTTCTTCATTCAGTGTATAAAGGAAATTTTCTCTAAACTTAGTCTCTGAAACCATTAATGGCTTCCAAAACGTTTTTGGCCTTTCCTGAAATTCAGTTACATATCAGCATTGTTTTTATTCACATACTACTTACAATTAATTTTTAATATAATGTCTGTACGGACCACTACATAATTTAATTGCCCTACTTCCCTTTGGGAATTGAAGTAATAGGTGCAAATTCTATGATTCTCTAATGGAATCCCCTGGAAACTAATATGCTAATATTATAAAGGGAAAATACATGAAGCTATATTTTAAAAGATCTCTGAAAAATTGACCTGATTAATGTTATCAGATTTCATCCTGAGATATTTACTGCTTATATTCAATATTGAATCTCTAGTTCATGAAACCAGATATTTTAAACCTAAATAAACATTGTAAATTAGTTTGAGATCTGACAATAATCAAATTTCCCAAGTCTGTTGGAATGGCAGAGTCTTCACAGCACAATATATATTTCTGACAACAATCCCAAAGCAGTCTGAGTCAATACCCTAGAGAAATCCATATTTTTTAAATGTTTCCATAGGAATATATACATATTTGTTCATTTTAGTAACTTTTACATATAAAAATATATGAAAATATATGCAAATTACTACAGTCTAACTCTTCGATAGTCAAAATCAAAATATAAATAAAGCATACCTATGTAAATAGGACATATGCCAATATTTTAATGGTGACCTCTGGTGAGGGTGAAAATGAAATGGGGTGGAGATAAGAAATTCTTTAATTCTAACTGCAATATTGTTTTTCTTAAAAAGAAAGAGTTAAAGAAAATGTGTTAATTTAAAATATGTTAAAACATGTTAACATTTGTCAGATTTTTATATATGCATTACTGTTACCTTATATTATTTTTATATATTTAAAGCATGTTATAATATTTAAAAATACTTTCCCTAGATAATTCAAATCACTATCTAGGTCTGGGAACTTTTGGAGTAATGGTTGGAGAAAGGAAGTTATCATTCCACACTGGGACATCTTTGAAAATTAAAGACAGTGCTATTAATAATTTCACCGGCATAAAAGACAAACTAGAAATGTACGGTCACCCTAGGAATAAACTGTTTTAATCCACTTAATGCATGAACTTCTTAACAGGAAAATTTATTTTCTATCATTTCTTCTAATCTCCTCCTTATAATTTATCACAGATAGAGGTTATTGATCTAATTTGCCCAATTTACTATCCATTTTTTAGCTGAGACACTTTAGGTAATAAATAATTTTCAAAAGAGTCATATAATAAATAATGGAAATGCAGGAAAATTTTGAAATTATAATATTTCTGTCTAAGATGCAATAAGATGTGATTAGTCAGTCAACAACACTATTGAACACTTGCTAATTCAAAGCAACACATCAAGTCATATGAAGTTGAAAACATATATATGGTCTCTGACCTCAAGAAATTTCTCTTTTAACTAACTCTGAAGACAAAATTGATAAAACAAACCAATAAATACAGGTTCCATAACTTCATAAGAGCAAAACTAAAAGTAATCACTTTTTTAAAGCCAAGTACCAATGGACAGTAAAGTGAAACACAGTAATATAATCACCACCAGTGCTAATTCTGAGAGCTCAGGGTTTTTTCCATATGTGCATCCTTGCTATCAGCACAGGCTCTGTCTGGACTCGCTTCTCCTGATTTCCGGCTATCCCACTGGGCCATAGGAATGACAACTGTTCTGTGCTATTTGGACCAAGACACAACAAGCTCGATCTGTTTCAGTTAGAAGGTGTTACATAACTAAAGCCGGGGGGAGAGGGGGGCCTTTCCAAATGCACTTGATGAAAAAAACAATTTATTAGCTCAAGGAGGTGAATAGTCCAGATGTAGCTTAATCTAGGGCTCAAGTGATATGATCAGGACCCACTTTACTTTCCTGTATTTTTAGTTCCTTTTCCAGTGTTGGTTTTGATCTCAACCCATCTTTCCTCATAACCACTAAATTACTGCCAGCTATCCCCAAGCTATCACCCTGGGGAATCACATACAGAGGAAAAGAAATTGACTGTTTCCTAGATCTTCAAAACAGAAATCCTAGAATTTTCTGTAGAAGTTACAACTGTGACTCACCTGACTTGAGTCAAGTAAATCACCCTGAATCAGCTGTGGCCGAGGATAAAATGTGTGGATGTGTGGATTGCTTGGTCCTAAGTCCTATGCTCTACTGAACTACCTCATCTAAAGTAGACAAGCTATTAATACATGTAGGCGGTTCCTAAAAAGAAAAGGGACATTCTATAGCAATAGAAGATGAGAATAAAGGTTGGATGGGGTATAAAGAAGGAAAGCAAGAAGGATATGACAGTGAAAGAAAGGGAGGAAGTGAAAGAGGGAAGAGATTGGCAAAATGAGAAAGGAAAAACAGAGGGAGGGAGAGAAGGAAGGGGGGAGGAAGGAAAGGAAGAAAGAAATAGAAAATAGTCCAGTAGGACAGTTGCATTCAGATAAATGTTTGACAAACAGCTCTCTAAATAAACAAACAGAGTCTACTGTTTCTCTGTAATGCTTGACAATTCTCCCACTGATGAATTTCTGTGTATCAGTACACAATGTGTAGAGTTGAAGAGATGGACTATTGTGCACCATATTTACATGTGCATAGAGATACAATTGACAATAATAACCACAAAAGCAATGATAATAGTACAAGATGATGGGAAAATGATGGTAAAGAATTAGAAAATGATACATTTTCAGTATTTATTAACTTTGTTTTTAATGTGATTTACTTGCTTATATGTTTATATAATTTAAGTTTTAATAATTGCTGTGTTTAACCACCATCTCAGAAAATCCTTGAAAATTTACAAACTGGCTCTTTCCTTGTACTACACAGTCTGGCTCCAGCATGTTACTGGCAGAGCATTTTATGAAATTTCTTGAAAAAAATCATATACAAAAAGCAAACTCTGTTTGTGCAGTAGTTTCCACTAAAGATTTGGTGGAGAAAGGAGGGTGTTTATCTGTAATTAAAACAACACAAACACTTCAAGTTGACATGTTATTACTGGTCTTTATCTCCTGCACTGCTGTAACTTTCACAATTTTTTACAATTCATTTTACCTCAGGAAGCACTCCTACTTTTCATATTCTCAGAGATTTCTCTCTTCTCACAGTTGTTTCTCCATAAATGTGTTCCCACAACCCCTATCCACTCTACCCAACAATTCTCACTCACTTATGAAAAACAATTGAACTTATTCAAACTTTATACCCAAATACAATTGCAGGCCTATCATTATATTTTAAAAAACAAATGTGGCAGAGTTTATAAAACCACAGTCTTTGAACTATCTGCTTAAGAAACAATGAGTGTTGTTTAAAATGATGACACCTCAATCCTGATAGAGATATAATTGAATATTTGGGGAGAGGATCGAGATACCTCCTTGTTTACTAAACACTTCAAGTGCTTGGTGTAACACCATCAGTAGAGGCCCAACAGAACTAACAGGCTTATTTAAAAGCCAATCCCTATTTGTATATACAGTTTTTAATCTGTTACGTGGCCCACAATGTCTTTCTCCCCAAGGTCTCAGGACCACCTGAGTAGCCCACACACCCCTGAAGACTCAATCTAAAAGAGGGTTTTTAGAAGCCCTTTTGCCCCTATCTAGCCTCAAGACTTGCCTTGACCTTCGCTTAACCCTCTCCATTTAAATTTTGTTATTATAGCACTTAGCTCATCACCTCAATACTTTAGTGATTGTTTTTCCTTCTATTTCACTTAATAGACTGAAATCTCCTTGAAATCCAAGACTGTTTCCTGTACATCTATGAATCCCCTGTTCTTAGCATTATGCTAAACAAACAGTATGCATTTCATATCCTTTTTTTTTTAACCTGAGGAAGAAAATGAAGGAAGAGAAAGTAAAGACTAGGGAATAAAGGAAAGAAATGTGAGGGAGATATCAAAACAAGTAGAAAAGAAACTGAAGAAAGAAAAAAATGGAGGTATTTTGTTTAAATTCTCATTCAAGCTTCAATCCTTGTTTCTTTGAATAATGTTATTTTGATTTCAGAAAATTCAGAGCTCTAAAAATATAAGACTCTGAACTTTTATTATACTAGAAATTTCTATTATTTCAGGTATCCATCAAAATATCAGACTATAGCATTCTATATAACATAAATTTAAAAATGCCTGCTCAACAAACCCATTTTTCAAATTTCCATATGTATTTCAGAAAATATTTTATGTCAAATAAGCATACAGTTTACAAATCAGGTTCAATAAAGTTTACAAATCAAGTTCAATAAAATACTAAAAAGTGGAAATGAAGAACTGAATTCCAAGCTGGCCAGTATTACACATAGCTTCTCTGGAGCAAATAATAGAGTCCTGTTCCTTGTCTTCTGTGGAGACACTTACCCTGTATTTTTATTTTAAAAATAATAAAGAAAAACAAGTGAAGCTATTTCTTTGCCTTTAAAGAACCCACACCCTGAGTCATTCCTTATCAGTTTGTGTGCAGGTCCCTGTATTCCCAATTATTCATAGAAATCTTTGCGTTTCATACTAAAAAAATTATCCAGTACATTTGTGAGTTCTGTTAGACAATTCTAGTGCCCATGTTTGTATTTATATTTATAATTAAACTGCCTCCAGGCAATTCAACTTTAGGTGTCACAGGCATGTACAAGACAGAGCCCAACTTAACATATAAATACTGGATTTTGCACCAAAGCTAACAGAAGGGAAAATGATACTAGAAAGTGCTAAGTGAACAAATGTTTCCCACTTATTTAAACAGGAAAAAAAAAAGGATAGGAAATTTCAAGTCACAAAAGCCAAAAGCAGTTGACTCATGTCAAAATCAAAGGAATAGCAACATAAAATCAAAATGGAAAGTCACAATGGGAACAGCAATTCAGTTTCAGCAAAATAATCTTATCTGTCATATTAAATTAACATGAATTTGAATCTTATTGGTTTTGTAGATGTTTATATTTTATGTGTACATTTTATTTTAAAGCTGAATAAGGAAAAAGCAAGAAGAGTTTATTCCCTTTTTAGGTTAGACATGTAATCAACAGGATGAAAAAAACCATGCAATAAGACTGCGAAACCAGTATTAACTAATGCACCCCAATCAATTAAATAATAAAAAAGATTGGCAAACCATAAGAATATTTGCTTTTACAAAGAAACACTTCCATAACAAAGAGTGGTGTTGACACTTCATCCGATTCATTCAGAAAGACAAATGCCAAACTTGTGTTACATGCGGTTTTGATAGGAGTTTAATGAAGACACACTGTCTCCAAAGTACTCTTGTTTTGCTCTCCTGTATTTATTTCTCTGCTTACCATCATTTACCACATTGCATAGTAAATATTTTTTTGTAAGAAACAGACAGTTAAGAGGGTGGGCCTTGCACATCTGCCTAGGTTGAAATCTTGACTACGCTACACATTAACTGTGGCAGAGACTTGTCAGATGTTCGCCAATCCATTTCTTCCTGTGATACACAGCACAACTACATCTTCCAGGGACCTTTAATATAAGTTTGAACCATGTGACTGATATTGACAATGGATATAAAAAGAGATGCTTGCCCTTTCCAGGTCTAGTCATAGTCCTCCTGAGCAATTCCTTACTCTTCCTAACCCTTCCATGATGACCTAAAGAAATACACATTCCTGATATTGTAGCTATAGTGTTATAGCTGCACGATGAAAGCAACCTGGACCCTTGAGGCACCACACTAAGAAAGGCTTCCCAAACCATCTGAGCCTAGAACATGAGGAAGAAATAGACCCAATACACTTTATTCTGTTAAACTCTCACATGTCTTATATTTCTTGGCTATAGCATCATGGCCTCAACTCTACTGGCTAACAGAATAATCACACAGCCCTGTACCACTTAACCTCAGTGATAAGTGTCAGGCTTTTTCTCAATCATAAAGCTAGAATAAGTGTGAGAATCAAATGAGGTAATTCACATAAACCTCTAAGAACAATACCTGATGCTAAGTAAGCATTATTATAGGTCTTTCTCCCTCCTCTACTACTGTTCATTGAACTTGATGACTTTGTCCACAGTGAGTGCTAAAAAAGTTTGCCTCATCTATGAATCTAGTATCTTTACAAAACTGAAAGTCCTATCAAGTTTGTCTCTGGACTGTGTTTAATTTATATTAGTGTTCTGGCTTCATAACAACTATTGAGAATTTACTGCAGCAAACGTACATAGAAAAACAAGTACTGTTTTTCGTACTCTCATTTTTCCTCTGGATCTTCTTTTTCTCTATTGTTCTCTCCTCTCAAGCATTTAAAAGTACCAATCTATATTTCATAAGTCATTAAGAAGAGATAATTCAATTAAATTAAATACCTTAATTTAAATTAAGTATCTTTATATAGAACAGGTCTCTCTGTGACATCTATAAGATTATTCTCAAATTATAAAATAGGAGAAATGCAAAATCTAAATTTCATATGATCAGAAGCTAAACAATTCTAATGAATCCTATTATTAGTCAGTTAATGTAGAAAAAGATGACCTTATGAGAATTAACCTTTCCTTTGCCTCAACCTCACAGACCTACAACGTGCTTATCTGTCCTACAGTGAAAATGGGATGCATCCAGCTCTTCATTATGCATGGATGCATCTTCCTGTCAGCTGTCGCCCTTGCTCTCCTTTGGGAACTGCTCTTTTGCTTATTTACATATTAACACCTACACCAGGTGCTTAGGGACAAAATTCAAAGATACCCTATTAATACTTCTAGCAATTGACTTAATCAAGGAAGAAACTGAATTATTGAATAAATATATTAATTCATCTGTGGATTTCAAGTATGCATACCACCATCACGGTTTCCATTGCAAGTCGAATTGAGAATTTCAGATGAATGACCTGAGATGTGAGGTGAGGAGGATATTCAAATTAACAGGATAGCAAGATTTTGCTCAAGTGTTCGGGCAAGAATCACAAATACTGCAGTCTTTTGTGCAAGGAAAGGATAGAAAAATCAAAATACCAAGCTATTGAATTGCTCAATTTACCAACAAATCCACAAACTTTCTCAACTACACTCAAACATCCACAAAGAGTACCTTTCTTGGAAGCATCTTTTATAAATGATTAATTGTATGTTTCTTGATAATAGATGCAAGTGGACTAATGAATAGGAACACTTAATGATTTCCACTTACAGTCATAACTGGAAAAATGACAAAAGTATACAGCAAACATAAATTCCTATTTTGCAGCACCTTTTTGAAAAAGTAAATATTAAAAAAGTTAAACAAATAGAAAAGATGATAAAGAGTTCCAGAATGGTCAGATTACGCTCAATTTTAAGTATTCTCTTTAAAAACCATCTCTTCTTAAAATGTTCTTTTCCTTCAACTGAATTGTGATTACAACTTTAATGTTAATAAGAAATTGTCAAAAATACCTGCCCTGGCTGGTGTGGCTCAGTGGATTGAGCGCCGGCCTGCAAACCAAAGGTCACTCGTTCAATTCCCATTCAGGGCACACGTCTGGGATGCAAGCCAATTCAGGGCCCCAGGACAGGGTGCACGAGAGGCAACCACACATTGATGTTTCTCTCCCTTTCTCCTTCCCCTCCTCTCTCTCTAAAAATAAATAAATAAAATATTTAAAAAGAAATTGCCAAAAATACAAACAGAAGTATTTTTGCATGGGTGTTTTGGAAGACCATACTAATATAAATTTATTTATTATAAAATGTTTATCAGGGAAGCATTTAAATAATTGAAAGTAATTTTTCTTCATTTATTTTTCTTGCTAATATTAACCTACCATTACTGGACACTGGGGAGGGGTGGCATGGTAAAAAATACACAGAGATATGATAGATATTCCAATGTGGTAACTTTAGTCTCGTCTAATAATGTAGTCACTGTGGGTAACTCAGTCTTTTTTTGTCTTCCTTGGTACGTGTTTAATCTTCAGGGTTTGCTTTCCCTCTGTGCAGCCTTACCAGTTAGCATTCGCAGCGTATATAAAAAGTAAGTAACTTCCTGTGCGGGGAGCGCATATGTGTCAAGTCTACGTAGAAGAGAACTTGTACCATTCTCTGGCTCCTCTAATTTCCATGATGATGCTGCTTGTCAGCTGGCCACTGAGTGTGACAAGGCCATCCAAAGCTGAGATCTGAGACAGGTCAACAAGTGGGGTAAATCTTAGATGGATCAAAACAAGTTCTCGCCATTCCTTTGAATCACCCCTTGATTTAGTATGTGCTGGCAAAGACTACTGGAGTACTGGCTGTGATTTTCATTTTTCCCCCGAGCAAAACTGATCATCCCTAAAGACCTCCACAGCAAGAGTACTCCCCACCTCTCAGTGGTTCCCTTTGGCTATTAACCCAGTCAGACATAGCAACTGCCTCATCCCCCTCTCAGGGCATGGAGGAGTTTCCCACTCTCTCCACACTGCCTGAAATCCAAGGGCAGCCCAGGTGCACTAAGCTGCTCTGCCTGCATGCTAGCTGACTGATGCACAGTGCCCCAGGCTACGCCTAGGAACACTGAGGGCTGGTGGTCTCTCCACAGAGCCCCACTTGGGAAGAGAAATTTGACTCAGAGCAGAAGGATTTTGACAAAAAAAAATGTCTCACTAGGTACTTCCCCACCCTCTACCCACAGTTATCAGAGGGTCAAATGGTGTGGGTTCTTTGCTGAAGTCTTCCCCTTTAGCCCAGATTTCTTCCTTCCCGTGGTAGCACATACATATGCTTGTACTGTGGGCACTACAGCCCATTACAGACACGAGGGCTTTCTACTATCCAGTTTTCTAAGAAAGTAATATAAAGTACACTTTTAAAATAGTTTATAATATTGAACCATTCATATTTTATCACCCATACAAAAATTAGAGTATTTTTTCTTTAAAGACTACTCTGGATCTGTTTTCATTCTTTATCAGCTCTCTCTTCTCTCAAATACCAGGCCAAGACCATTGTTAAGTACTGAGGTAGAAACACAAAATTAATAAAACCTTTTATTAATAATAAAACTTTCATTAATAAATGGGGCTTTTACCTCACCTAATAACACTCAACACTGGGAAACCAAAATAAAAAAATGAATTGGGGTGCAATGTGATGGAGGCATGTTAAATGAAAATACATCCTTTAAAAACAAAACATCATTACACACATCATCTTATTTGATCCTCATGCAAAATCACCTTGGAGACTGGCGCTTTCTTTTCTCTATTTTCACTTAAATAGTAAAAACCATAAATTGGTAGAGAGCCACCATACAATTTTATGGTGTTTTTTGCCACATTATTTGATTGATACTAAGAATAGATTTATAACCATACAGCAGTTTATGAGATGAACATTTAATTAATGACAAGAGGAAGTTAGAACACTAGTAGCATTTCCACTTAGATGCTTGCTAGTCACACTCATATCTCATCCTATCAGTTACACAGTGGTCTAATCCAACTCTGTATATTTGGAGGAAAAAATTAAAATTAAGTAATTTCTATCAAGATATCAATAGAAGGAGATAAGATTGTCTATGCAGAATAGTTTCTTTATATTCCCAGACTTTGTTAAGATTATGTAGCACTTACTATGTAAAGATAGGAAAGATGAAATTTAGTGCTATCCCAACCCCACCCATGTGGTAACATTTTATTTATTGGAAGTTGAGAAGTAGAAACAAGTGATCCTTTAGGGATGCAGAGGGTTCCACTACCCTACTCAACACCAATACTTGTGATTCTACAGTATTCCTAAATGCACTCTGGAATTCTGCTCAGCATTTAGAGTCATCAAAAGTACAGACTAACCTGCATTTACTTTTAAATTGATTTCTTTAATATAATTCCAAGGAAATTATTCATCAATCCCTGTACTATATGATAACACTGAGTTTATCAAAATATTCTATGAATTGACCCATCTTATTGCCTGTTTTAGATAAACATGTCTAATCTGTTTAAAAATATTTAAAATTTTGACACTGTAAAATAATTAGTTTTAGTTTTTTATATTTTATTAATATGGTGGATACAAGATAAGTTCAATTAATTACATGAGTAATTGAACTATCTCAAAAATTAAAAAAAAACAAACTAATTTAAAGCTACCATGACATCAAAAACCATAGAGTTACATGTACATAGATTTTCAAAGATTACAATCAAATTGTTTTGAAACAGAAATAAACTCAACTATGTGATAATTACACATTTAATTAAATAAATATCTTGGTTTCAATTCTTCATTCAATAAATGTATTTAGCACATACTAGGTACCAGGGTTTCCATGGTAAATTAATTCACTACTCTCATGAAGTTTATAATCTGATGCAAGCCACAGACTGCAACAAACAGACAAATCAATAAATGACCTCATACGATGATAGACCTTATGAAGAAAGTAGAACGAGTTGATGAAGCAGAGAAGGATAGAGTGGACCCACAGGGGACAGGTATAAAGGGTCACGTTTAAATTATGAGCTCAGAGAAGGCCTAACTGCAGAAGGATGATTTGTACTCAGATCTGAGCTGCTCAAGGAAACAGCCATAAAATCTGGGACAAGATTATTTCAGGTTGGAGAAACAGTGCTCTCTGACAGAAATGAGCCTGAATATTCTAAGAATCAAAAGTAAGGCAATGTGTTTGAAGAACAGGGATTAGAGAGATGAATGCAAGAAAATGTGTCAGTGAATTGGGCAACAGCCAAACATATAGATCCCATATGCTATGGCCAAGAGACTAAATTTTATTCTAAAGGCATTAAAGGGCAATTGGAGGGTTTTAAGCAGGGGCTTTTCACATTCTAATTTGAGCTTTTAAAATATGGCTGCTGTATGGGAAATGGATTGAAAGAGAGACAAATTTTGGCTATAAATTCCAAAAGAATAATTTGGATAACAAAATTTCCTGTAACTGGCATGTTGAAATACCTGATTCATCAGATGAGATCGACACACAGATTTCTCTTTTTGACCCTCTTTAAAACTTTGTCCAGTGGAGGTAATCTGTCCCTCACCATGAGTGCATATTTAGTCATATCCCATGAATTCCCTCATTCATTTTAGTCAGCAGACTTTTTTTTCTACTTGCAATACAACTCAGCTATTATTCAAATGCTACTCAGAATTAGAATTTTCAACACCTTCCAAGCTGAGAAGTATAGTAGATGTTGCCTGCTTTGGGGAAAGGGATAAGGTCAGCATTTGTGCTCTCTCCTCGACCTACTGTGCTGCCTCTTCCTAGCCGACACTGTTAATCTTGGATAAAGCCAAACAAGCATGGAAGGCAAGGTACAGGGAGAGTGCAGGGGTTCGGATGCTAAGAAAAGATGCAGGATGGAAAAGGCAGTTCTTCACCCTCATCCTTGTACTTGAATGAGTGACTTTATGTTCTGTGGACTTAGAGGATGTTTAAAGCTGACACCCTCTCCTGTGGGCTTCCTTGGGTCCTTCAGAGAGTTCCATGCTTAGGGACTCTTCTGTCATTCCTTAACCTTGGTGCGAGAATCTCTAATTCTTAATAACTGTGACTCTTTTCTAAGCTCCTAAGAATATGTGTTCCTCTCCAGAATGAAAATTTCTGAGAATGTATGTCACTCTCAAGTCTGTCATTTTTATCAGCTGTCATTCTGCTGCCCCTCAGACTTTGGATTTTCTGGGCTGAGTTAATTCCAGATTTTTATGTCTCTTCCATACTCAGACTGATCTGATTTGTGTTCCTATCTGAGCTTTAAAGAGGTAAATGAGGTAAGAGGTCAAGGAACCAGTAGAGTAACAACTTACCTTAAAGAAATAACTTCATAAAGCCTTCCTGCTTTTTCTACAATCTAACCTTTCTTTCTTTCTTTCTTTCTTTCTTTCTTTCTTTCTTTCTTTCTTTCTTTCTTTCTTTCTTTCTTTCTTTCTTTCTTTCTTTCTTTCTTTCTTTCTTTCTTTCCCTCCCTTCCTTCCTTCCTTCCTTCCTTCCTTCCTTCCTTCCTTCCTTCCTTCCTTCCTTCCTTTTTCTTTCTTTCTTTCTTTCTTTCTGGATATAGGCAAAGGGTCTAAAGGTGTAGACAATTTGTTTTTGTAAATCTGTGTATGTTGTTTATGTCACATTTACTTTGGAATCTGATGTGTATCATTATTGACATTTCATTTAAAATAAAGCAGAAACTATAATATTATTACATGCCTGACTTTTTAAAGAACTTCCTTTCTAATAACATTTTGTTTGACCATCTTAAGCACACTGTTTTATTTCTACTATTTCATGAAGAAACACAAATTTGTTCATATTTTATGCTAAGGATGTAGCTATGAAACAAAGACCTTGGGGAATCTTTGTCTTAAGGAAGCAAATTTCCTCATGGAGAAAACAACCTCAGTTTGAGTAAATAAATAAGTAAGCAAAATAATTTAGTATCATAATGTGGACACTGAGGAAATAAAGTGTGTGTTATGATAAAGAGCAGTGGACCACAGACAAAAAATTCATGATGAGTAAACCTGCTATATATGGATGGCCCTAAATAGCTTCTTTTAAGAGAGCAAGCCATAGGAGAAACAAGAAAACAGTGTTCCAAGCCCAATGGAACAGGAAATACAAAGACCTTAAGATGGAAAGTCTTGAAGAGATCAAGGAACTTAGAAGGCTAGCGTGACCAAATCACAAATAGCAAGAAAGGAAGAGACTAGTTCAGGATGAGACAGCATTTTAGAATCATCTACCATTACAAACTATTTGGAAGGTATGTAACATTCCTTAATAAAATCTAGATTGACAGTGTGTCTCCTCTGATATGCACATTAATGCATATAAAATATGTTAATCTCAATAAGAGAGCTAATTAGTGTCTAGCTTGATTTGTCAATGATCATTTAAACTAAACCTTGAAAGAAATAGATCCACTTTCAGGAATATGATTCAATTCTTTGCTGAACAAAGAAACTCCAAAAGCCCGCAGGGTGTAGAACTGTTTCTCTAATTCAGTGCACTGAAGAAAGACAGCCCACTGTGCTCAGAGTGATTTTAGCTGCCAAAACTCCACAACAAATGCTTTGTGATTTGCTGAAGCAAAGACTCTGCTATGAAAATTTCAAATGGAAAAACTGCATAGCTCATAGTTTAAAGCAGTTAAAAAGACTTCCAAAAACTCTGCACATTTAATCAAACAAATAGTCATATATTATTATGATTATAAAATAAAAATCTATCTGGGAGAAAGGGATTTTTTTTTAAGACAACTCCTCAGACTAAGAAAGATCCCAATGCATATTAGGTTTTGCTATAAAATTGAATCCCTGCTTAAGTTTGCAAATATTTTGGAACTGAGCCTAGAACAAGTTCCACATAAGCCCCAAGGTGGACCTTCACACATCTCTTTAAATTTCTCTCTAACTATAAGTATTGCTCTTCTGGGCCAAATTTCTGGACAAGAAGTAGGCATCTGGAGCATCAATGAACCTCTTTTAGATTCAGGTGAAATGATTCACTTCCTACTCTCAGTTCCCTTGACATTTTGTAAGTATCTGTTACTTTGCTTCTCCTATTGCAGTCTAGTTACTTGACCTCATGTCTGTCCCTCATCTTCATTTCCTTCCTTTTCAGTCTTTACCACAAGTTATGTGCTCAACAGGTTTTTAGGCCTTTTTGTGCTTGAAACTCAGGGTGATGTTTTAATTTATGTATCAACTTGGCTAGACTATGGGGTCCAGATGCTTCGTAAAATGGCAGATTTGATGTTGCTCTGAAGGTAATATTTTAGATGTGATTAATATTTAAAACAATAGACTTTGCATAAAGCAGATTACCTTCCATAATGATGGTGAGCCTTGTCCAATCAGTTGAAGGCCTTAAGTGAAAGAGACTGACATCCCTTGAGGAAGAAGGAATTCTGCATCTAGACTCTCTTCACATTTGAGCCACAATGTCACCTCTTCTCTGGGTCTCCAGCCTGCCAGGATGCCAAAAAAACAAAAACAACAACAACAAAAAACAAATCAGCCTTGCTAGCTCCCAGAATTGCATAATTCCTTAACATCCATTTCTCTCTCTCCCCCAGCCTTTCTGTGTGTGTGTGTCTCTTGAGAACTCTGTCTAATACAATAAGTAAATTTTTAACTAATGAAAAGATACACAAATGAATCAATCAGTAAGTCAATCATTAATCTAATAAAATACTGATACTATGAGTTAAAGAACAATTTACAAAGAAGAATATATTATGTAAACATTTGCAATTTCAGATTGCTCCAAACACCAAAGATTAAAGAAAACAATTATTCAATGAGCTTAAAATTTAAACAAAAATTCTTGTGCTTCATTTTTAACCATGATTTTTTCCATGGAGCACTACATTCTTTTGTAGCGCTTGGCTGGGGAGAGGTGATGTGTTTGGGAGAGTCTGCTCTCATCATCAGAGGGACTGAGCCAGGGGACAGTTCACAGCAGGGCCCATGTGATTGGCTGAGAAGAAGCAGGTACACACAACACAATGCTCTGACAGCGTCCAGGTTTCACTTTTACACACGTCCTCTACTTTCGTAGTTTTAATAACTGTCTTGTCACCATATTACCTCTAAAGTGTTGATGCGTGGCACTTCTGGGAAAGGTGCTCTGCAGAAGAACATGTCAGTTCTGCTTTTATCTGTTGTTGGGAGTGGATGTGACTGGGCAAGACTTGTTTCATGAATCTGTGTTTCTATATTTTCCCTTTTCCTTTTCCCTGTCCATTTAGCACCAGAGCACCTAGTGAGGGTACCTGAGCTCCAGGAGATGGAAATGGTGGACACGCCAATACCTCTAGGTGAACCAGCTTCATACCCACCTAAACTGAGACTGTGGCTATGATGCCTCTAGAAAGAAGGGATTCCATTTGTTTAAAAATAGTTTATACTGCTGAACTAGAATATCAGTAATGTCTATATATATTTTTTTCAATTTGAGAAAACCACAAGATTCATGGTAAATCATTCTCACTGGAAAAAGCATAGTTCAGACTGATAATCTATTCAAACATGCAGTTTCTCTTATTTAAACTTAGCAATCAGTACACTATTGACCCTCTAATTATTCATATATGTCAAATTTTATAATAGCACACATGGTTAAATTTTTATTCAAACAGTTGAGTGGAAATGATCAATTTATGATGATATTATTTGTTAACTTATTATTTACAGAGTGAATTTTTTAAATAAGAGGCACAAAGTTAGGGGTCCATAATATGTTTATAATGATAATAGTATTTTAAAAACATTTTACACGTTTTTAATTATTTACATTTACTCCAATTCTCTTTTATTTCCACATCCCTTGTATTAAATTTCTGTTCAACATTACAATGGTAGGAATCTACTGTCTGTAAACATTTGAACAATGTATAATTCCAGTAGCTGTTCTAGAATTCTCTAATTCCCTCTCCACCCTCTCAATGACAAATATTAATAGGCTGATATGTTTCTTTCTATAACACTAATTCTCTGTGTGTGTGTGTGTCTCTCTCTCAGAATTTTGTTGCTGTTTTGTTAAAATGTAAACACTATTTTTCAAATTATTCTAAAGTTGATGGTTGTTTACTCTTTTTATACATAGTGTATATATATACTTAAAATATAGCAAGTCAAAAACTACAGAGCTACCTCTTTTTTGTAATATTTTTATGATATATAATATATTTACACTACAAAAAATGATTTCTTTCCTGGTAATTATTAATAAACATTAATTTTTGCTAATATCTTTTCAGTAAACCAAGGCTGATTAAATATATTATATATAACATATATTTATATAAAAGATATATCTAAGATATATACATATCTTTCCCTCACTTTCTCTCCCCCAACCCCCTCTCTCTCAATCTATTCTATCTGTATCATATATATTCTCATTTTTTTCCATATCATATATTCCCCAAAACAGGATTTCTGGGGAATACTGTAGATGTCAGGTTATTGTTTCCATAATGTTAAAGGCAGAGGCAATTTATATTCCACAAAGGCTGTAGAAATTATTATTTCTATTAAAAATGTATGATAATGTTAATTTCCCCACACTTCACCAAAATTAGAGGCTGTAGTTATATTTTCTTTCAAAATGATGGCAAAATAAAATAAACTATACCTCATTGTTATAGACAGTATCCAAAAATGGTTTAGATTCTTATTGTAAATAAATAGTTTAAATATTAGATTTCCCTCTAATTCAAACTGATCACTGAAATATTTTACCAATTTGGGGAGGGACTGATCATTTTTCATCACTTTGAGGTATTCTATGTACTAGGGATATTAACTCTCTGTCATATACATTTTAAATATTTATTGTGTTACTTGCTATATAACGTTTTGTGGGACTTGTTTCCCATGTCAAATCAAATCAAATATCAGCATGGAACAGAGTAGCTCCCTCACTGCGATCTATTGAAAATCTGCCCTGGAAAAAGGGGTTGTTAAAAACAGAAATAATAAAATAAAATAATATAACTAGTTCTGTATAATTAGTTATGTCTACTTTTCCAAAATTGCATTTGGTTTTTTAATATTATTTCCTATCACTGACCAAAATCACACAAATTTTCCTCTGTTAGTCTAGTGCTTAATATTTTATACTTAAATTTTAATCAAATGAATGTAAAACATTGTATTTCAAAAGTATACAAGTTGAACATAAGTTGTATTATCAATATTAAAGGTGTGCAAAGTATTAAATTGATTAAAAACATTTTAAATATATCTATTTTGACTCTAGAGCTAATCCATCTTAAAGTTACAATGATAGATTACATATTAGACGTTAATATTTTTATATAAAATAACATTTGTTATATGATTATAGCTATAAGTACATTTAGGATGATAAGGATTTCCTTGTATTTTCATAAATCTGAATTATTTATTGATGAATGAGTTACAAATAAAGTAGAGAAGTATGTTTAAAATTGCTTTGAAAATTAGAGCAAATTGAAATGAAAGTAGATACAACCTTCATATGATTCAGTGTTATGGAAAATACCACCTATTGCTGGACTTTTCCTTCTATAGATGTATTACATAGTAGGAAACACACAATTTTTTGAACCATTTTTTAAAGAGATATTTATCAAATCCTCCCTATCACAAATACTTCTGACTCCTGCGTTTTCCCCGGATTTCTTATTAATGCATTCATTCTTCATTTGTTTTTGGCTGTTTTAGGCTCACCTCCCTTCACTGTCTGCTACCTCTGAGCCAACCTCAAACATCATTCATATTTATAGAAAGGAAACATTTGAAAACTGCTAGCCTAATTACATTCCCCCCAGACTTCTTTTCAATGTAGAAAAACTGTGGAAGTTAAGAAAATGATAGCTATTGTATAATTTTATAGTGAAAAAAATGGGGGGGGATTTTTTAAACCTGGTATCCTGGAGCCATAAAAAAAAAAAAACAGGAAGAAGTTTAACTGCACAAAAATTAAAAGCACATGCATGTTAAAGATACATATATAAAGAATAAGTCAAAAATAAATGAAGTAAAAAGATATTATTTGTAACACATACAATGAGAAAGAATAAATTTCTTCAATATAAAAGGAGCCTTTACCAATAAAATTTTAAAGAAAAAATAGAAAAGCATAGGACATAAATATGAAACTTACAGAAAAATAGATGATGGTAAATGTATGAAATTTTGCTCGATCTCATGCATATAAAATAAATAGAAATATAAACAACTATTCAGATGCCATAATAGAAAAATAATTTTATACATTATTGTAGTGAGAATAAATTAGTGAACATTCTGGAGAGTATCTTGGAAATATCTATAAGAGTTTTAAAGTGTAAAAATATTCAGCTTAGCAATTTTAACTTTAAACAATTTTCCTAGGGATAAATTAGACAAATATGCAAAAAGACAGCTACAAATATTTCCATTTAAATCTTATTGTAAATACAGAAATCTAGAAACAACCTATTGTTCATTGATAAGTTAAATAAATAATGATTTATGGAGGTCTTATAAAGAAACCTAGTAATTAGTTAGGTTCCCAATTCTTTCCCCAGGTTATATCTAAACAGATTAATATTTGAGTGCAATAGTGTTATCACTATTAACTTCAATAAAGAGAGACTTAGGATACATAGCCTCATTGGAGAGTGGATATTCAATCTATTAGTGAATCCCAGTGTTAGACATACATAATTGTCAACCACTGGATAATTGGTCTCGGGCAAACTTTCCCATGAGGGTATAACAGCTGACCTAGGAAGACCTAGAACATAAAGTAGAAGCTAATTCATGTTCCCTGGAAGCCTAATAAGTATTTCCCAGTTTCCCTATCACGTAGGTAGTTTTTCTCTTGGGGACAATAGGCAGGAGCAGGAGGAAGGGAGAGGGAGAAAGATTGGAATGTAGTTAGGTCATTTTAGGAAAATATATCATCAAAACCAAAATTGTGGAGGATGTATCTCCCTGAATATGTTTTAAGCTTGTATTTAATTATAGCAAATATAATTTGTTAAAACGAGCAATTTACTGAATAGAATGGCATATTTTGGACCTCAAAAAGAAATGGGGAAACAAATGCAAACGTTTATGGATGAGATACATTTATATTCGTATAGGCATGAACATATCTAGAAAGAGACATGTAAAAATGAAAAGAGGTTATTGGTAGGAAGAAAAATTATACAGGAGATGAATATTAAGACAAAACAGAGTCTATGGATAAATGTGAGAGAAAAACTAGGAGGAAATAAAATAATAGAAGTTAAATTAAAGAGAACATCAAAACTTAAAGCAAATGGAGATATAACAGTATTGAAATAGATGTCTGAAAATTAATATTTTAAATTGAGTTTTTCCTATTCCTTTATCCTTTGTCAAGAATAAAATAAAAGTGAATAAAAATAAAAAAGTTAAAGGTATTTGTATTACAGTCCATCTTCCACAAATCCTAATAGAAATTGAATTGATTGATACTTAGGTTTGCTAGGAAAATGACCTTACAGTGCATTAACTATTGGGTTCTTAAATAAAAGGTGAATTTTTAGGAATATGTGTGCCTAAGAGCAGGATCTTATCATTTTCTGATATGCTTAAATAATAGCCATTTTAAGTGGTTGTGACTTTGTATGCTTCATCCAATAATGCATTTTTTATACTTAGTCTGCCATGTAGTTAACCTAAAATATTAGAAATATTAGATGCAAACTGTGACAACACAAAAGATCAGATTGTTAAATCTCACTCGCATGAATAAGACATCTAACCCAGTAATATAGCTATACCAATGGTTTTCGTGATATAAATAATTTCAAGGCACAGGCTAACAAAGAAAGATCCAGCATAATGCAAGCATCTGTCTCTCCATATGATAGAGCATTGTCTGGGTCATAAACTCTCTGAACCTTCTATTCGGATAGATAACTTACAGGACATTTTCCAGAGAGCTGTCCCATAAATACAGAAGTTTGGTTTTGTTTTGTTTGTTTTTTGTTTTTACCACGAGCTATGATAGACAACATAGTCTAATGGGCTGCAATTATCCCATAGGTATGGACCCCACCACTAGTCAGTATTATTGTTATTATTGTTTGCCAAACAATAGTTCTGCCATTAACATTTTTACAAGGGGGTAAGACTGGGTTAGCTTCTTTCCCAGAGAAAATTCCCTCTAATGGAAAGAATAAATCGCAGAGCTACTGTTTAACCATTTGCATACCAGATCTTTAGATGGATTCTGTAAAAGACTCCTTCACAAAAAAAGACTAACATGCAAATATTAACCACTCAGTAATAGGTAAAGAGATATACACAAATATACACAAATAACTAAATTGAGATGTAAAGAATAGAGGATTATTTATGTTACCCAAATTGGTTGACAGAACTCCTTTTTAATTATCAGTATCTTATATACATGTATTTGTTAATTTGTAAATTTGCATCATCTTTTACATTGTTAGGGTCATAACCAAGAGCAAGAGAGAAAAGATCTAAACTATGTTAATTAATAATAGTCATGTGAGACAGAGTTCAGTTTCAGGATTGATACAAGTGTATAAGTGAATAAGTCTGTAAGTTTTTCTGCTCACATTTCTATTTGGCCTAAGATACAAAACTATGCTAATAGTATAAATTTCTGCGCAAGACTAAAATAACCATTAAACAAAGTAAATATAGCCAGACGACAGCATATTACTGTTAGTTAATGTAGTTAATATGGCAAATATAGTAAGGTGTGAATATAATTAAGCATTTGATACTCATTTTATAGGATATTGTTTACACTATAGACCTGTACCTATTTTATCATGCTGCAATAATAATATACATCTTCTTTGATGTATCTCATTATAATAGTAAGAAAACATCTGGCAGTAGAATTGTTCATACAATATTTGTTAAAAGTCAGTAAAAAGAAATAGACTTTTGAATAACTTTCAAAATCCAGATGTCAAAACCCAATGAGATTTTAAAAAACTGAAATATCGCCATGCCTCTGGCCGAGCCAGCTCATTTTCAGCTGCTAACCCACCAAAAGGCATGTACAGTAGTGCATGCTCGATGAAAATCCCATTTCCTTAAAATGTGTTCTTTAACAATTTTTAATACATTACATTTTGTGTTCAGCCTTTTCTATTCTTTTATTTATTGATTTTAGAGAGAGAGAAGAAGGGGGGATGGGGAGGGGAGCAAACGTCAGTTTGTTGTCTCACTTATTTATGCCTTCACTTGTTGCTTCTCATACTTATATGTACCTGGACTGGAGACCAAACTCACAACCTTGGTACATCTGGATGCCACTCTAACCAGCTAACCTACCAAGCCAGGGCTTGTGCGTATTCTTGTTAAAGGACTTAGCCTACATGTTTTCTTTTCTTTTTCTTTTTTTTAAATTAGGGTCACACAGATTAACAAAATTATACAGGTTTCAGGTGCCCAATTCCACAGCACCTCATCTGTACACTGTATTGTGTGGTCTCTACCCCAAGTCAAGTCTCCTTCCATCACCATGTATACTTCCTGCAGCTCTCTTTACCCACCTTCCCTTGGCAATCACCACACCATTGTCCATGCCCATGAGTTTGTTCTCTCTCTTCTTTTTTTAATTTTCTCACTCCTTCCACCCCCCAGCCCAGCACCCTAACCCCCACACCAACAGCTGTCATTCTGCTTTCTATCTATGAGTTTGTCTCTATTTTGCCTGCTAGTTCATTTTATTCATTAGATTCCACATACGAGTGACATCATATGATATTTGTCTTTTTGTGACTAGTTTATTTCACTTAGCATAATGTTCTCCAGGTCTGTTCATACTGTCACAAAGTGTAAGATTTCCTTCTTTGTTACGGCTGAGTAGTCGGTGGGAATGAGCAGCCACTGTGGAAAACAGTATGGAGTTAATGCTTAAAAATTAAGAATGCAGCCCTGGCTGGTGTAGCTCAGTGGATTGAGCACTGGCCTGCTCACCAAAGGGTTGTCTGTTTGATTCCCAGTCAGGGCACATGCCTGTGTTGCAGGCCAGATCCCTAGTGGGGGACACATGAGAAGCAACCACACATTGATGTTCCTCTCTCTTTCTCCCACCCTTCCCCTCTCTCTAAAAATAAGTAAATAAAATCTTTAAAAAAAATTAAGAATGCAACTGCCTTATGGCCCAGTGATTCCACTTCTGGGAATATATCCAAAGAAACCCCAAACACTAATTTGAAAGACTATATGCACCCCTATGTTTACTGCAGCATTATTTACAATAGACAAGACGTGGAACCAGCGTAAGTGCCCATCAGTAGAAGAGTGGATACAAATTCTGTGGTACATTTACACAACCGAATACTACTCAGCCACATCTTATCTGTTTTCAAAAGCATGATTACATAATGTTCACCACTTAACTAAAACCAGGATGAAATTGGACAATTTTTGAAATGAATTAACTCTTGTTAATCCTAATAGTTTTCCTATATTTCACGCAGTCTTAAATTGGCCTGTCACATGATTCTTTACTAACTTGACATATTACATTTAAATATAAGCTAATGATCACTATGCCAATTAGTAAAATATATGTGGCTTTAAAAATTGACTGAATTATCTTAATTTACATGTAATCTGTTAAGTAAAAACTGCCATTCTAATTAGTGATAATGTAACAAATCAAGATATAAAATCTGATTGGTTCCTTGAAATTTAACTTAATTGGTAATTGCTAATCTAATTAGCAAATGCCATAAACTCAATGAAGTGTTTCATCTGAGAAAAGAGAAAAGTGCAATAATGCCAACTTAAAGAAAGAATAATAAATAATTGAAACTGTAGCCACCTCATTACCTAACACTTGATGTTATAAATAGGGAGCTCCTTCTAATACTTAATTTAACTTATGTGACTCTAATGTCATTTTGTTATTTAAAGAACCCACCAGATGTACATATCTGTGTTTGACAGTAATAATAATTTTGAAATTTGTTAATAAAAAGATCATACTGGAGAACAGCCATTCCCCAATAGGGAATAGGTGCCAGGAAACCCTCTAAAAAATTCTTAATACAAGTCTTAAAAGTCCTAGCAACATCATTACCTCAAAACATATGGCATTTATAGTCTGTGTCTCTGATGTTAAAATATAGCTGCTTATGTGTGCTCTTTCCAAGAGATGTGTTGCGTATCTGCAGGGAAGGAAGAGAGAAAAATTCGACGTCTACAAATTCCTTGTTAAAAGCTCCTTTATTTAAAAATCAGGCTTGATTACTTGCTCTTTGATCTAGAAAGTAATCCCAATTTATCAGAGAGTAAATTATCTGAGTCTCAATGCCCACAGAATTGGGAAGATAAAGTATCTACAGCACAAAAGCATTTAGTCATCCGTGCACTTATTTATTGACTGCCTGCTATCAACAAGACAGTGTGAAAGTTGCTGGGGATGCAACGCCAAGCAAGACAGACAGGGTCCCTGCCTTCCACGACCCTATGTGGTATTGGGGAAGGAATACAATAAACAAAAAAGCAATTGTGTCAAAAGGGGACAGATACTAAGAGAAAAATAAAAGAGTGGGAGCATTGCTACTTTAGATAGGACTGGTAAGCATTTTTTTTTTTTTTTTTTTTTTTTTTTTGTGGAACAGAAACCTAAGTGACATGAGGGAGAGAACAGTATGAATTTCTGGGAAGAACTTTGATTTGTTATTGGAACAGTAAGATCAATGTTCCTATAACCGAGTAAGGCAGGGGAAGGGTAGTGGATAATAAGGTTAGAGAAGTAGTGTGAATGAAAAACAGGAGTTCTAGGAAAAGTAACCTCACCGGGTAATTTGATCATAAATTCCTGACTGGGCAGGTCGTGATGGGTAGTCATGCCCCAGGTCGATAACTTCTTTAGTGAAAGGTTTTAAACCAGCCCTGTCTGTTTTTCTTGTGTTTCTGCATTTAGGTTAACGCACCTTTGAAATTCCAGAAGTAATACCCCTCCAAGGGCGTGTTAACCTTCAAGAGAGCACAAAATCTTGTTAAATATCGTGTAATCCAATCCCTGCCTTGCTTTCTCCAATCTTCCTTACAACCCCTAATTCATTTCAAAAGCCAAAAAGAAACTGCAAAACTGTTACTCTGCTGAGCATTTGAGCTCTTGCTTTCTGGCATATGTCACCAATTTGGCTCAAATAAACTTTTCTAAAACTCTCCACAGGTGGGGGTGGTTCTCATGTGGACAGTAGCTGGGAGCCAATCACATAGGTTGTTTCAATCTTACTGAGGGTTTGCAGGTTTTGTTTTGTTTTCCTAGGTGTGGTAGGGGAACAGGAGTGTTTTGAGCAGTGGAATTATAATTTGCATTTTTAAGGGAGCGTATGACAATTGTGAGAAGAGACCGTTAGGGCTGAGAAATACAATATAAACAGTAAACTTATTTGGAATCCATTGCAATGATCAAGGTGAGAGATTTTGGTGATTTTGCTCCAGAGTTGTAGGTCTGGAGGTGGTTAGAAGTGGTAAATCTTGTTGCTCACTGGGATTCAAAATTGAAAGCATATGTAGTAAGAATTACTTATCAGTGTGATGTCCTTACAAAGTCAAGTGAAGGATTTCTGTTTATCGCCTGAGCAACAACAACAAAAAAACAGATTGTCCTTTACTAGTATAGGGAAGACTTGGGGAAGATAATATTTTTGTTGTGTAGTGTAGAAGATTATCAACAGTTTGATTTTGGATCTATTAATTTTGACTTGCCTCTTGGTCCAACACGATAACATAGTAAGTAGAAGTTTCGGCATATCAGCCTGTAAGTCAGGTGGGGGTGGAACTGAAACTGGAGAAATACATTTGAATATGATCTTTATCTAAGCATAAGATAATGCTTGAACCATAGACCTGGATAGATCAGCTTGGGAGTGCATGCAGAGAACAAGAAGAGTATTTGTTTCTGACAACCTATACATACAAAAAATATCTCTAGTTGTTGACACCCATTAAGATTATAAATGGAAAATAAAGCTTTTTAAGTGATTTGACTTTCTATGACAAAGAAGCTAGAGAATAAAAGCAGCCAGGGGGAAAAGACACACTTTATGCAGAATAAAATCAACTCATCAAAAATAATGTAAAGACTTCTTTAAAGTGTGCCAACACAGGCTTCCACATCCAATACAATGATGCTAAGAGCAAAACATTTTGAGATTAAAAACTGCAAAAAATACTGGGTCCAGAAAAATTAACACCCCTTTTTATTACAAAATATTTTATTACAAGATCATAAGCATGTAATTCTGTAACAGAACAATATCGCATTTGAGCCTACCATTGTCATTTTAGATGAAATGTTCAAATTAAAACTATAAATTATTATACCCATATTATTATCTTACCAACCACACTCAATCAAGCACATGTTACTTCTGCTGGATCCCATATATTGCCAAAAGATCACAACTAAATGAATGTAAATGCTAAAGAAAGACTATCAAATAAAACTAAAAAATACGAGAAATATAAATATGTAAGTAAATATAATTTTTTCTTTAATTCATTTAGAACCATATTTAAAGAAAAAACAATGACATTATGTCATCATACAGCACACACAAGTAAAATTTTATGATGTAAACAAGAAAAAGACTAAAAGATATAAATGAAATTGTAGTAGGTAGTTAGGCACGAGAAGAGTAGGAAAGACAGGCCAGGTGCTGGGGTTCACCAGGGCGGAGCGTCCCAGGTACCTAGCAACAGGCAATCGTATAAGCCCTTGCCCAGGCCACTTCCTTAAGCATTAACCCCTGGAGACAACTTTTAGGCTTTAGCTGTGTTTCTACTCCAGACCCAGAGAAGAAGCAAATTCAGAGGGAGCAACAACATGGCTGACCTCAGGACCAGGTGCTTTAACTAACGACCCCATGCCCTGGCACTGCCCAGCCAGAGGAGACCACAACCCTGAGGGGCACACCTGGAAAGCTGATGAATATTCTATTGAGATCCTCCCCTGAGACCTCCAGACAGAAGCCCTCCTAAGCTTCAAAGACCCTTCTTTTGCCTCCATGTTTCCTGATCCCATTTCTTCTATCACTCACTTCTACCTCTGTGCCTTTCTACATAAACTTCCTCTTATAGTTTGAGTCATGACTCTGCATTCTTTCTTAGCTAGAACTCAACTACCATAGTTACTGAACCAAGGCCTTACACCTGGTACAGTTTCACCAACAACAAAATTATACTTTTATAAGATTCTTACATTTCACATGAAGTGGTACAATATTCACTAAAAGTAGACTCTAGCATGCTAAAGATACACATTGTAATAATTAGAACAATTACTAAAAAAAGAAATTTAAGAGTTACAGTTATAAAGAGTTAAAATTAAATAAAATGTTTGGTTAACTCAAATTATGAACACAAATAAAGGAATGGAGAATAAACAACACAATTAAAACCTTAAAAAAGAAACAAATAGAAAATAAATACCAACATGACATATTCAAAACCAGTAATATCAATAATTACATTAAATATGAGTCTACTAAACACTACAGCTATAGGAGAGCAATTGTCATATTGGCAAAAAAAAATACCCCAAATATTCTGTTATCAATAAATGCATTTATCCCTGGTGGTCTAGTGGCTAGGATTTGGCGCTCTCAATAAATGCATTTAAGCTGTGTGCTAAAGAAGTGTTAAGAGAAAAAGATACACCATCCTCTTTGTTTAGCTAAATTAGTACCAAGGTACACTCTTAAGATGGAATATTTTCAGAGATAAGTATGTATAATTCAAACAACAAAAGGAAACTATTATCAGAAAACCATACCACCTTTTAAGTATATGGATCAAAATAGCAGAGCTTCAAAGCACTTGAAGAAGAAGCTAACAGAACTAGAGAAAAATAAGGAAATCTAAAATCCTAATGGGCATTAACATCATTTTCTAATAATAGGTAGAGTAACTAGACAAAAAAATTCAGGAAGAATATAGGAGATTTGAATCATTAATCAACTTGAATAAATTAATATTTAGAGAACACTATACCCTACAACCTCAGGATGCACATTCACATTTTATCAGCACATGTGAAATTCACCACAGCAAACCATACACTGACTCATACAAAAGGCCTCAACACACTTCAAAAGACTGAAAATGTGCACAGTATATTTTGTGACCATAACCAAATTATATTCAAATTCAGCTATGGCCAGGTGCTTTAGTTGGTTGGAGCATCATCTGAACAAAAGTTTGTGGGTTCAATCCCCAGTTGGGGCATGTACAGGAGGCAACTAATCTATGTTTCTGTCTCACATCGATGTTTCTCTCTTTCTCTCTCTCTCTCTCAAATCAATAAAAACATATCATCAGGTGAGAATTAGAAAAACAATAAAAAATAAAGTATATTAAAAATCAGTAACAATCAGATATCTTTTAAAAATCCCCATATTCTGAAAATAAACAACACACTCTAAAATGATCCAAAAGACACAAGCAAAAATTTTTCAAAGTAAGTGATAATAAAAACATGACATATAAAAATGAATTTAAAGAAGTACTAAGTATATATTTAAAGCTTTAAATGCTTTTGGGAAAATAATGAGGTATAAAATTTGTATTCTAAACTTCCAACTTAAAAATCTAGAAAAAAACAGAGAAACACTAAACCCAAACTAAGTACAATAATAAAATATTAAAGAGAAGAGCAAAAATCAATGACATAGAAAAACAAAAATATAGAAAAGAATGGAAGGAAAGCCACAGAAATGGGAAAAATTACTGACAACAACTATGTCTGATATCTGTATGCATATATAATGTATACAGTTGAAAATGCATGTACCTGACAAGGGTTTACATCTTTGTATATATGTATAAAGAACATCTAGATAAATATAACAAAATGACCCTATAAGCTAAAAATTTAACAATGAAAAAAACAACTTGTTCAGATACCTTACCAAAGAGGGAGAAAAATACACACACACACAAATATGTATATATATATGGTAATAAACATATGAAAAGAGCTCAAATCATTGGTCTTTAGGGAAATGCAATTGTAACTATGATGAGATATCATTTTAAGCCCAGAAGAATGGCTAAAATTAAAAGATACAACAATGGCCTTGGCCAGAGAGCTCACTTGGTTAGAGTGTCCTCTCAGTACACCGATGTGGTGGGTTTAATCCTGGGTTAGGACACTTGAGAAGCAACCAATAAATGAATACATAAATGGAAAAACAAACTGATATCTCTTTCTCTCTATCTCAGGTGATTTTTTTTTTTAAAAGCACTGGTAACAACGTATATTGGGGAGGATTTTGATAAAGAACTCTCATACATTGCTATTGCTAGCAGAACTGTAAAATGGTACAACTACTTTGGGAAATAGTTTGTTGGTTTTTTATAAACTTAAACATGCACTCTATGACACAGTAACTCAAATTCTAACTATTTATCCAAAATATAGGAAAACATGTGCCCACAAAAAGAATTATTAAAAATGTCCAGAGCAGTTTAATTCACAAGAGCTCCAAATTGGAAACAACCCAGATGCTCATCAAAACGAGAATGGAGAAACACATTTTCGATTATATTTATCTGTGGTTATTATTCAATAATAAAAAAGAATGGAGCATTAATAAATGCAAATTGCATAAATCTCAATGACATGTTAATCAAAAGTAGCAGACATAAACTATGATTTTATTTACATGAAATTCAAGTGTAGGCAAAACTAATCTATGGTGAGGAATATCAATCATCTTTGGCTTTGGGACTGAAGATGGACTGCAAAGGTATAATACTCAACATTGTTACTGGGATATTAGTTACACAGCTGGACACATTTGCCAAACTCAAAAACCAAATTTCACTCTATGTAAAACTTTGATATAAATATTAAACATACATACATATCTATACTTCATCTGACAACCTATGTAAAATAGTTACTACTTCCAGCACACTATACAGTCTTCTTCTTTTTTGTTTTGTTTTGTTTCTATTGCTTATGCAGTTTCACTTCTCACTTTTTCTCCCTTTCCCTGCCTCCTCCCAGTCCCACCCTCTCCAGCCCAACCAATCCCCATATTGCTGTCTGTGTTCATGAGTTGTGCACAGATGTTCCTTGGTTAATCCCTTTACCATCCTTCATCCCATCCCCCCACTTTTTCTAGTAACTGTCAGTCTCTTTTATGTATCTATGCTTCTGTTCCTATTTTGTTTATTAGTTTACTGTGTTCATTAGATTCCACATATAAGTGAGATCATACAGTATTTTTCTTTCACTTAGCATAATTTTCTCCAGGTCCATCCATGCTGTTGCAAAATGTAAGAGTTTCTTCTTCTTTTACTGCTGCATAGTACCCCAATGTGTAAATGTACCATAAGTACATCTACTAATGGACACTTAGGTTATTTCTAAAATAGTGCTGCTATAAACATAGGGGTACATATATGTTTTGTTTTGGTGTTTCTGTATCCGTGGGGTATATTCCAGGAATAGAACCACTGGATCAAAAGGGAGTTCCATTTTTAATTTTTTGAAGATACTCCATATTTTTTTTCACAGTGGCTACACCAGATTACAGTCCTACCAACAGTGCACTAGGGTTCCCCTTTCTCCCCATCCTTGGTAACACTTGATATGTTCTCCCAAGAGGACATATAGAGGGCTTAATTTTCATTTCCTTGATGATTAATGATGTTCAACATTTTTTTTCATATATCTATAGGCCCTCTATATGTCCTCTTGGGAGAAGTGTCTATTCATGTATTTTGCCTATTTCTTAGTTGGGTGGTTTGTCTTACACTGAGTTGTATTAGTTTTTTGTATATCTTTGAGATTAAACACTTGTCAGCTGCATTATTAGCAAAAATGTTCTCCTATACAGTGGGTTCCCTGTTCATCTTGCTGATGGTTTCTTTAGCTATACAGAGGCTTTTTTAATTCGATGTAGTTCCATAAGTGGAAGGGAAAAAACCCTGTGCATAGCTCCTGTTGCCCTAAAAGTCCAGACAGAAATAGTTTATTTTTTTAGTTCATAGCAACTTGTTACTTGACATAATATTAAATATCCACTTTTACTGGTTTACAGGCTGACTGAGCCACCAGAATGTAAATTCTGTCAGAGAAGAAATTTTTTCTTGTTCAAGATTCAATCAACAATACCTAGAACGCTGCCTGGAGTGAGGTAGGCACTTCATAAATAGGCGCCGGTGAATGTGAGTTGCTTCGGCACTCAGTATTCAGGTAACGTGACATTTTCTTACTCTAAAACAATCAAGATCTATACACCAGACCTCCACTTACTAAAGTCATTATACGTTTTTTGCTTTTAAGTGATCTAGAACTCTGTAGTTTTCAGTCTAGAAAATAACTATCATATTTGGCCTCCACTTACTAATTTCTCTGAGTTGCTGCTGATGCTATTCATTGTCCACATGACGTATTCAGAGGGAACTAGTTCTAGTAAGAAATATACTCCCTTCCAGGCTCCTCCTTCCAAACTGTTCAACATGACGTTTATAGGCACAGTGCTTAGTGCACTGTTCTCCTTAAGAATAGTGCTACACAGTCTTCACCTTGAGAAGTTTCTTTTCCTTAATGGGTAATTATAAAGTCAATCTCTTCTCCGGGTTGATTTTTTCTCCAAGGCTCAACAATTACATAGCCATTTTCCATTTATTTATTATTCATCCTTTTAATGGTGGTGCAACAAGACATCAAATTGAAATATCTGCTTGCTCCATCAAGTCACCAGGGACAAGGGCAGCCCTGCCAAGAACAGAGGCACCTCATTTCTAGCTGAAAAAGGGGAAAGAGCCAAGAAGAGAGGAACAAAAGATACTGTACTGGAATTTCAAGACCTGTGATTATATGACTATGAACCACTTATTTCCTATGAAACCACAAACCTCAGACTGTGACACTGTCCCAGGGAGGGTTGCACAACATTCAGGAGGTACAAAGTTTAAGTTTTTTTGTCAACTTGTTAGCAGTGAAACTCAGATTTATAATTTAAATTATATGTATGCATGTATACATGTGTGTGTATATTCATGCATATATTACATGCATACACCTAGTAATACACATATACATGTATGTATATATGTACATATAATATCAGTCATAGTTGCTACAAAAGAATGAAATAGACATTCTCCCAACAATTAATGATATACAATTTAGTTCTTCTACAGCTGAAGAAAATAATAACAAGTCATTTTTAATACTCTCCTACATTAAATTTTTATATCTTATGGATTGCACTGAAATTTAAGTCACTGAATATATATTTTGCCATATTTATATGTTATAATACTAAAGCATACTATAAAACCTAATTTAATACAAAATATTTTTAAAAATATAAAAATATATAGGTGCATCTTATTTATATACAGCACAGTTAGATGTTCAGTCATGTTTGTTGATTAAACCCAGGCATTGGAAAACATTAGTAATATATTTTTCAGAAGTCCTGACATCATTTTGGAAAACCTTGGGTCAAGAATAAAAAAATAGGCTATATATGACTTAAGATCATCTAAAAATTAAAGGACTATTCAAAATATTCAATTCTTTTAAAAATTCTGGGATTGGCATACTATCATATAATGAAGTCACAGCTTTTAAAAATCAATTATTAGACTTCTGTTTTACTCATGAGGTAGCTGAGATTCCAATTAGAAATATAAGTGTAAAGACTGAGGCTTTGGGTTTTGGTAATGGAGAGTCAGAAGACAACACTTCCTGATTTAAAAAAAAAAACTATTTTATTTTATCTTATCTTATCTTTTTTATTTTATTTTATTTTACTTTACTTTTTACTTTACTTTACTATTTTATTTTATTTTATTTTATTTATTTTTATTGTTGATGCTGTTATAGTGGTTCCAGCTTTCTCCCCCTCTCCCCACCTCCACCGAGCTTTATCTTCTTGCCTCCCCAAGCCAACACCATATTTTTGTCTGTGTGCATGTGTTCTGCATAAGTGTTCTTTGGTTAATCCCTTCACCCCAGAACTCTTTACTTCCAATTCAGATAACTCAAATAGTTCCATCATTAATTCATACATTCCAGTTTCTGAGTACACACCCATCATTTTAGCATGCTTAATCAATTAATTTTCCTAACACAATTGATTTTGGATCTATCCCATTGACCTCTGCTTTCTATACATCATCTACCTTTCTTGTCTTCACTTACTTATCCTTTGTCATTTTGTCCACTCTACCTTTAAAATACCAAATTTATCTTATTTATCCAATTATCCGCCTCCCCAGGTCTCTGGGCATCATTGGAGAAGAACAACATAACCAGAAACATTGGTACTTGCTTGTCATACTCAGCTGGACACCCAGTAACCCTGGCAATGCAATAACCTTTTTCTGGCCTTTTATTTTCCTATTCTCTACAAGAATGATTTCAAAGCTTTTCTACTTTCCTTTGCCTTCTTCATTTTCACCTAGGTAAATGACCTTGCTGACTATTTCATATAGAAACTAGAAGTTACCATCTCCAAACAATTCTTAACTTCATATCTGTGTTTGAAGCTGTTCCTTGTTACTTTTGTCATGTTACAGTGGAGTAAATATGCAGTCTCTCCAGCTGTGCCTGATCTAATTTCTTTAGGGAAAATAATACAGTCACTTATCTTTCTCTCCTATGTTATTAACCTCTCCCTGTCTACTGCCCCCTTTATATTTGAATGTATATATTCTTAAATACCGTCCTTTTCTACTCCTCTGCACTTTGTTAAAAGTTTAGATGTAAGGTTTGTTTGGAATTACATGGTGTTCAGAGCAGGAACCCAGAATTGTTTAAATATTATTCTCTCTATTAACATTCTGCAGTAGGGTCTCAACAGAAAGACCTGAATACAAGAAACTGTCACAAAATGAATCAGCATATAACTTTATTAAGGATAGATAAGAATCTGGTTACCTAATTAATGCTGCAAACTGGTTTGGAGATTAGTTGTTTCTTAAGGTCTATGTGGAACCACATTTTTCTTGTCTGCTGAGTAAGAAAGAAACAGGTTTGGAGAACAGGCACTGGTCTCACCTCATACCCATTTTTCAGACAGTCAGAACGTAGAGAACAAATAGAGACTGAGCACTATTTGCTGTAGTACATGGTCCATACCTAAGACTGAGTAGTCCATCACATAAAATAGCACCCATTAATGTCCTGGGCTGCAACCGATTATACTAATGGCCACTCCTCTTGGGGGTGGAAAGAGAGAAATCAGTAAAGAGATAGGTAGAGGCAGAATAAGGGAAGAGAGATGCATCTGACTAAGCTAACTTTTTTCTTGTCTACATTTCCATTCTTTCTATCACTCCTCAATTCTTGCCAATATCAAGAAAAAAATGGATTTTTCCACAACAGAAACTTTTTAGTGTTTCTTGAAGTCTGCATGTCAGCCTGTCTAATTGTCATCTTTCAGACCACACACCTTATTTTACCCCATCCCACCCTATCCCCAGTGTTGCTTGATATGGCTCATTACTAGCTAATTTTTTAGCTACACATCCTTTCTTTAGCTTTAATAATAAAATATTTCCTTAAGTTTCTCTTGTTTTTCTTGCTGTTCCTTCTGAGAAATATTTGACAACTCAATGATAATTAATAGTAATTAATATTATTTTTAATTAGTAATTAGTATTCTTCCACAGAATGTAGAATTATTTACCTGAAAATACTTATTCCTCTTTTTTCCTGTATCAGTAAGTGTCCTTGCTGTCTATGAAGTTCCTCAATTTAGAACTCGATTATTGTCCTTGACTCCTTACTCACCAATGTTCCAATGTCCTCTAACCTTAGTGCAAGTCTTAAACATACTACTTAATTTCATCCATTTCTTTCCATTCCCATTACTTTTTGTCAGGAGTGGTCTTATTTCTTATCTAGCATGTAATCCTTTATGGTTTTTAGAAATTTACTTTGACCCTGTCTAACTCATTCTTATTACCTTTAGATTGAACTTCCTGAATGGCATATCTGATTTTGTCACTCCCTTCACTAAATTATCTCTTAGTTCAAGTTCAATAGCCAACAAGGTCCTACATTCTCCAAATGTTACTTTTTTTCATCTCACACAATTTTACTCTTGTTCTTTATGGTCCAGCCACATTTTGTTCAAGAAATGGTAATGAATTATTTAGACCAGGGCCATATTTAGTTACTAATTACACATTGTTAAAAACAGAAATTTATTTTTTCTCAGTTCTGGATTGGAAATCTAAGATCAAAATATCAGCAGGTTACTTCTGCTGAGGTGTTCTTCCCATGCTTTCACCTGGTCTTCTTCTGGTGTCTATTTGTTCAAGTTCCCTCTCTTTATAAAAACACCAGTCACATTGGACTAGAGCCCACCCTAAAGATCACATTTTAACTTAATTACATCTTTAAAGACCATATCTCCAAATATGGTTACAGTCTGAGATTAAAACTTCAAAATATGAATTTTGGAGGGACATGATTCAATTCATAATGAACCTACTCATAATGCTTTCCAAAGTTCAAAGTTTTGAACTCTTCATTTTGAAGATTTGGTTTTCTCCCATCAAGAAAGGTAACTGTATGATATTCACATGACATAATTTTCCACTCAGTTTACATAATCACAGTTAAAAATACAAATATTGGCTCAAAATGACCTACCTGCTAGAATATAAAGTATAAAGAAATGTGTATGTGGAAGGAAAATGCAATCTTTTGTCTGAGCCCCAAAGCTTTAGAAGATTTTCGTTTCCAAAATTAACCCATATACTCCAGTTTTATTAGTGAATAAAATATTTTTATTATTGATATTTTACTTGCTCCCTCTAGAACTGTTTTAATATTATTTTAATAAAATAAAATGTAGACAATATGTTCCTCCAGCTATCATTTGTAGCAATACCCTAGAGTATATGTCAAAGGTATTTTTTAATGAATACATAGACTGTGTTTAATAGGCAATGACATTATAAAATGTTACCTATGTCAATACAAATGAGAACATTTGTACAATTAAAAGATAAGTAACTATTGGAATAATCATAATTACTATTTCATATTCAGAAATTACTTCCTGATGTTGGAAATGTTTTTTGTTTAGGACAATAGCTGAGCTTTGAAAAAATATGTATTATAACATGTATTGCATACTCAATCACTTTCTAAGACATTTCTGTCTTTCTCAAAATCTTAATGTCCAGAATGTCATACTCTGCCAAGTTATCAAGCTTCCAAATAGTCACTAAATCAAACAGTTTCTGTGGTGCCATCTTTCATATTTGGGTAATTACATTTTTCAAGTCTTTTCTGCATACTGCCACATACCAAGGTTAGGGAGACTACAGTGATGTCTGTCGTCTGTGCTGCTCAGCCTTTTCTGATAACCACATCCTGACTTTCTTCTCACTCCATTTGCTTCTGTGAGTGCCAAATCCATCTCCCAATACTGTGTGACTTAGCCCTGGAAACGCGGAAGACTGCATTTGCCTGGCCACAGTGATAGTCAAGGACTGAACAGATAGTCCAGACTGAGTTTATGCTATGAAAGGACATTTTGGTCTCGTTTCTGGAAAAGATATTCCTGCCCTTTCCTGTGAGGCCCAAGGTTGTGTAAGAACTGAAGATTCTATAATCATCTTGTTACCATTTGGATCCAAGCGTATGAAAACAAACCAAGAAATGGAGAAAGATAAAACAAGTTTTAACGACATGATTTGAATAGTGAAGCAATTGGACTTCCTAGTTATGGGATCCAATAAATTTAATTTTGTGTAAACCAATTTTGATTGGGATTGTGTCATGTACAACATTTAGTCTTGACTGATAGTATGGAGAAAGATAGTCTTTTAACCAAAAATAATATACAGGAAATGTGCCAGAAAATACATGTGCTCTTGGTTATACATGTAACAGAAAAGAATTCTGACATGCAGATGCAGACTCAGAAGCTGTGAGAAGATTGTTCATTCTCACAATATAATTTCAGCAGATGAATGCAAGAAGATCCATGTTTCATGTTAGAACAGTTGAAATTCTTGCTGATAGGTAATGTAAAGTCTGGAGCCACAACCCGGAATGCTAAGGCTGTATACAGAAATATCTTTTTATATTTACAAACTAGCCCACAGTGTCACCCGAGCAGGTCGGCCCAGAGTGGGTCTGCCTGAGGCCTGCTGGTAGTGTGTGGGTTCTTCATTAAGAAAGATTTCACAACAGGAATCCATGTGATTTTGGGAGTGTGTTCACTAAAGCTGGAGACAATAAAGCAAAGGAGGGGCTTAAAGTTGAAGAAGCAACTAGAGAGAGAAATAGAAAAAGGAGGACCTGGCGACAGGTTCAAAGGCTTAAGCCTAGGATTAGTTGCCACTGCCCACTGTTTCCCTGGTTGCAAATATCCTGGGGTCTCATAGAGTTTAGGAGATGCATGCTTGTGGGGGAAGAACTGAGGGAAAGGAAAAATGCAGGCATGCTCCTGAGAGGGAGTGTGTACAGCTGATTATTTGTCTTGAATCTTTTTTATTTTTCTTTGGCCTTTGGCCAGAATCTTCAGGGAGGTCTCAAGAGAGCATCTTAACAATATTCATCAGCTTTTCAGATGTGTCCTTCAGTATGTTGATTCATCAAAATGTGTGTATAAATGGATCAAGATTATTTTTCTGGCTAGTTTTATTTTTAAAGAATGTTATTGAAGAGGGACCAGGACCAAGGCCAGTCTGCCCCAGAAAAGTATGGAAAGTGTAAGCCATTTGCTCCTAAGTGTCCTTGGTTAGGGAAGATAAAATCTTGTGATTCATTAGCTGGCTGCAAATTGCTCAAATTGTTTGGCCTTTTTTGATTACTTTGTCTCAGTTTTCCTTTTTCCACTTGTCAGGGAATTTCCCTAGCCTCTCACTATTCTGCTTCAACAGATTTCATGCCACCTCAAAACTGGGCAATAATTATGGCACATGCAACAGATAGCGAGGGTGGAAGAGGGTGATGAGGCTAGAAACCAGCAAGTGTAGGTTCTCTGGAGCACTGATTGAGATGGAACATTTTGTTTCTCAATATTTACCTGGTGCAAGCCCTCTTTGGTAGAATATTAAAGGAACAAAGTCTGAGCTTTGAATGAAATCAATGTATCTTAAGGGAGAGAAACAAGTAGAAATCCATAACCACTGCAATAAGATGAGTACGTTCAAAGGATGGTATATAAAATAGCCAATGTATAAAACAAAGCAATAAATGACAGCTTCCCATAGATAGCTAACCTAAACCCAGCTAGCTAAGTGTGAGGGCAGCTAAGTGTGAGGGCAGCTAAGTGTGAGGGGAGCTAGAAACTCCCTGCTGTGCAGTAAGCTGTGGTTGAAGTGAGTTCTTTTTTTATCTGCTATGAAGCAAGGGGGTTGTAAATCCTGAGGGCTTCTTCCAGGGCAGGAGACAGTGGTGCAGTGTTTAAGTCCACTGCCCTCTTCTTGGGCAACAGAAAGAGAAAGACATCATTTTCACATCCTACAGGCAAATTGAGAGCAGCAATATTCTAGACAATGAGAAAACTTTGATCCTTTATTTACTCTACTCTGAATTCTGAATCCAGTCCATGGTCAGAGAATCATTTTCAACCTCCCCCTGTCACCACCTACTGCCTTTAACCAGCAACAGAAGTAGAGGCCCCAGAGTGACTAAATATAGACACAGACCACAGAGGGGCTAGAAGAAGCAGCCTGTTAAAAAGACAGAAAAAAAATTTAAGTGGGTTGAGAATTAATAAGAGAAATCCTGGAAAGAAGGGTCTATGCTTACTGGGAAGGTATGGCCAAGTGGGTCTTCAAAGTGGAGAGTCAATTACCTAATCTTTGGCAGAAATGGGCCTGGTTGGGGTGGATGGTTTTATGATGGGGATGAGCACTCCTGTATCTCCATTGCTCTTGTGAGCTCTATGAAGGATATTTTCTCATTTGAGCCTAAAATAAAGGAATTCTTTTTTTTTTTCACCCCAGAGTCTCCCTTAAGATTCATTTTCAATTGTTTACTATCTTTATTTAAAAATTATTCTTTCAGCTGAGTGTTTTTCATGATGTTCTTATCTGCCTGGATTAGTTCTATGTAGCTCAAATTCTTCATTTCCAGAAGCTAGAAATGTTTGTCATATAACTTATATTGTACAGATTCTAAGATCATGATATATAAGGGTGCTCTTCAGGCTAATTTTGATAAAAATTGATGTACAAGGTAAAAATTCTTTATAACTTTGGGAAAAGAGTGATGATCCTTCTCTAAAAGAAGGGAAAAAGACATAAGAGTGAGTCTGATAAGAGTACTATAAAATATAATTTCCTTTTCATTTCACCTTACTAAAAATTTATTATCAGATAAATTCTAGTGAAAAATCATGTCTGCTTAGTATTTTAGTGACTTGGTGAGGCAAGCTCTCATAAACATTGTGTTCCAGCTATTGTTATTTCTGGTGTCTTGTAAAATCAAGCTCTGTAAAGCATAAGGTTTTATATCATCATATTCTGAATAAGGAACAATGTGTTTCTTCAGTATTCACTGAATTAGACTAAATGATTAAGATTTTGAGTGTTTTGCATAAAAAATAATAGCATTTATATCCGTATAATGTATTACAGCTAACAAAAACATGTATGAATATAAGCAACAAGGTTATTATGAGTGAGTTTAACCCCGAGGTTCTAAAATCATTGGTGAAATGAGACAAAAGGAAATTAAACTATGTCTTATCAGCCCACAGGATAACACTGCTCATGTTCTATGTATGGTACTATTTATACTGATGCTGTATTATTATGTTATGTTGCTTTGTTAAGGCCATAGAAACAGATCATAAAAGTATGAATAGTGACAAGGTTTCTCCTGAAGGAAAATGTACATGCTCTCTATCATTCAGGTTCCAGAAAGAAATCAGAAGCCAAGATGCAAACCTTATAAATTGTGCTGCTATGAACATTGAGGTGCACAGGTTCTTTTGGATTGGTGTTTCAGGGTTCTTAGGATATAATCCTAGCAGTGGAATTGCCAGATCGAAAGGCAGTTCCATTTTTAGTTTTCTGAGGAAATTCCATACTGTTTTCCATAGTGGTTGCACCAGTCTGCAATCCTACCAATAGTGCACTAGGGTTCCCTTTTCTCCACAACCTCTCCAACACTTGTTTGTTGTTGTGTTTATGATGGCCATTCTCACCAAGTGCTAGAAGCAGCCTAAGTACCCAGCAGTAAATGAATGGATCAAAAAACTATGGTACAGCTCTAGCTGGTGTGGCTTAGTAGATTGAGTGCTGGCCTGTGAACCAAAAGGTCACTGGTTCGATTCCCAGTCAGGGCACATGCCTGGGTTGTGGGCCAGGTCCCTTGTTAGGGGTGTGTGAGAGGGCAACCGACTCATACATCGATGTTTCTCTCCCTTTTTCTCCCTTCCTTCCCCTCTCTAAAAAAATAAATAAATAAAATTAAAAAATAATAATAAAATGTAATTAAAAAATTAAACTCTAAAAAAAAACAATGGTACATTTACACAATGGAATTCTATGCAGCAGAAAGAAAGAAGGAGCTCCTACCCTTTGCAACAGCATGGATGGAACTGGAGAGCATTATGCTGAGTGAAATAAGCCAGGTGGTAAAAGAGTAATACCATATGATCTCACCATTAACAGGAACCTAATCAACAAAACAAACAAACAAGCAAAATATAACCAAAGACATTGGAATTGAGAACAGGCTGACAGTGACCAGAGGGGAGAGGGGAGGGGATAATAGGGGAAAAGGGTGATGGGTTTGCAGGAACAATTATAAAGGACACATGGACAATAACATGGAAGGGGTGGTGGAAACCAGGGAGAAAGTTGGGGAGGGCTGGTGTGGTGGGTAAGGGTGGAGGGGGGAGGCGGAAAACTGTACTTGAACAAAAATAAAAAAAAATGTTTAAAAAAAAAGATGCAAACCTTAATTTGGAGTGAGAGAAAAATTTTCTTTTGCTCTCCAGAACTGAAGGGAGATTTAGTCCGAATTTAAAGTGTGATGATCCTGTAAAATTTTATTGTGGGGGTTCAGATACTCCTGACCACACCAAGAGCAGTGGGCAATGAGGCAGAATAAGGAACTCTAGAATGATATGCAATCCACAAATTGTTGTATATTAATTTCTGTGTTTTATTTCACTGGAACCTAGTTCCCTGGACCTTTTGAAAATACCCTTAAAAGTTATGGCCTGGTCTTAGCTGTGCTTTAGAGAAATAAGATCCCCAAATTGTATGCTCTCCCATGCCTCTCTTAGAGCAACAGATCCCTGACTGATAGAACAGAAGGTTCTCCTTACAGCCAGGAAGGTGATAGCAGCCACCAATCCAGCAGAGGACCTGTGTGTTAAAAGATTGGAGACTGCAGAATGGCCTACAAAACAGGCAGTCATAGGGTGGCATGGCAGAGGGACAGAGCAGAAGGACCTCTAGGACTTGACCTTGAGCACACAAGCAGCAGCAGCCTGGAAAAACCCCCTGGAGGAAAAAGACCTTTAGAACAGGATGAATTGTTAGCAATTTGACCATTGAACCCTCAACCTATGATAATCTGGCCATTAAAAATAATTTTGTAACTATAGGCTGACAAGATCTGGAAAAATTAATAAATTTATTTCAGCCATGTCCAATTAGTTTCCAAATGCCACTGAGGCTATCTCATTAAACTCTCAAATCTCTACATTTTATTTTGTCCAATACCATTGTCTTAGTTCAGCCATTATTATCTCTTGCTTAGATTATCATAACAACTACCTACATAGAATCTCTGCCCACTTTATGTAAGGCAGCCAAGTGACCTTTACAAAATGTGAAATTAATTGTGCCAATGTCCCTTTAAAATTCTTCATATTCCACAAGCTCTGTGGAGACAGGGCATGGTTTATAGAGCCTTTACTGCTATGGTTGTTGTTTACACATTCATAATCTTTCAAAATTCCACCTTTGCTTCAACTAGCACATCAACTCCTTGTAGAACCTTTATGCTTAATGCTCTTTCTTGCCTCCATGTTGTGTGTGTTATTCCACTCAGAATGCCCCACCCACCACTCATCTCCATTATAGAATTTTTCTTCCTGCTTTAGTTGCATCTTTCTCTCAATACAACACCTCTCTGGGAAGTCATCCCTAATTGTTGACCACAAATATGCACACAAAATGAGTTATGTGCTTAGATTATCCCACAGTGGTAACGCTATTGGAATTGCCTATTATTTCTTAAGGGAAAAGGCTATGTCTTGTTCACTTGATCTCTAGCTTCTAGCATCATACCAAACACACAGTAGGTGCTCAAAAATGATCAGTTTAACATATATATTTTTTGTTAGTAACACAACTCTGTGAGTTAGAAATAATTAGCATCCCACTTTGCAACCAGGACAACTGAGTATACAAAATATTAAATGATTTTTCTAATGTAGCAAAGGTAGTTCATGACCCAGGCAGGATTCAAAATTGTATCTTTTACTATAAACTCTACTTTTTCTGCTATGTTGCACTGCCTGATAGTCAGGTATCATATACTATAAAATTTCTCTACAAAAAATGTCATTTTGCTAGAGAGATATAATCCAGATGTGAAAATTCAATATTGCTATTACAGAAGAAAGGGTGCATATTTGAATAGGGTGTGTCTGTCCATGTGTTCTCACACTTTATTGTACATCAGAACTGCCCGGGAGACCTGACAGGACACAGGTTGCCCGAAGAGGGAAGAGGAAGTTAAAGGGGAGCTGATTGAGCTCTGTCACTCCATAACTCCATTTATGGGAAATGCATAAGACAGCGTCCCCTACATGTTTTTAATTTTTTTAAATGTGTTTCTGTATTATCCTTGTATAGTAAACTAGTGATATGAAGCTGATTCTGAACCAACCGGGTGCACAGAAAACTGGTCCAAACAAGGCCCAAACCTAGGTTTGGTGAGAACCCACATACCATTGCCAAATTAACTCTGGCAATCCAAAGTCTCTGCCAGTGTGGGAGCCATGGACATGGCCACAAGGGTCACGCTGTGGGCTTTTCTACATTTACTTGACATCTTGAATATTAAATGTCCAGAAACCTAGAATGAGTGGCAATATGCCCTGGCATTCTGGCACAAGTGAGATCTAAATTGGGGAGAAACTCGGAGTTGGAAAAGTAAAAGTCTTTATGCTGATCACAGATGACAACAAAGTTATATTTGCCAGGAAGACAAAGGGGCATCACTCTACCACACCAGATATCCCAATTTAAGGTGATGATTCTTTTTTACTTCATTTTTTAATGTAAAAATTCTTATTCCAAATGTTTGTTTTGCTCATTTTGTTTTCTTTTATGCATCTGTTCATTTGTTTAAGTAAAGTCATCTATTTTTGCTTGTTTCCTCTAGTTATAATGTCACATCTTCTTACCATATTTATTTTTAATTGATTTGTGATACATAACAATTTTACTGCTAACTCTTTAGCTTACAGTTTAAAATTAGTATGTATAAACAAAAAGCTGAATTTTAGCCTCATGCATTAATCTAAGATTCTAGGGTCAAAAAAAATAGATTTTTGTCACATGTGTGTCTTTCTTCTTTTGGATTAGATTATCAACTAGGAAATTTATACTGTTTATCCATTGACTAGCCTAGTACAGACCTTCAATACATGTGCAACAAGGAGTTTTAATAGTGTAGTAAGCTTGCATCTGTAGCCCAACTTGAAAGAGGCTGGCCACAGTGGATTAGAAGAAAATTCTCTTAAAAATTAATAAAAAGGTAAAGAAATGCTGTATTTTGCAACAGGCAAATCACAGCTAACACAGTACCCCATATACCAAATATTTTCCAAAGTTTTCCCCAAAGAATTCTTTCCTAATGATCATTAGAATCAGTAATTCCGTTGTGGTCAGCTAAATACCCTCTGCTGAGTGTGGTCTTATAACCAAATGCAGGTTTTGCTGCCTGCTGCAGCAAACGCCAGACTGGTAAGACAGGTGCTGGTGAAGAGGAAAGGGGTTTATTCAAGTCCTGGCATCTCAAGAATATGGGGGAGTCTGATCTCTAAGTCCATCTTAATATGTCATTGTGAACAGAGGTTTTTTAAGGAGAGAGAGAGCAGAATAGATCAAAGGAAAGGTGTGGAAAAGTTCTTTATGTGCAGACCAGCACAGTCCAGTCTGATAAAGACCCCAAACTTGGTCAAGTGATGGTCTGGTATGAGTATCATGGTTTTCATAATCTTGTTTACGTTATCCTGATTTTATAGTTGACAGTCAGCAAATCTCCCAGAGCTGGGATAACTGAAGGTCAGGGTCTGTACCTTTTGAAGTTAGTTTTTAGGATTCTTATACAAACATGCTATTTATCTACAGACTACACATTAGTCAGAGTCAGCATTTATAGAAATGATGTCAAAAGAATGGTGGATGGGTCTCTCTTTATGGCCCTTTTTTGGAAGTCTATTTTGTCTGAAATGAGTAGCAGCACAATTTACAATAGCTAAATGCTGGAAGCAACCTAGATGCCCATCAGTAAATGAGTGGATCAAAAAACTCTGGTATATTTACACAATGGAATTCTATGCAGCAGAAAGAAAGAAGGAGCTCCTACCCTTTGCAACAGCATGGATGCAACTGGAAAGCATTATGCTAAGCGAAATAAGCCAGGCAGTGAAAGA
>PVIA01002568.1:0-202899 GCA_004024845.1 Tonatia bakeri
GCGGAGCCTTAGGTGTTCACGGGGCGGGGCACCCCAGTCGCTGGGTTGTGACGTGATATGTGGGGGCGGGGTCTGAGAGGGAACAATGGCGCCTGCTCCGCTCTCTCTAGGACTTCCGTTCCCTCCACTGCCTCCCACAAGCAAACTGGGCCCTTGCTGTGCTGGCTCCCGGGCAGTGGGCTGGTGTACTTTCTCGGACTCTGTGGGTTTCCCCGAGAAGTCTCCTGTGAGGCTGGGAGAGTCTCCCAGCCTCAGTTCCCAGACGGGGCTCTTAAGCTTTGAAACGCGGAGGCGCTGCCCGTTTTCACTTAGTGTGTGTGCAAACGTGTGGCTGCGGACAGCCAGCGGCCCTGGGCCCCTCACTGGGTCTGCTAGTCAGCTCCGCGCTTCCACGCCCAGTGTCTGCCACCGGTCCATCCGCTGCCGTCTGCGCCCTGCGCGCCCGCTCCTGCCAGACAGCGCCTCTTCCCGCTGGAACCCCTCGACCCCACTTCGCAGGCCTCCCGACTCCGCCGCTCCTTACCAGTCTGGATGTACTGGAGCCCGACTTCTGTTCAATTAATTTCTCTCTGTTCTGGTTGTTAATTGTTTCTCAATCTTTGTTGTCTTCAGTCTTGGTTGTGTGAGGAAGCACAATGCGACTGCCTATGCCTCCATCTTGGCCGGAACTCCATCCTTGAACTTTTTATGAATGAAGCCATACAGCATTGTTCTTTTATGTCTGACTTTTTTGCCAACACATTTTGTTTTTAAGACTCATTTATGTAGTTGTATAAATCAACTACATAATAAAAATCATAATAAAACCAGTAGATAATAAAAGTCACTACATAATAAAAATCAGTAGATTTTAAAATTTCTATGTATTATTCCATTGTATGAACACATCATAATTTGCTTGTCTGTTACTGTGTTGATGAGCGTTTACATTGTTTTGAGTTTTTGTTCCTCGGCTAAATGTCTAGGAATAGAATTTCTGAGTCACAGGGTAAAATGTGTTTAACTTGGTAAGAAATTGACAGTTCTCCCAAGTAGTTTTACTATTTTGGAGTCTTCTTAAAAATGTATGAGAATTCTAGATTTTCCACACAGTCATTTACATTTGGTATTGTTGTTTTATTTGAAGGTAGCAGTTGTAAATAGTGAGACAGTAGTTAATTGTTCCTTTAATTTTTATTTCCCTGGTGGGTGACAAATGATGTTGAGCACCTTTTCATGTGCATATTGATCATTTTTTGTATTTTTTTTATGACATATCTGATCAAATATCTTGTCCTTTGGAAAAATTGGGCCATTTGTCTTTTTTTATTGATTTGTAGGAGTTAATTGTATATTCTGGAAACAAGTCCTATCAGATATATATATTGCAAATTTTTTTTTCTTAGGATATAGCGTAACTTTTCTTTTTTTGTTAATCCCTTCATCTTTTAAACTTTTTGTTTTCTTAATTTTTTTTAGCAAGGAGAGGCTTTTGATTGTTATAAAATTCAGTTTTTCATTTTTTATGTTCAATGTTTTTGTTTCCTAAGAAATCTTTGTTTACCTCAAGTTCATTAAATATTCACCTGTATTTTTCCAGGAGCTTTATAGTTTTAGCTTTTACATTCAAATCTATAATAAATCTGAATTTTAATGTATGTTATTAGGAAGAAATCTCTGTCTACCCCAAGTTCATTAAATATTCACCTGTATTTTTCCAGGAGCTTTATAGTTTTAGCTTTTACATTCAAATCTATAATAAATCTGAATTTTAATGTATGTTATTGATGTACATCTTTTTGTTTCACACATTCATCTAGTTGTTCCAACACCACTTGTTGAATAAGTTTCTTTCACCTTTGAATTGCCTTAACACCTTTGTTACAAATCAGTGAAAGTGGTCAAAAGATAGTAACTTCCAGTTATAAGATAAATACATATTGGCGATGTAATGTACAACCGATAAGTATAGTTAACACTGCTGTTATGGTATATTTGTAGGTTGCTCAGAGAGTAGATCCTGTAAGTTCTTGTAATAAGGAAATTTTTTTTTTGGTGTGTATCCACATGAGATAATGGGTATTAACTAAACTTTTTGTATTAATCATTTCACAGTATATGTATTTCAAGTCATTATGGGGTATTTGTGAACATATACAGAGCTATATTGTCAATTATGTCTTAAATGACCCTTTGGGTGTAGATCTGGTTGTGGACTCTCAATTCTGTTCCATTGATTCAATTTCCTCATCCTTATGCTAATGGAACGCTTTTATGATTACATCAAATGTTATAGCAAATCTTAACATCTTCAAGTGTGAATACTTAAAATTTTTTTCACAATTGTTTTGGCCATTCTGGATACTTTGATTTCGATGTTAATTTTGCAATCCACTTGTCTGTTTCTACAAAGAACCTGTTGGAATCTTGATTGAGTTTGTATTGAATATAAAGGAAAACTGATATCTGACAATATTGATTTTTCTAGCTCATAAATATTATATATATATAAGATATATATATTTTTGTATCTATTTAGGTTTTCCCTAATTTCTCTGAAAATATTCTATAGTTTTCAGTCATGTACATCTTTTATTAAATTTATTCTTAAGTGTTTAAAATATTTTTCATACTATTATGCTAGATTTATTTTTTTTATTTTCCAGTTTGTAGCTATTTTAAAAATGCAATTGATTTTTTCCCTATTGACCTTGTGTATAGTGACTTTACTAAATTCAATATATTAGTAGTTATTTTATAGCTCCTTTAGGACCATCTATGTAAACAATCATATCTTCTATAAATACAGACTTTACTTCTTCATTTCTAATCTGTAAGCATATTTTTCTCTTTATTATTTTACAGCCTAGAATGAATCTCCAGTGCAATGATGAATAGAAACAATAAGAGTTGAATTCTTAACTTTTTCCTTATCTTAGAAAATTGTTCAGTACTTTACTATTTAATATAATATTAGCTGTAGGTTTCTGATTGGTGCTTTTTATAAAATCAAGAAAGTTCTTTTCCAGTATGCTGAGAATTTTGATATTGAATGGATGTTGAAATGTGTCCAGTGGGACACATCCAGTGCCCTTTTTGGCATCTATTATGATTATATTATTTTCTCATTTTGTCTGTTAATATAGTGAATTACTATATTATTTGACTTTTAAATGATAAACCACTCTTGTTTCCTGGAATGAACAAACTTTGTTGTGATATGATTTATCTTTGTATGTATGTATACATGTCAGCATGCATGTCTATATCTGTGTTGTCTCTGATTTGCCAATTTTTAAAGGACTTTTCTGTCATGCTCATAATCAATATTGGTTTGCAATTTTATTTTCTTTTAGAGTCTGTCAAAATTTGTTAGTGCTATGCTGGCTCAAAAGCAAGGGCAAAAGTGTTCCTTCCTCCTCTTTTCTCTGAAAGACTTTGCATACGTAGATATTATACAACCCTTTAATGTTTCATAGAATTCTCCAATGACACCCTCTGGATCTAGAGCTCTTTTCCTGCCTTCTTCTGGGTTAATCGAATCCTTTTTATTATTTTATTTTATTTTCTCTATAAGTTCTTTAGCTTTATGGCTTTGTATTTGTTTCTAGGGGATTATAGTATGCAGCCTTAAATGACCACTATCTATTCAGAGTTAATATTTACCATTTCTTGTAAAACATAATGACCTTCCTACAGTATTGTTATACTCCTATTCATTGTTGTGCTATTGTTGACATACATGCATGTTTTACATGTGTGTATATATATATATTAAAAATACCACAGTACACAATTCAGTGTACACAATACACAATACAGAATTGCATTAAATTGTCCACTGTCTTCAGGTGAATTTAGAGGGATAAGAATGTAGATTCCCACACATTAATCATTCAGGGTTCACCACCTTGTCCTCTGCATGCGAGTTTACAGCCGGTGCCGTTTGCCCCCCACCTTCAGGACCTTATGAGCATTTCTGTGATACAGGTCTGCTGGAAAACTGTTCTCTTAGTTTGTATTGAAAATTTTCTTGTTCTACTTCCAATTTTGAAGGACATTTTTGCTGTAGATAGAATTCTGAGTTGACAGTTTTGTTTAATTTAGTTTGTTTCTTTCAACGCCTTTTGTTCCTTGAACAGACCAAGCTCATTTCCACTCCTGGCTCTCTGTCTGGCTGTTTACTCTCCCCAGGCAACTCTTGGACTAGTTCTTCACATCACAGCTCGCTTCTTGTCCCTCTGGGTTCACATCCCACTTCTCAGAGGACTCTGTTGACCATGCTATCAAAAATCACCCTTTTTCCTTGTTTCCCTCTCATTATCCTGTCTACATCCTGTGTGACACTTTCACAATCTTTAACTATGTTTTTATTTGTTTACTAGTTTCTTGTGTTCCTGCCTGGCTAGCTCCATAAAGAATTTTATTCTGTCTGTTTTACTCCCTCCTACATCCTTGACATTCAGCAAAATAACTGGCATCATAATAAAGGCACAATGATGCTTCTCTCATGTAGAATGGATGCAACTAAAGTTGCAGGGACACCTAAAGTCTAGCTTCACTGGACTTGAAAAGGCACACAGAGTGATCACATACTGCTCCGCTCTCCAGGACCATCTGTTCTGCACACTGTGCGCAGGAATATGAGCACAAAAGCAATGCATCTTCAAGAAGCTTTTTCAGCCTCTTTGAGTTAGAAACAAACTCCTCCTCTAGTTCCCATAGCCTTCTACTCATTCTACTCATCCTGACTGTGGTACTTTTTATGATCTACCTTCACACCGTTGCTATTTGTATACATATATTCTCTCTCTACAACCGTCTGTCAGATCCTTGCAGGCAGGGACTGTATTTCCTAACACATATTGGAAATCCTGCAGATATAACCTTTAGGTCTGCAAAGATTTTTGGATACTGTTAGTATGGTATTGCACTGAAAATGAATTAAATAGGAAAGTTACCTTTTTTGTTTAATAAGACTCTCTATTTCTTTGAGGAAAGGGAGCTATAAAATTCAGAGCAATTTGGATTTCAACTGAACGTTAATAAAGCCCTAAGTTCCCGCCAAGGACACTGTGTCGTGTGTGGGGGCGGACTCCCCTGCCCCTTCGCTGCCTTGGTTCTTGTTTATATGCACTGACTTTCCAGTTTGTGCTCCCTGTAGTCTGCCTCGCAATGAAGTGCCAAATACTTCCTGCCCACGCCTCTCTCTGGCTGCAGAGCATGAGCACTGTAATGAAAAGCAACAGATCAGAATATTTTTTTAGATTTGTTGATGATGTTGAAAGTGCCCGTTTTTAAACATAAATATTTATGCCTGTTGCCAAGCCGAACCTTCGTTTGTTATGAGGGGAACTTTGATTGGTCTGCAGTCTGAAGAGGACCCCTATAAAAAGTAGTTATCGTGTATTATGACAAGATTGATGGAGAACTGCAGAGGGAGGAAGGCCTGAAGCTGGTTTTCATATTCTGATTTGATGCATAAAAGAGGAGATAAGGATTCAAAGAACTCCTGTGCATGGTCGTTGTGATAACATACAGCCTCTGGGCTTGGGGTCCACAGTAATCTTTTTGAATCATGCATACCTGTGAAATGCAAAAGCGATGGGAGCACAGCTCTTTTTTATGGGATAATATATTTTTAAAGACCTACTATTGTTCTGGCAGATTGAAGTTACCACAAGGCATAGATGTCTATGGGGCAGTACTTTATACAGTGTGTGTGTATTTTGGGGGCTCGGGTTACAAGTCGGAAATTTCTTGTCTATTCCCAGGCCCCATTCCAAAGCTTATACAATCAGAGTCTCCAGAAGCTGTGCCCGAGAGTCCACATTTTAGCATGATCACTAGAGGCTGTATCCACACTGAGAAGCTTGAGAGTCATTGCTTAAGGGAATAGAGAGTCAACAGTCGTCTGTTTCGTCTCTGAATCATCGGTCTCTGCCTGGAAATTTTGAGTCCCTTAGATTGCTTCCTAAGAAGGTCCCAGAGATTTGTGGTTTCATTGCCTGTTTCCCTATAACTGAATTGAGCTTTAATTGAACAATTACAGATATCAATGTCCAATTATGTGATTGAAACTAAAACAACAAGCCGGTCTTTCCACTGGCCAGTCCAGTTTATCATATGACACATCAAATAGACTTTCCTGAAACCTGCATTGGGCCATAAAAATTTGACAGTGTCCTTGAAGTTCTGTTTTTTGCCACATTATCGACAAAAGAGTGATTCTGCAACTTTCAGTGAGACTCATTAGATGTAATCAGAAAGTAACCTTACCCTTGCCCTCTGCTGCCCTTTCAAACTCTCTGTGGGGTTACTTTTCTCCTCCCCCTTGAACAAAAGCTGGATTATGTTTAATGAATTTTCACTCACTTTTAAGCAGTAAAGATTTCTTTACTTTTATTTCTAGATACATAAAAGTTCTTTGTCATTAATTGACATATCCAGGATAGGAAAATATTTTTTTAACTATCTTCTAACTTTATTAAAAGTTAGTTTTTCCCTTCCTTAGCTCAGTTCTGCTTGGGCTGCCTGAGTAGGCAGGCTCTCTTTTTCTCTGCCTGGGGCTTTTGCTTTTCTTCTAAGGATTTTGCTTTTCTTTCTTTACCTTGGCAGATTGCCTCAGGTTCCTCCAAGGCTGAGGGATTCAGTGTATCAAGTGAGGAAGGCAAAGGGGATTAAGGTTTACTTGATGGATACATATACGAAGCTGGCATAGATCTTGCCTGGCTTGGCAGGGGCTGCAAACTGACTTCTCATGGAAGGATTTCTTGGCTTTTTCAGGAACTCAGGATTACTTGATCTAAGCTAAATATTTCCTTTGCAATCATGTCGACCTTCTGGATTTCCAACTGAACATTTTTAGCATCTTTCCTTTGAGGTCCCATTGCCCTCAACTCCAGCATCTAAGACATCTCCAAACCAGCTCCTCTCATACATGGTACACACATGGTCTGTAGGAACTTCTACATATCTAATGCTCTGACAAGCTCTGTGAATACAGGCTGTGCCTAATTCTGCTACTCTTCTTTCTTTGCCATCAGAGTAGCTAATAGCCCCCATCTCTAGGGCTTTGGATCTTGAAGGTGGTTTAGTGTTCAAGAACCTTCCCAAGTACAAGAAGGCATGTCTCAAGCTCTCTAGATAGTTCATTGAATTCTTTTCCCATAGGTTACAGGTGAGAGAGAACCAACCCCATAGGGTAAGTTCTCTCACACGGAGGAGGGTAACTAACACTCACAGAACTGTGTGGCTCCCTTTAAGAAATTCCCTACCTCTTTCTTCTATCTCTTGTTTAGACTGGAGGTGAATGATCAGCTTGGGGCTGGAAACTGGTTCTCACTTCCTTTGAATGCCCTGAATTGGGGCTCTCGTATTCACTTCAGCAATGTGGGTGTAGTTAGCATCCATGTCTTAGGGCTTCATCTGGGACACTGGGACAGAAAGAGTTGCATTTGAACATCTTTTTGAAATTCATAATAATAGCTTATTTATGTTGATTACTTGTTATGTGTCAGACACTCTCTCATATATGCTTTATCTCACTCAATTTCCCCCACAATCATATAAGAAATCAGAAGCACAGAGAGGTCAAATATTTTGTATAAAGTCACCCAGGTAGCAGGTTGTAAAATTCTTCCAACTCCGTGCATTATTTTCCTTTTAAGAAAATAAGAACTTTGTCTCTTAGAAAGAAAATACTATGCATTCATCAGAAAAAAAAATGCTACAGCTGCTTAATAGCCTGGCTTTTTACAAGGATAAGACATTGGATTTTGGAGCAAAATTAATAAAAACAACTCTCACTTGCTAAGAATTTTAATATATCTTACTGACTTAATTCTTACAACAACTTTGTAATGCAGATGGTCTTGCCTTCATCTTGCAGATGAAGGAAACTGGGGCCAGGAAGAAATTAGGTGACTTCTCCTAGATCATACAACCAGAAATAATTGAAGCCAGAATTTAGACCAGAAGTTTCAGATCTTGAGTCTGAGTTTACTTTTCTCTCTGCCCTGATGGGACACGCTAGCAGAAGGGATGTGTTCTGTGGTAGGTCTCTGAGCTGTGACAAATCTTTAAAGTTGTTTGGTTGAAGCTGCTCCCTCACATGCTTGACTCTAGATGAGTCAATATTACAAAGGAGTCAGGTTTTTACTAAACTTCTTGAAGCAAAGAGCAACTTACTCATCTTGGAATTCCCAGTGCCTGGTCCAAAGTTGATAGTCTATTCATGAAGTAAGTAAATGAATAAACAAATGAATAGATAACTTTCTTTTAAACTCTCTGGTGGAAAGTTAGCATTCATGTGAATTAGATTAACATTTGATCCTTCTGAGTGTTTACATTTTATAAGATGGTTCTGGAAGAAGAACCCAAATGACTGATATATATGCCGTTTTCTGATTCTGCCATCAGAGCAGCGGTGGAAGAAGAACTGGCACAGGTTTTCTCTGGAGTCTCAAGTTTCATGCAGATGTGACAGCTTACCATGTCTATCTGCCTCGAGAAAAAGTGGACTGCTTCTTTGCTTGGGTTACAAAATTTCCAGAAACATTTTCCATCAATGAAGTATGTTCTAATAATGTCAGTCATCCATAAACGAAGCAGGCAGCTTCTAGCATAATTCATAGTTAGAATACTTCTTCTATGCGACTATTGACTGGGCTCTGAAGGACCGGTAGAAGTGTTGGTGGGGTGGACCAGATAACCTATAAGAAGCTCTGAGCCTGAACTTTTGGAGATTCTTGGGTTCATTCAGGGGGGTGAAGACAAGCATGCAGTTAATCGGGTCTGTCTGTTGTCCACAGGTCTGAGGCGCAATTACAGATGTACCATCTGCAGTGTCTCTCTAAACTCAATAGAACAGTATCATGCCCACCTGAAAGGATCTAAGCATCAGACCAAGTAGGTACTTTCATACTTTCCCTCCTTAGTCCTTTCATATGTGATTTGTAGATGATGATTAAAGGCTAACCATTTCAATTATTTCAAAACAAATAGATGGAAACTACACCTCTTCATCTCCAAAGTCCCCTTGATATTTTTGCTGCTGAAGCCCCCAAAGGTCCGCTTGAAGAATAGCTTCTTCTCCTTTTGTGGCACAAGTAATGACAGGCTTTCTTTTTTCATTTTTTTAAGGACAGTTCAGCACATTTTTGTAAACTTCAGGAACATTTTATATCTCTGCCAAATGTTTTTAAATAAACAATGTTATCTCTATTTGGAGGATGTGCCAGACTTTAACATTGTTATTTCAAATTCTCTGAATGTCTTCTGCCATTTCTAGATGAATATTGTTAATTAGTATAGAAACCTAACAAATATGATGATGTATTAAATCATTCATGTACATAAGTATTTCCAATTAAATGGAAGCTTATTTCATTACATAAAACAATTCTCATGATTTTAAACCTGAAAAAGCCAATTGGGAATATTTACCTACATTTATACTTCTCATCTCTTTAAAAATAAATGACATTAGCTTTGTAGGCATTTTTAAAGTAGCTGCTAGGACTGTTAAGAAAATCTGACAACATAGGGGAAAAACAAGGAATATCTCAAAAATATGTAATTTTCCTGAGTGTGGTTGTTTTCATTTCTCTGATATTTATTAGCAGAATCATTTAATAGATTTGACTGTACCAAGGCTTCATAAATAATGAATGATGTATTCAACAAACATTTATTGAGCTGTTCTATGTGTCAGCTCTGAGGCTCACGCTAGGAAATAAAAGATGAATTGACCCAGGACTGCCTCTTGAGGAGCTGACTGCCAGACCGCCTTGTAAAGACATAGGTTTTTCTCTAATGCCATGTGCACACTCAGAGCTTTGAGTACTAGGGAAGGGGCCACCAGAGCAAGGTGTACAGGGACACTGGTGCAGTAGCTGAGCACAGAAGGATAAGGTCACATTCTGATTCTGCTCACCATCAGAACCCTGGGGCCTAACACAGCACTTCATGCATCTTAAGGGATTCATAAACATTTTTGAATGAATAAATGTATGATTTTAAACTATAAGTAACAACTTTTCCATGCAGGAGTATGAGGAAGGTGAATTCCAGGCAAGCAAATGTCTTTGTAAGGTTATTTTAAAGACACAGGTCACGGGGGTCCGATGTAGGTGAGGAAACGTAAGCCCAGTGTTGGTTACTGATTCTCAGTCTTTGCATCCATGTTGCAATATCTCATGAGTCAAAGCCACTAGCATGACTTGCTTTGCTCTGATCCACCCCAGAGCACTTTTATCAAGGTAATTCAGCAAAAAGGAGATTTTCTCTGATTTGTGATGGAGTACCTAAAGCGCTCCTATGGATTATCAGGCACTGCTGGCCACTCCTCCACCAAGTAGTCTATTCATCGTCTGACTAGTATATTGTAAGAGGCACCATATGCATTCTACTAACCTGTATCTGATGTACACACAGACACAAGTAGCTGCAACAAAAAATGGTAATCTTTTAGGGGCATGTATTTATTGCTCTTAATATAGATAATATTAATATTATGGTAATGTAGTATATATTGCAAACATAAAAAAGGTAGACAATAGTGACTTTAAGTGGCGTGAGTCCTGTAAATAACTAATGCAGACAGTATCTTCAGCTTCAGGAAAATCTGTCTCCCTATGTGTACATGTAAAACTTGACGTGCCAGAATCTGTGCTAGGCATTCTCACACCTATTATCTCCTTTAATGAGCTTCACCACCTTGAGATAAATACTAAAAACCTATTATTTTATATAAAAACACTAAGGCTCAGAGAGACGAAGAAGCTTACCCAGCGTCACCTTGTCAACAAATGGCAGAGTGGGAGTGACTCACAGTGTCTGACCTCTGCTTCTGCTTCTTCCACTTCACTCAGCCACCACACACAGGCTTGGCACGGAGGCCTGCTGACACGGAGTACAATGATGAAGTTTGGAAAAGGGTGCATCCTTCCGTGGCGGGATTTAATAAATATATGTGACTTCAGAAGGGTACCTCTTCTACTGTACTGCCTTCTTTCCTATAAACACAGCTCTTTTCTGCCTCAAAAGCACAAGGCCTCTCTCGTTCTGAGGAGTAAAATGAGGGAAATGTGAAGGAAATCATTGTAATAGCCTTGACCTACATGCCTGTTTCACCTGCCGTATACCAAATTTAGGATGTGTATGATGTGTTGTTCCATAACACTTTGTAATATCTTCGTCAGATTCGGTCTCAAAATTTATGCTGGCTTCATTAAATAAATTGAGAGGTCTTCCCTCTATTTCTAATCCCTGACAGTTTGTGGTAAATTGCTATTATTTCTTAAATATTAGGAAGAAATCATTGATGAAACCATCTGGGCCTGGAGTTTATACTGTGGAAATATCTGTACTAGAATTTTAATTTCTTTAATAGAGCACTATTCATATTTTCTATTTCTTCTTGGATCAGTTTTAATTCATTATTTTTCAATGAATTTGCTCATTTTATCTACATCTTAAAATGTATTAGTGTATAGTTGTTCATTATATTCCTTTAATTTTATTTTTAATGTCTGTAAGATGTTTCTCACTCCTGATTTTATTTATTTGTGTCTCTTCCTTTTTCTTGTTTGTTGATCATTTTTGTTAAAATTTTATCAATACTTACTAGGTTTCTTGATGAATGAACTTTGGCATTTGTTGATTTTCTCTATGTGTAGTTATTTTCTACCATTTAAAAATAATTTCCTTCTTTCTACTCCCTTTCAATTTAATTTGCATGCCCCCCCAGCTTGTTAACATCAAAGTATAGGTTATTAATTTTTAAGTGTTTCTGTTTTTCTAATTCATGCATTTAAAGCTCTCATTGTGCCACCACATATTGTTTTAGCTATATACTGCAAGTCATGTTTTTTGTATCTCACAATTTTGAATATATAGTATTTTCATCATTACTTATTGAAACATATTTTTTAAATTTTTACTGTGATTTCTTCCTTACTAGTGGTTAAGAGAATATTTGGAGGATTTTTCTATTATGTTTTTGCGATCTGTTTGTGCCTGATTCTGCTGCAGTCAGAGGACACAGTCTGAGAGACTCCAGGCCCTTGACGTTTGTGTTGACTTGTCCTGTGGCCCAGGCATCTGGTCAACTGTAGTAATACCCCATGTTCACTGGTTTTTAAAGTACTTTCTCAGTAATTAGGTAAATGGTTCTGTATATCAATTATGTTAGTTGTTTCAAACTTGTTCAAATTTTCTATGCCCTTACTGACTTTTGATCTGCTTATGATATTTATGAGAAACAGACATCATTTAAAAGTTCCAACTCTGAATATGGATTAGTCTAAATGACTTCTTAATTTTATTTTTTTAAATATATATTAAAGGTATATTTTCATCAGGAAATGTCCTTCTTTTTTTTAAATAGTAATACTTTCCTTAATGTATACCAGCTCTTCAAAGATTCCCAAATGTTTTCTTTAGACTTTATCCAGCTTTTACTTTGTCCTTAGGTGAAAGGTTAGTGTTATACCAATTATCCCATCAGAGCTGAAAATGAAAGTCAGCCAAATGGTTCTTAAGTATTCTAATCTGAGCAATTAAAATAACACGAGTATTAAGGTGTCAGCAATTGTCAAGTTCCTTTATTTATATTTTTCCTAATAATATCTAGAAAAATTGTTGAGTTGAGTAAAGTTTATTAAATTGTGTGGTGGAAAGAGCACTGAATTTTAAATCAGTAGATTTTATTCTAATGGAAGTTTGCCACTGAGTCCTCTTGGGCGCTGACCGGTCTTCCAGTCTCAGTTCCCCTACAGACACGTGAACAGTGATGACAACAGCCTGACAAACGTGCATTCACTTTCTATGCCTTTCTCATGAGCCTAGACTCTTCCCTACTAATCCTGAATTTGCCCTTCAAATTCTTCTTACGACAGGTCCCCCAGTTAGCTTTCACCATTTTATTGGAGCTAGCAATGTGCCCCCAATATTATGTCCACCCAGAACCTCACAATGTGATGTAAGTAGGGTCTTTACAGATGTAAACAGAATCTCAAGGGGAAATTATTCCAGAATTAGTGTAGGCCCTAAATCCAGTGCCTCGTGTCTTTATGAGAGAAAGGAAAGGGGGATTTGGCTACAGAGAGAAGAAGGCCATGTGAAGACATAGGCAGAGATTGGGGTTATGTTTCCACAAGCCAAAAATACCACGAGCCAGCAAGGTTGAAAGAGGCAAGGAATGATTGTCCTCTAGAACTTTTTGAGAGTGGGCTCTAGAACTGTGAGAGGATAAACTTCTGTTGTTTTAGGCTATGCAGTTTGTGGTTCTTTTTAACTTAGGGCAGCCCTAGGAAATTAATACAGTGTAAAACCTATTTAACTTATTCCATAAGCACCCCTTCAGTCACATATTCCTGGGCAACTTACTATGCCTATCACAATAATGACAACAGTGGTGATGATGCTGATGAAGAAGGTGATGATGATGGTGACGATGCCACTGGTGTAATGTGTGGTGGAATGTCTGTTCAAGTGGAGTACAGCGACACATAAAATGCTTTGAGAGTATTGGGTTGACCCTAAAAGGTCATTTCGTTTTTTCTGTAAAGTAAAAGACACATTGTTCATTTTCACTCAAAACTTTATTGAGTTGGATATTTTGAGTATGTCAGCTATCTCCCACGTGGTATAATGTTGATTGTTCTCAATTACTGTCTCAATTTGATCACTGTCAACTTGAACTGGTCTACCCCACCACGGAGCATCATCCAGTGAGACATCTTCAACACAAAACTTCGCAAACCACTTTTGACACGTTCGATTAGTCGCAGCACCTTTTCCATATACTGCACTAATATTTTCTTGCGTTTTAGTTGCAATTTTACTTTTGTTGAAATAATAATGCATAATATACCAAACATGTTGCATATTTTCTTTCATCTTCAATGTTAAAAGGGCTATGCAAAAATTCACCAATTTTGATGTTTTTTTAATGCTTGCTGATATGACAGCTGTCACAATATAATCTAACAAATTGTTTTGAATGAAGTTACTACTGACTTTATTACTAGTAGTAATATGGATTTTTTCTTTTTTTTTTTGGCAAATGCCATAAAGAGCAAAGTAACAGTCAAATTTTTCTCTATTGTTAAATAACAAGAGAAATACTAAGTGGCATTAAGTAGCTAATGAGATTAAAGGTTTAGAAATGCAAGTGATCACACTGATGTCTAAAGCAATTGCCTATTAGGTAGATTTTTCAGTGTTTCCAGGGGAGCTAGTCTGTCAATTAGTACAAATGATTAAAATGAAATTTAAAGGCTGATGAGTGCATACCATGGACTAATGAACAATTCCCATGCAATGTACTTAAATTTGAGATTGGGGAACACTTCAAGCCTTAGGACAGTATATTACCTAGAATAAAGGATATAAAAGTTGTCATTACTTACTTTGATACTTCAGTTGGTTGAAAATGAGACACAAGTGTCTAAGAGAATAAATCAGATTGACCAGAACTTAGCAGCAATTTCTAAATTTGCTTTTTTCTTTGATGGGAAACCTTAAATGCTGATACATATTGCTTTTTCTGCAGTTTTTTTTTTTTCACCTAGATGAACCCTCCAGACAAAGCCTTTATATTATTCAGTTTTCCAATATATTAATTTATTTGTGAAGTGATTGAGTGGATGTTTAGACTAGTTTTCAGAGCTGGAATATACTTGCTTTAAGTATAAAGTTCCTGAATCTTGGAATTCAGTTCCTGCATTCAGGATGGTGGTAAGTTATCTGAGGGGTGCACAATAATAAGTAAGATAGTTGCAAGATATGCCAACCATTAAGAATGCTTTTTTATTAAGATAAATAAAAGTTGCTTAAACCCCAAGAAGATGTTCTCTTTGGAAACAGGCAAGCAAAGCAACAACAAATCAATGCATAGACTTTTCAAAGGCTAAAAATATAGGTATTATTTGTGGAATTTTCAATATGGTGTACTGACATTAACCAAGAATTTCAATAACCAGAGGAGTTGGGATTTTGATATTGTGGTCTATTTTTTCATGAGAAAGTTTTCTTTTCTGAAAAGTATAAAAGTTCAGTAAAGTTCTGAGATGAGCAGGACATGAGACAGTGTTGAAATTAGAGCTGTCCTTTCCCAAAGAGTATCAGGTTATTTCTCTTCGGTTGATAATTATTTGGAGGCTGCTTACAAAAGCCTGGGGTAAAGAACAGTATCTAGAGCCCAACACAACTGTTCTGCCTGTCCTATTTGATGATTCTGGTGGTGTAGACTAGCTCTTCTAGGAAGCAGAGATTATGGAGTGTTGCCGAATCTTTCTAGCCCAGGGTACTCCTAGATCCTGTGAACAGGGTGCCTGCTGCAGCACAAGGGAGAGGATGTGGCAAGGCCTGGGGGTTAAACGGTGTTTTCTTTTTAGCCCTGTTTTTTAATAGAACATTATAGTCCACTGTTGTCACCAGCCCTCCCTTTTCTGAGGAAGGTCTCTGATGAAACAGAATCAAACTTCTCAAGTGAAAGAGACAGTAGCCTGTAAAGAGAAGAATATCGGAAAAGACAGAAAAACAAAATAAAACCATACAACTCTCTATATATAGCACTAATGCACAGGCAATTCTAACAGCTCTATTTTTCAAAAAGTCTCACTTGCATGCTTTTTCTATATATACCACACCTAGGAATGCATTATAATTATAGTATATGAATAGATTAGGTCTTTTGCAGGCTTGGAAAGAACTAAATGGTGAGCACCTTCATTCTTTCATGTTACTTCTAGCATTACTGCTGACATCTAACATTTCTCAGCTCACTCATTCTTCTACCCACCTCCTTCTTGGGGGACTCATAATCATTATTTTGTCTTGCTTGAAATTTGCATGAGTCATGGCTGTCTCCAGAGTGGTTCTGAGTTGATGATTTAATGTCCCAGATTTAACTGTGGACCCCATTGAAACCTCTCATTTTGTCATGCTGCTTCAGGTAGTCATCCAGGACCAATCACCAACCTGATGTGGTTCTGAAAAGCACATCAAGAAAGAGAGAAAAGCCTGGAAGGAGGGTGGTGGAGCCCAATAGGCCTGCCTAGGAGGCAGACAACCAGAGCCCCATTGTCAGCCCTGTTTTTCACACTCTCTGTGGCTCTTAACAACTTTAAAACATTATTTGAAAATCTACCTATTGGGATGCAATTTACATACAATAAAATGCATAGATTTCAGGTATACAATCTGATGGGATTTGACATTTTATACACCATGTAATTACCAGCCCAACTAAAATATAGAACATTTTTGCAACCATCAAAAGTCCTCTTGTGCCCCTTTTCAGCCAGTACCCCACCCCAGGCAACACTTTTTGATTTCTGTCACCGTAGCGTAAGTTTGCCTGGACTAGAACTTAGTAAAATAATATGGTATGTATTCTTCACTTTCTGGCTTCTTTTGCCCAACGTAATGTTTTCAGGATTCATTAATAATGTGGCACACATCAGTAGTTCTGTCTTTCCCTGTGTGGCTTTGAACAAATCATGACCCCTCACCAAGCTTCAGTGTCTTCGTTTGAAACCTGAGGGAGCTGGAATATGGGGTAGTCGAGGTCTCTGTCAATTCTAACATTCTCTTATTTTATGACTTTGATATTTAGCTTCTTTAACTGTTTTATATATTTTTTCAGCTGGCAGAAGATTGGCTGTAAACTAATTCTTCTGTCATGTTTACTTCTGTACTGCTGGGTGGCCCAGAGGGGATCCACCCTTTAATCACTCCATGTGAGAGAAGAAGGGTCTAGAGGCCTTTTGGTCCTTAGACCAAAGGCCAGGGTTTTCTAAATGCTATCTGTCACGTGGAGGGAAAAAGGTGAAGCTGTTTGTATATGGAGAAGGTAAAGAAAGAAGCTTACTTGAACTTTATTCCGTGCTATTAGTATAGATCACAAACTCTGGTGGCTTCTCAGGCCTACAGGGGTAGGTAAGAGGGAGTCGCGAAGGTTCTAAAGGAGACCTTGGGACCTCACCTGGACAGTCCAGGCATCTGGACTTACACTCATTCTGGATCTTCTCTAAGTGAATGCAACCCCTTCCCACACATTTCACCAAAATTCATTAGAAATTAGAGTGTGTTTATTTATAAACCGTATTGAGCTGCCATTGACTTTGACTCCAACCAAACTTTAGTAGAATATTGACTCTGGCCAGAATCTGTCTACTCTCTTTAAAAGTATCATGGAACATGTAATGCCAGGGAATTGAATGAAATAAGTGAAGAATTTCTCTTCATATGGGTTGATTTGTTGGGAATGTGTGGGGAGGAGGTATGATGGGAGTGAAAACATGCCCTTGGTTGTGTTACTGAGTTCAATTGTCTATCACCTCTTTTGCGGGTAGAGGAGAGGATTGAGTATGTCCGTTATGGCTGCAGTTTTCATAGTGTGGGTGGGGCAGTGGTGTGAGTGATTGGACATGTTAGCCCGTCACACCATACTATTCAGTTCCACAACCAAAATCTACCGAGTGCCTGATATGGTGCATTAAAGTCGGGCCTTGGGGACAACGGAAGGAGATACCAAGATACCATATTTTTGGACTATAAGACGCGCCCCCCATATTTGGGAGGAAAAGGGGGGTTGTCTTATAGAAGGAATGTAGCTTACCTGGCTCGCTGCTGGGGGGGTGGGGGTGGTCGATGGCAGTGGAGCGGGTTCACAGGAGGCAGGAGCATGGTCACCGCTGTATTTTCCTCCCAAATTTATGTGTGTGTAGGGGGCGAGGTAGTGTGTCTTATAGTCTGAAAAATACAGTAATTTTACCTCTCAGGAAATTTATAATCTAGTTGAGGGGATGCAATAAGTAGTCAAGTAATAATCATTAAAATCAACATAGAATATGGTAAGCAAAAGAGGTACAAAATGCCACTGGAATTCAGAAAAAGAAGAAATTGTGTCTGGTTGGGGGCCATCAGGAAAGGTCATTGAGGAGTGAGTACCGGAAAGTGGTTTGTGAATGAGACCACAAGGGTTTAATCCCAGCTCTACTTTCTACCAAATGTGTGTCCTTGAGCCTTGTTACTTAAAGACCTGTCTGTGGCTAGTCTTCACATCAGTAAAGTATAACAGATTATAGAAATGCTTTCCAAAACTGACAGATGAGGACTGAGTTTTTAAGAACAACAACAAAAAAAGCAGAGAACTGCTAAGATAGTACTTGACATGAAGTTTTTCCACAATAAGTGTTTATATTGTGTATTAACAAAATTAAACTTGAAAAAGGCCTCAAGGAATGGGGAGATGAGTTTTCAGGTAGCAGTACTTCTGGTGTCCCAGCAATTCTTCTGTAAGATTGTCCCAAACTTCTTCACAGCAAACCCTACTTTCCAGCCCAAATTTGGGGCTTCTGGACTCTCACTAAAAACGTTCACTTTTCTCAGGGTTTAATGTCATCCCAAAATGACATTTACCAGACAGTGGAATACAGAGATCTAGGGCAGGCCTCCAAAGGCCACCCTCAGTCTGAGTATCTCGTGGTCTTATGCCTTTTACCTGTTGAACATCCTCATGTTCTACAACAGGTTCAAGCTTGATATTTAGTCTTGCAATACCAGAAAGTACAACTTTTAAAAAAAATAACTTTTAAAAGATTTTTATTTATTTATTTTTAGGGAGAGGAGAAAGTGAGGAGGAAGAGAGGGAGAGAAACTTCAATGTGTGAGAGATACATCGATGGGTTGCCTCTCCTATACACCCAGTTGGGGACCTGGCCTGTAACCCAGGCATGTGCCCTGACTGGGAATCAAACTGGGGACCTTTCGGTTCATAGGCTGGCAATCAGTCCACTGAGCCACACCAGCCAGGTCCAGGAAGAACATTTTCTGAATGGTCCCAGTTGCATACAGTCTTTACACCTTGATTCCTCCCCAGGCTTCCCACTTTATCTAGCCCTCTGATTCAGTTGCATTTTGATAATCATTTGTAGTTAGCACATTACTCTCCAAAGACCATAGATTATAAACCTTGAAAACAAATTGAACTGTGCTCCTGATTAAATTTTCTAAAATCATTCTCCCAGTATTCTTTGAGACACCATGGATAGAGCTCCTTAACCATTCTGATTATATGGAACTAACTTTTCTTCCCTGTTTGCATCCTTTCTACTCAGGCATCTGTGTGCTTCTGCTCATACCAGAGTCTGGCTAATCTCAGTTGGAAGGGTTTTCTAAAAAAATGAATACTCTTCATGTACAAGAGTGACACCTCTTTTAATATTAACCACTGTTATTTCAGTTATAACTTAATAACAAACAATTTGAAGATTTGGATTTTTTTTATTTCTTTGAGATAATATTATCTATACCATTCTGGATTGTGTTAAGACTAGCCAGATGGAACCAGAACTGGACCTCAGTCAGAATATAAATTTATATAAGCATCATAATAGTCATTTATATCTGTCACTCTTAATAGTCCTTAACAGCAAATAGGAAATGTGTGTTTCTTCTAGAGCTTTTAGGGTCACAGAAAAATCTCAGCCTATTTCATGCTGAGTAGTCAAATACAAATCAAAATCTATAAAGCTAGGTTTCAGAAACGTGGGTGATGTTTCAAGCTAGGGACACAATGAGTTCAAAGTTCTGCCCACAGCCTCTGGTGCTATTATACTCTTTGGAGCTATATCTATCTGTTCTCTCCCTTATTTAAGTGCCCTTTCTTCTAAAGACACCTAACGGGATAACATGTGCACTGTATTTTTTTTTTTTTTGATTTCTAAAACCATCACCACTAAACTCATTTCTGTTCTAACACAAAGATCTTATAATAACCTTGAGTAGATGAGTTTCAGACCTCTTGTTTTATTTCCTTGATAATAGATAAAGTTCAAATAATACATTGTATTTCATAACACCTTTCCAGTGCTAAATAAAATAAACTTACTTATAGCTAAGATTTTCATGAGCAGGCAACTTACTAAATTAGAATCTATTGACCTTAAACGTCTATATGAGAAAGGACACTTTAAGTCTTTGTTGTAGATGGGTTTTACTGGGTGTTCTAAAGTTTTTCTCATTTTAAATCTAGCCTTAGGTTAGCATAATTCCTACTCAGGGCAACTGAATAGAAGGGGTTTCCGATTTTTCAGCAGCCTTCATACTTCAAAGGGTTGGAAGCCAACTATATAGGTTTCTATTTCTTAGTCTTAGAACCAGATGTTATAATTTTGTAATTCCATGTTATGTAAGAGCCTTGCAGGTAAAAGTGTGCCTCCCATGAAGGAGAGAGACCAGGTCAAAGTATAATCTGAGGGATTTCTTGCAGCCAGAAAATTCAGTGGTCAGCATCTGTTGTTCCCACTCCAAACGTGAAGGGGAAGGGGTGAGCCTCTCTCACACCAATGTAGCAGCAAAACATCAGTACAAGTAAAGTATTCATCAGTTCTTTTCAGTATATGTGTACATTGGAGGGGTATTTTTCATTTCAAATTGAACTCTCAAGAAACCCAGTAGCGAGCAACTAACTAGCTAACCTTCTAGAATATGCAAGTGATATTTCTATAGTGAATCTCGAGGGTTCATTTCTGTGAGCAGAATTTGGTCCACTCAAGATCTGAAGGTTTTCAGTGAGGCAACATGTCATGGTGAAGGAAAACCAGAGCATTCATTGATTGGGTAAATGGTTTAGCAGATAATTATTAAGTGACCCACTATGTGCTAGGTTCTAAATCACTTAGTAGAACATGACAAATTAATGTTTCATTCTTATCCTTAAAGAGCTTGTGTAACTTTTAAGTGCAGAAACACTGAAGCTTTGTGATTCCAGAGGGTGAACCCTTAATTTTTTGGTGCATTCAGATTGCAAGAGAGATTACTGGTGCATTACTCAGTGATGAAGGTCAGTGAGTGCTGAGCAGCTGTCAGCGATGTGGAGCTGGGGGATGGCACAACAAGGACCTGCTGTGCCTTCAATCATAATGTTGTCACTAGGAATATAGGCTCTTGGTACAGCTCTTGGTGCCCAAAATAGCCTGGAACCTGACTTAAGAGAGAAGGAAAGAAAACAAGCTCAGGATCCAGGAGGAAGTCAGGTGTGAACAGGATGAGGCACCTGCCTATGAACAAGAAGTTTTGTTGTTTGAGCTGTCATAAGGGCTTGACCTACTAAGCCTTTACCCAAAAGAAACTACTTTCTTCACTTAAAAGTTTACTTGTTCTGGGTTCTCTTTGTACGGCCCTTTTACTTATATATGATTATTTAAATTCGGTAACACCTGATAGAATATTTTATCATTATTAAGTGAGGAGAGAAAACAAGAATAACAATTATATTAAGAATAAATGACACTGGTGATCAAAGAATTATGATTAGAGACATTTATCTGTCCAACCTCTGTTGAAAATTACTCTAATTATTCTTTCTTCACGCTTGTAACACTTTCTCTAGTGTACGGTTCTAAGAATCGACAGCAGATTGTTTGCTCTGTGTGACTCAGATATTCATAATAAGAATGACTTTAGTGTTCTAAAGCAGATTTTTTTTTACTACCTATGCAGGTAATTTCTCTTTTAACCTTGAAATAGGATTATTCCTGGATCTTTTGAATAAAATATCTCATCCTGTGCCCACAATGGATGCTCAACAATTAATAGTCTTTCCTTTCCCCACTGTTTAATTAGAATTGAGGCCAACACAGAATTAGAATAATTAAAATCAATGAAAATCATGAATATCATTTCAAAATGTTCTCTGCTGATTGTAGTTTCTTCATTTCCTCCGGAGGATGTGACAGGCTGTAACAACTGGCCTGCTTTATGATGTGATTTCAGGGAATCAATTTCTCCTATTGCAGCAATACCCTTCTTCCCATACATGCCTACTGGCTAATTGTCAAAATTGTCTTTCCCAGAGAAAAAATTTACTTTGTCTACTTTCCCATAGAAGTCACAGAGATAATTGCACAATGGGATGCATAAGTGAACAATATCAGAATCTTACCTGTGAGAGGTTTGGATGGTAGGTCCTGAGATAGAAATGTAAAGGATGTCTTTAAATGGGGTAGAGAAGGCAGAAAAAGAAGGCTGGGGCTAGCAAGGTTGAGCTTGGCCTCTTTAGGTCCAGGGCCAGACAAGCTGGAAGAAATTACACTTATTTCCATATGCTTTGGACTTATACAAGTACAAGAGAAAAATATAAAACTTGATAAGTTAAATATTGTCTTATACAAAAATATTTCTAGAACCCCCATGCCATCATCCTTTTGTCCACCATGATTTATTTCACTTCTTTAGGTTAGTGCTGATAAAACAATGATTTCAAATATTTTGTAACAACTGTAGATGTACTGGCAGCATGAGTCACTCATTTTTATCCTTTTGGAGGACTGGCAGGAGTAAGTAGCTTCATTGTGACTTTTAGTTGGAGAAAGGTTATTAGACAGCTGATGTATGGCCTCTGAGAGTCATGATGAGAACGTGGAGAGGACTCCTCCTTCTACCACTGGCCACTTGGTAGAAGGTCAATGGCAGCCCTGTGGGGAGCCTGACTACGGGGAACAAAAGTAGGGCCTGAGAGCCCTGCCTCTGGCTTCTGCTTCCCACCCTCCCCGACTACCGCAGGTTCGGGCTGGTTTTCAGAGTCAAGGGACAGCCACCTTTAGAGGCAGAGCCCTGTAGTCTAGGAAGTCGTGTCTTTCTCCTCTGGCCTCAGAGAGTTGGAGGTGGAGGTCCAATTGTTCTGATCAGAGAATTGCAGGTGGAGAGAGATACATTATTAAGTTTTGCAGAGCCATTCATATGAAGAAATTTCTTAAGACATAGTTCTAAATATATTTTAAAAATTTAGTTTAGCACATTGCTTTTTCTTATGGATTTTTTACTTTAAAATTATTTATTTTACTAGTAATGTTCAAAGGAAAAGACAAATTATGCCTGCTACCATTGGAGTTAGACACAGATTGAGTTATGATTCTTGGTATGTGCCTCCTTTTGTAGAGCTCCAATTCTTAAGAATGGTTCAATTAAAATCTAGATATTTCAGGGATATAGGACTATTCAGTAGTGTGATCCCTACCTTCAAGAAGCCTAAAGTTTCAATTAGGAGACTAAATTAAGAGATGAGCATAATAGAACATTTAAATGCTAACATATGCAACATGATTTTATATAACATCATGCAAAAAAAATGAGAGACAGGAGAGATTAGTGCAGACATGAATAATGAGAGAAATGTGCTTGGATGAGATGAAGCTGGCTGGGGAACACGGGTGAATTCACTTTGGGGCAGGCTCAGTTTCAGGTAGAACGTTCAGGTGGTCCAGTGGTCACTGAGGTCTGTGGATCTGGAGTTCACAATGTAGATGATGGCTGGAGGTGCAGACTCGGGAGTCATCAGCTCACAGGAGATTACTGCAGTGAGTGAGGAGAGAATATATGAGATCACTCAGGCGAGCGTCTGGAGGAGAGCAAGAACAAACACACACATGCACGCACAGAGTGACAAAGGAAAAGGAGTCAGAATGTTGTTTTGTAATGGCACATTTGATGTTCCTTTTCTAAGCAGGAGGAGAACAAGACAGATAAGTATTTCAGGAGCAAAGGGGAAAAAAAAAACATTTCAAGAAGGAAGGTGCAGAACAGGGTAACTGAATACCAGAAAGAATTAAGTAGGAAGATGACCAAAAAAACCAGAGGGTTTGTCAGTCAGGGGTTGGTGGGTAATTTTGGTCAGGAGAGTCTTGCTGAAGTTTCAAGACCACCGTGACCACAATGGCTGGGTAAAGAACGAGCGGAGGGAGTTTCCTACCAGTGTTCTCCCTGAAGGAGTCAGAGTGCCCCGCAGTCTAGAGATGATAGCGATGAGAAGGGCCGATGGTGACGTATGGCTTACATAGAGGAAAAGGTTTTGCAAAAGAGCTCAAAATTAAACAGCAGAACCCTCTTTTATAAAATAAATAGTATGCTGAATTTGAGGGAAACAGATCTAAACAAAATTGCCACCCACTCTATTTCCCCTCTGGCCCCTGTTTTTCTCTAGAAGTTGGAGGAACCGTTTGATAGTCATTGCTGATAGGACAACAAAGGAGTGAAAGGTGCCTGCCTTTCTCCAGCCTGGGAGATGGAAGGAATATTGAGATTGGCATGGACTTAGGAAGTTGACTTTAGACACATTGCTTTTGAAGCAGGTAGCTGGAAAACAGACCTGGAATGCAGATCCAAGCCATGGCTTAAAATGGAGATTATTGTTTCTGCTAGGAAAGTGAGGTTAAGGCTTGAAGAAGAGATGCATGCTTTGAAGGCAAGAAGGGGACAGAGAGAAAGAGAAGCACCAGGTCTGACCTTAGGCAGCTGTGGGCACTGGGGCAGTACTCTCTACTGCTGTTGGCTTTGCATCAAATGCTGGAGCTTGAAGTGTGCAGGGCAGGATGTTGGAAAGGGAAATGGATATAAAGCAGGGAAGAGCAAGAACAAGCTCAAATTCATGAGTGTGGGCTAGGACCTGTGAGGATGACAGAAAACCACCTTCAACCTCTGTGAAGTGAGCATTCTGAGGGGGAATCTGGTGTGGAAGGCACAGAAGTGCAGATCTTCCAAGTGGAAAAAGACAAACCCAGAAACAGACAGGGAAGAGAATCCCAGGAAGTGTGGCTCAGCCTCGCCATGTCAGCAACTCTGAAACCATTACGGTACACTAATGAAGCTGCTGAGTAACAGTATAAGACAGAATGTTTAAATGCCACCTGAAAGACTCAGCATTAAGTGCTGAGTTATTTTTTGTCTCTCTTTGAAAAAAAATTAAAGAAATCAGAGATAGAGTGACTTCTGAGGTTTGCAATTTTCTCAGGAAGATGAACTTGTTTTATTAATGAATGACATTCTGAATCTCTTTGCTTTAGGAACATGTAAAAAATATAAATGAAAGACCATTTCTTTTTTCAGTTGAACCATATGCCTTTAATAAAAATATTCTAGACTCACCCTGGCTGGTGTAGCTCAGTGGATTGAGCTCGGGCTGCGAACCAGGCATCGCAGGTTCGATTCCCAGCCAGGGCACATGCCTAGGTTGCAGGCCATGGCCCCCAGCAACCGCACATTGATGTTTCTCTCTCTCTCTCCTTCTCCCTCCTTTCCCTCTCTAAAAATAAATAAATAAAATCTTAAAAAAAATATTCTAGACTCACATGTATAGGATAATTAACATCCACCTATGAATGAATATTATATCTAGAATATTAGGGAACTAAAATATGACCTGGAAAATACATGACCTTATCTGCATACTGAGATTACTTTGAGGTGAAAGATAAAACCTATTTTCTCATTGACGAGCATAAGAAAAAAGACAAAATTCTGCTGGGGAGATGGCTTGGTGATTTATTACAGAGCCATCTTGGAAAATGAACCATCTGTGATCAGAAGTATTGTTATTTATATAATTTGTTCAGGACAACAAGCTATAATAAAATGTCCAATTTCCCTTGGCAAAATTGTCTATTTTACTTTCAATGTATATATTTAAAGTGTGACAGAATTATGGAAGAGCATTCCAAAAAAAATCACTTCGCTGCTTTGTGAATGGGTGGAGGTGGGAAATTACTACGTGGCCCCAGTGTTGGCAGTGGCAGGAAGCCATCTACTGAAACTGGCACCAGGACAAGAGTTAGTCGGAGTGTGAGACCAACCTCAGGGGGAAAATGTATAAAACTTACACGTGACACCAAGCCCTTGCCCAGGTCCAATAGCTCCTGTACAGTTTCTGCCTAGGAGAGATTGTCATGAAAGCTTGGTTATGAGGGAGCTTATAAAGATCATTCCTTGGTGCTGTCTTCTTTTCTGTCAGCACACTTTCCAGAAGATATCCTATCTGAATACATATATATATGTGTGTGTATATATATATGTATATATGTATGTATATATATGAATATATATGTGTATATATATATACACACATACATACACACAAACTCTAAACTCTGTTTATCTATTATCTATCTATCAATCATCTCCATATGTATTATCTATATACCTATCTATCTATTTATACATACCCATACCTATGGATATACATCATCGAATCAACCCTGATCTTTCTCTGGGAACTTCAGACTTCCTACTCACACATCCAACAGGCATCTTTAATTTAACATAATTAAAAAGAGAACACTTGGCTTCCCTCCAAGACCTTCTACCTCCTTGTCCCCCTCCCATCTCCTGTATCTCTAAACAGCACTATCGTTTATCCAGTTGCTCAAGGCAAAAGGCTAGAAGTTAAAACTTGATTCCATTCCTCCCCTTCCCTTCCTTTCTGCATGGAATCCATCAGCAAGCCCTGTGGCTGCCTCTGCCCATCTCAAATCCGTCCTCGTTGCTCTGTCTCTTCAGTGTCCACCTTCCCTGCATTCCTGGCAGCAGCCTCTTAACGTGCTCCCTGTGGGCACATTCGCCTTTCCACATGCCATCTCTCACACAGCAGCCAGAATAAGCTTTTAAAAATATACCACATGTCTTAGTCTTCTTCACTGGAAATCCTCTGAAAGTTTCCCATTGTACTCAGGAGAGAATCCAAACTTCCTGTGCTGCTCACAGATCCCCTGAGATCTGCCCTTCACCTAGCTCTCTGCGTCAGCTCAGACCACTCTCTCCCTGCCCACTGTGCTCCAGGGATACTGACTGCCCTTTGCTCTGTTTCTCAAACAACCAAACATGTTGCTGCCTTAACTTGTGTCTCCTACAGTACCTGGAGTCGCTTTCTGATGTGTCTTTCCATCAGTCACCAACATGACTAACTCCTCTCTGTCAATCAATACTCAGCTTAAGTGTCTCCTCGGTATTATTTGCCACATCATTTTATTTTAATTCTCTACCTTACGTTCCTCTGAAATGTCTATCTATCTACCAATTCATACATTCATTCTTCTATCCATTCACCCATTCTTCTGTGATTTCACGAATATAGTAAAAGCTCCAGAGAGGCAGGGATTTTCTGGGCCTTATTCCCTGCTATGTCTCCACTGGGCCTTGTTCACTGCTATATGTTCACTGCCTCAAGAGGCCAAAACACAGAAGGTATGCACTGCTTTCTAGTATTACAGACAATGAGAGACGGATACTTTTAATATAAGATGGGAAATGACATTTCAGAGGAAGCGAGGCATGTTATGGGAGCACAAAGAGGGAAGCCAACTTAGCCTGGGAGAAGACTTCCTGGAAGAGGTGGTACTTGAGTTGTTGATGAGTACATCAACAACTACAAAGTACATCATGAGATGTACTCATGAGTACATGAGAACATCTGTACAGGAAAAGTAAGGAGGTAGGTCTAGGAAGTGACACCACTATTGGTAACAGCTGATTTATATGTTTAGAAAAGAGCCTGGAGTGTAGAGAGAGAGGAATTGATTAGCAGGAGTTAGCTAGAGTAAGCAGTCCTCGGGGTGGGGCCAGGGAGGGGCTTATTCTACAGGTAAGAGAGAACTAATTCTATAAGTAATGGAGTCACATTGAAGTGATTTTAGAAATATCACTGTGGCAGTAGACTGGAAAAATCTAGAAGTGGAAAATTGTTAAGGTAGTTCAGGCAAGACTTAGGAATGGTCCTGTCTTATATCATGTCAAATTACAGCTGCAGGAATTTCAGGGAAAAGAATTCTAAGACTGAATGATAGTAACTTTGATATTTTCTTGTTATTTTTATAGTTTCTTGCTATTTTTCCTCACTCTCAAGAGTCCCGAGCTGAAAACTGATATTAACAAAAGTTATGTCAGTGGATATGATAATTAAATGAAATAAAGTATGTAAAATACCTTATGCACTTCTTGGCACAGAATAAATAATCAGTAAATATTTTTTATCTACCCTATTAACTAACATAGTCATTGGCTTAGGAATAGAATCATGTGGAGAGTATAACATAAACAAATTATGTTAAATGGAAATTTAGGGTCCCAAATTCATACCATCCATATCATTGTCTATGAAACCTTAAGCAATGCACTTTATATCATGTCATTTATAAAATATAGAATAATAACTTTCCAAGATCAGGTGATATGAGGCATAAAATATGTGAATGTAAGGTGACGTTATTTTGGGTGTCAAAGGCAGCTGTAGCCAAGGCATGCATCTTATTCCGGGATGAGAGTCAATCGTGGCTTTGGATTTTTTTTCCTGGCATTTTCAGGTTCCAAAGTTGATGGCATAACAAACTCAGCAGCTACCTTTAAACACAATATATCACTCACTGCTTCTAAGTAACTCCAAAACATCACAATGTCCATTTCCTCTCTATTAACTATCCATTGCTGTGTAACAAATTATCTCAAAAGTAAACAGCTTAAAACCACAAATATTTGCTGTCTCACAGTTTCTGTGAATCAGGAATGATGCCAAGACATAGTCATCCAAAAGTTTGACTGGGGCTGAAGGACATGCTTTCAAGATGGTGCCCTTTCATGGCTATTGGCAGGGGGCCTCTGTTCCTCACCACCTGGCTCTCTCCTCAAGACATGGCAGCTAACTTCTTCTGGACTGATAAATCTAAGGGAAAGAACAAGGAGGAAGATATAGCCCCTGTGTGGCCAAGCCTCCAAATGCACACACTATTAATTCCATTTTTTTTCTATTTGTTCTAAGGAAGTCAAGTGCAGCCACACTAAAAAGGGATTAGAGTAGAGTCTGGGCTCCTTCTCTTAAAAGGAAAGTTATGAAAGAATATGTGGATGTTTTAAAGCCACCACATTTCTCTATAGTCAGAGCCAAGGAGTGGTCCTCTGGGCTCCCCTTGAACATCAGCAGAACATGTGGCTGCCTACACTGGTGATATATGCTTAGCATGGAGAAGACCCCTCTTCTTTCCACAGAACCAGGTCCACCTGCTTGCTCCACTTGTCCCAATGGAGTTTCATTTGCATTCGTTTATATGTCCTAATACACTGTCTTAAAAACCATGACATTTTTGGCAAGACCAAACACAGTGCCTGGCAAAAGTAGGAATTCCATAAATATTAGTTCAATTTATTGAAAGATTCTGAATGTGAATAGTTTATGGGATCCTTTTTTGTAAGCTATAGAGGAGAGGATGTAAGGGCTTGAAGAATAGGGTCATGGATCAGGAAGAAAGCAAAGTGGCAAAATGACAGAGAACTGGGCACTCTCCATAGCTTGGCCACAGCAAGTGTCTACGGAGGGCTAGTCCGCGAGGCCTAAAGGTGGACTACACTCTCTGCAGTAGTAACAGCAGCTCGATGGGTGGCAAGATGACGTACAGAGCGGGAGCTGCTGTGGGGAAATTTCTCAGAGCTTACAAAACGAAAGCCATTATCAAATATGGAGTAGGAAATGCAGCTGAAAGAATGAGTGGGTTCAGCAAGAGCAAGAAAGGGCTATTATAAGAAACCTCTTCAAGTAGATTTTAATTTTGGAGAAATACCAAGTTGTAAATTCATCTCAGACACTTAAAATGCATTAGATGCTACTACAGCCTTGGCTGTCACCTCAGCCAGTGTTTATTGAGCAACAGTTGTGTGTCAGCCGCTGTTCTCATGGCATGCACATTCATTATCTCATTCAGTCCTCACAGACACTGTATGGGAAGTTGGAGTATTACTCTTTTTTATAGGAGATCACTGTTCTTGCAGCTTGTTCCTTGTTCAAAGTCACGTAGTTAGCAAACGGAAATACTGGGATTAGAATCCAAGTTTTTAAACTACATTATGCCACAACTTTCATTTCTTAAAATGAGAAATTGCAAATGAAGATTCATCATGGATTAAATAAAGTTTTTTGAAATATAGCATCTCCCTAAGTAAAAGACTGGTATGGTAAACTATAGGTCTAACTCAGTCCATGAAAAGAACCTTGCTCTTGGCAACACAGTTTTACTGTGAAAACATTTAAAATGGGACTGTTGACTTTTTTTAGAGCCTCTCCTTCACATGCGCGTCTTTCCCACTCAGAGATAAGGTTGTGTGGCCTCCACAACAAGCTCCTTTCTCCAATATCCAGGCTATAACCAGGGCATCTTCTACTGCGTAACATCTAATAACTATGGAACCACTGAAACAGTCCAATGTAGCAAAATTAAAAAATTTTCAAATACTTGATTTATAATTATACTTTTAACTGAAATGTCTATAGGAAAATTTAGTCTTTTTTTTTTTAACAATTCTTATCTGTTAGAATTTGCTCATTCTCCATTATTTCTTCAAGGAAAGAAACCATTTTCTCTTTCTCCTGGTGTTTCTCTAGGGCCTTTGATTTCTGCTGCTGCCCTCCATGCACATGTGCTATCCATTCACCCATTCATTCGCTTAGTTGGTAAACATCATTCATTCACTCTCAACATATATTTATTGAGCATCTGCTATGAAGTAAGCACTTTTCTAGTCACTGGTGAACTATTTTGGGCTGTGGGCCAACCACTGTGCTCAGCTCTATGGGTACAGAGATGTTATATAAGATGCTATCACTGTAATAAACAAATGCAGTATAATAGAAGGTATGATGACGTTTTATATTGAATACAGTGGAGATGTGGATATTAACATCTCTAAAATCAACAATGCTATTATTAGTTATATAGTATACTCTTATTACATATGATGTATTGTTTTACCTAGCAGTCCTAAAGTACTTTGTAAAGAAGTGACATGTCAGATAAAAAGTAGCCTTTCACCAGATGGTCCTTGTGTTAGTCTGGGATCAGGTCCTCTGAGATGCAGGTGCTAAGAGAGAACCCAGTGTGCAAGAACAATATTAGGTCAAATTGGGAGAGAAAATGTAGAGTGAGCCAGGAGGAACTGGGAAAGCTGTCAGACTACACTCCTGGCCTGAGTGAAGGAGAGCAAGAAGGAAAGTTGGGTGGGAATCTCTTGACTACTGTTTAGTCTAAGGAAAGCAGGGCCATTGGGAGGTAAAGCCATTGTCTGCCTTCGAAGAACTCCCCACCTTCAAGAAAAGATGTGCCCTTATATCTTGGCTGCCCAAAGCCATGATGTGGGAGGAGCCCTAGAGGAGTCAGAGTTCAGCAGGTGGGGCCCTTGGTCGACTACACTCCCTGCAGGTGCAGGTCTGTGAGGCACATTCTCAAGGCTAACGTCATTACAGTGAGGCCGGCACCCCGGATTGAGGGCACATAAAACACAGGCTTTGCCTAAGGCAGTTTGGTGCCTTTTAGGGGAACTACCAGCTCAATATGGCCAAAGTATATGGCTGGGGTAATGAAGAAGTGAAAGGGGCAGATATTGAAAAATAATTCCAGAGATATACAGTAGCCAGCCACAAAACACAGTCTAAAGTGTAATAAATCTAAGGGATTTAGGCAATAAGAAGACATTGGGGAGTTGAAGGAGAGAAGAGAACTAATCTGATATTTTTTTTTCCTCCAAATAAATCAGTGGATGGATTAGAATGTGATGAAAAAAAAAAAAAAAAGGCAGGGAGAAGAGTTGGAACAGCTTCTCTTCCAAACTATCGCAGGAACACTGGAAATGCAGAAACTCAGAAATATGTTTGCAAGTAGAATTAACATCACTTGATCACCAATTGTGTGCGAGGAATCTTTGATTCCCAGGTTTCTGGCTTGCACACTAAACCATGGAGCTATTCCCTAAACTGGGGACTGCATGAAGAGACACTGGTTTGGGAAAAATCAGTCTTCGCAAACTGTACCAGCCATATTGAACTATCAGTCCCATCCCCCTCTATGTCTTCCTCTATTCTTTTTGGAAGAACACATCCTGGCTCTCTCCATGAAGACAGGTAGAGTGACCCGGCAGATGTTGATCAAGAGCCCCGATCTCTGGACAACTCATGATGGATGAATGGTGAAACATTATCTGACTTCCTTAACCCAGCAATGCAGAAGTCCCCTGCAGAAATCCTCAGAACCTCAGTAAAACATTGTGCTTTGACTCCAAACTTCATCTTTGTTATTTCAGTTTCATGACATTAATTGAGGCAACATAAAAATTTCTAACCAAAATTGTGTGAATAAATCACGCAGTCTTCAGGTAAACAGGAGAGAAAAAAAGATTGTTGTGGTTCTCTGTGGAGTGTGAAGAGGGCTTCAAAGAAGCATTTTTAAAGCACCTACCTGTCCCAACAGATGTGCTAAGTACTTTATATTATTTCTACTGCCTCTTCCTCTTCCTCCTTATCTTCTGTCCTCTCCTCCACCTCCCCTGTTCTTCATCTTTATCTTCATCTTCTTTTAATTCACTAAACCCTTAATGATCAGGGCGCTCCTTGATTCAAAACACACTAATCATTTTCCATCTTGTCCACCATACTAGCCTAAGTCTGTACAATTAGCTGCAGGGCCCTATCCGCACCTAAACCTTCCCACTCCAGTCACCTCTTGGCCCTCCTACTGCACCTCGCACTCCTTCCCTCAGCCCCAGCCATGCTGACTCTGCTACTCCTTGGAGACCTCAAGAAGGGTCTTGCCTCAGAGTTTTTGTACTTACTGATCCCTCTGCCTGCTCTTTCCCCAGCAACTACATGTTGATTGGCAATTTTTTTATACATGCAAATGGCAAGTTCTCTGACCACTCTTAAAAATTGCACTTCCTATTTCCACATTCTCTGTATCCCCTGCCCTGATTTTTCTTCACATACCAGTATACCATGTAACTTACTTATTTTTATTCATTGCTGATCTCTTTATATTAAAATATAAGGTGCGGATTTTGCCACTTCGATTTTTTTGCTGTGTCCTTGCCACATTATAATAGTGCTTGGCTCTAAAGGGCAAATGTTAACATCCCAGTCATAGATGAGGTGCCTGGCTTGAGGAAGCTGAAATAATTTCCCAAGTCACATAATTAGTAAATGACAAGGCTTCAGTTCAAATCCAGATCTGTCTGGCCTGAAGATCCATGTGTTTCCTTTTCACTATGCTGTGCTTTCTTTCCTTTCCAAACAGCCAGTTAAATACTTTCATGTAATCAGTGGCAGCTTCCATACAGGGAGTTTTCTGCTTCCTGAACTCTGAATTTTGGTCAGAGTGACCAACTGTGAGGGACCTGTGTGAAAAGCCAAGGAAGAAAACAAATGAGATCAACAACAAAACTGGGGGGTTTGTATACTCACAAAAGTTAACTGCCAGGTTCTTGAGCTCACTGGAAACCACCTTCCTGACACCCAGGCTGGATCAAGCCCACAGACTGTGGGAAAACCGGTAACATGCAGGAGCCAGTCATTGGTCCCGTTTAGATGGCAGACACAGATGTCTACCTGTAATTGTTTATTAATATATGTTGCTTGGCTGTTCACAAATGGGAGTTCATCAGAATATTGCAAATGATGCACCTTGAGAAATGTCACTCCTTATCATGATTGCATGTCCATGTTAGTTTGGTGTGTGTGCGAAATGATTTCCAAATGTAGACTCGACTCAGACCAGCCCCTGGAGGCAGGGTATGTCTGAGTCTGCTCCGAGAATGGGGCAGGAGCAGTGCTGAGACGTGTTTCAGTGCGACTTCTCGTACACCCTGCATGTCTGTAGCTCTTGGTTAGGGGCAGAGCACTTCCTGTCCCTGGCAGCTCACTGGGAGCCTTGAGGATGCCCGGCTCTGTTTCCCCTCCCTCTCTGTCAGTCATCAGGGAGTGAAGGTCATAGGTTGGAAGCAGATAATTGTGCTGCCTCAGGAATAGTGCTTCCCTCTGAGGACCATTGGAATGTAATTCATTTCTTAATCTTTCTTCTCAAATATTAAAAAAGTCAACAAAAAAATTTTTTTTCTTTCCCAGCAGGACTTGCCAGCACTGGATGGGAGCAGTCAGCATGAATTTTAATCAGAGTGTCTGTTTTCCAGCCCTGGATTTCCCATAATCAATGTCTTTCTGTCTATTAATTAAGAATGAATATGTACAGAGTTTGAGAATTGATCGATCTTGACACCTAGGAGACCACTCAGTCACACTGAGAGCTGAGCTGGGGCATGTTTCTACGTAGAGCGTAACCTTATGTAAGAGGTACATTAGAAGATGATTTTTCCTGCTAAAATGATTCACCCTGTGGTTCTTTAAATGGGTCAGCTAGTGCTGTAAATTAATTTACGAAAAAGGGAGTCATTTTTTTTAAGGAACACATCTATTTAGGAGGTGAGATGTACACACATTCTCCTTCCATTGACCTTTCTCTTACTGTACCTCAGGTTTGCTCTGCTCTGTTTTTCTCCAGCTACTGTACCCCACTTACCCTTCTGTGGTGTGGGAAGGAGGTGGTGCTGCAAGGGGATGCCCACCTGGATGACTCGTTGCCTTGGCTGGCAGTTTCTGTGATCAGAAGAGCCCTGTGGTGATGGAAATTGAATAGGGACACACAGATTTTTTTTTTTCCTGCTAGGCTTTTGTGAGGGGTTTTCAGCATTTCAGGGTACTACCGGGAACAGAGAAAGTCATTCTTTGGTTGTTTTTCTTCTGCTTGATACTCAATAATAGCACCTTTTTCCCCTCAGTTAATGACTATTAGTTTCCTAGGGCTGCCGTAACTAAGTTTTGCACACTGAGTGGCTTAAACAACAGGACTTTGTTGTGAAGACTGGAAGTTCGAAATCAAGGTCAGGGCAGGCCCTTGCTCCCTGTGAAGGTGCTAGGGGAGGATCTGTCCTAGGCCTCTCTCCTAGCTTCTGATACGTATCTCCTCATATGCATATCTCTGTGTCCAAATTTCCCTTTTTATAAGGACGCTGGTCATATTGGATTAGGGGCCCAGCCTACTACAGTATGACCTCATCTTAACTAATTACATCTGTAAGTCCAAATTAGGTCACATTCTGAGGTTTTGGAGGTTAGAATTTCAACAAAATTCTACAAATTTCAACAAATTCTGGGGGTATGGTAGGGTTGGGTGAAACATAATTTAATGCATAATATGAATCACTAATCATCTATTGTTACTTAACAAATTACACTTCGATTTAGTGGTTCAAGACACCAGCATTTATTATCTTACAGTTACTATGGGTTGAGGATCCAGGCATGACTTAACTGTGATCTCTGCCTCTGGGTTTCTCCTAAGGTTTCAATCAAGGCTACCCTCAGGGTGAATCTGCTTCCAATTTCACTCAGATCATTGTTGGCAGGATCTGGTTCCTTGTGAGCTGTTGACACCAGAGCCTCCGTTCCTCCCAAACTACTGGCTAGAGGCATTTCTGGGCATGGGCAGCACACAGCAACTCAAGCAAGCAAGCCACAGGCTAAGAGACAGTGTGGGAACAACATGGACACCACAGCCTCTTCCTTAATTTTGAAATAATACTGCCCATATTGTATTTGTTAGAAACAAGTCACCAGATTCAGCCCACAGCCAGGAGGAGGACATCGCACCAGGGTGTGGATGCCAGGATGCAGGGATGTCACTTTGAAAGCTGCTCATCTGGGTCTGCCCTCTGAGTCATCCTTCCTTGTTCATGAGAGCTAGCCCAATTATACCCGATACTTTGCTAGGCCTGCTTCCTGCCAGTAGAATATCTGGGTCCACTGGTCTCTTTTCATTTGGTGCTATCTCTGCTCCTTTCAGTCTAAAATGACACTGTTTCTGCTGACGCCATTTTCTCAAAAATGTTAGAACTTTTGTGAATTTTACTGGGATTCACTGCATTAGAAAAAAGTCATGTCCACAAATTTCTTATTCTAGCTTTGGGTCCGGTGGAAAAAGCTGAGAAACGATGCCCTTAAATTTCCTGGAAGCCCTATTATTCCATTGAGGGACACCCTTACTCTCTTCAAAGGCCCCTGTGTGGGACCCAGTAACAGTCAGATTCTTTTACCTTTTTAAAGTCTGTACCAAGTGTGATGCAGTCTCAGCTTTATCTCTAGACCACACTTTCCTGATAGTACTCGGAAGCCATGTCTTAACTTTAGCACCCTTTGCTGTCCAGAGAGACTGAGAATTTTTTAAATCAAGTCTTGGTTTCTTTTTGCTTAACATTTCTTCCTACAATTTATTACTCTTGCCGTTTACTCTAAATGTCAAGAAAAACCAAAATGGCACCTTAAACACAGCTTGAAAATCTCCTCAGCTGGATCACCAAGTTCGTTAGTGTTGGTCAGGACCAAGTTGTGAGTTGCAATTAGCCCCACCCATACATAAATGCAAATCCTCCCTGTGGCCTCCGCCTGCTCCTGTCTTCCCCTCCACCATTGGCTTCATTGCCCTTCATAGTTCCCGACTACTTAGGCCAAGGTTTTCAGCACCCCCAGCCTGACAAACGTCTTACTTCCAATAGTGTAAGTACATTAGAGTCAAGTCCTTGGACACTTCAGAAGTTCGTGGTGATAGAGATTTATCATGGAAACAAACCAATGATAATGTAGTCAGCCAATATATTATTCCCACTACATTATATGTCAATTAAAATGTGTAATGCAGTCTTTAAGAATTAATGAAGTCACATTATTATATACAGTTATCATTGTGATGATTTACATTTAAATAGCTTTGCCACTCATTTTACCATTTGCAAAGGGTTTCATCAATCCATTTATTTCTCACAAAAGTCCTATGCAGCAGATATCTTATCCTCAAATTGGAGACAAGGGAACTGGGGCTCGGAGAGGTAAAGTCATCTATTGCTAATTGCGTGGCTCAGATTGCGTCGACTGGCACAGGATCCCAGACTCCACAGCAATATGCTTCACTCTGCATCATAGATGTCCTCCTGGGACAGTGTGGAGGGCACAGTTATTCAAAGTGGGCCATCACCGTCAGTTTTCACTAGGAGGATTCCTAGATGTGACTGACTTGCCTCCACATCATTGAGTTTCTCTACCACACACATTGCAGACACCGCTGCCCATTGCAGTATGCACCTTGGTTTGTTTTGGTTCAGACCTGGATATTTTGAAGGGTGCTGCACTAGGCCACCACCTCCCAGGAATTCTCCTTGAGGACATGCTGACTCTTTTAATACCTCCTTGACTGATTGCCACATTTATAATACAGAGTTTGGCTCTGTTTGAAAAATGCACTGGTAGATTTCAGTAGTAGATTCAGACATCTGCTGAAAGGTTTGGCTGCATTTGTAGTTGGTGCTGGTTAGCAAATGAACTCTGAGCCTGGAGGAGAAAAGAAAAGCAAAAGAAAATTTGTATAGAATCTTCTCTATCAGTAGATTTGTCATTTTGGAGTTTGTAATAATTCAGATGGGACTGACAGAAAAAAGGTGAACTTGGAATTGAATGACTTAAAGGATTGAGTCTGTCTCTGCTCCAATCACTTTTACCCAGCCACAGGGTTCCAGCATGACAGAGGTGAAGGGGCCTAGAGAATAACTTGGTCTCTTTCTTCATAGAACAAATGAGGAAATTGAGGCTTGGGGAAATGAAGTGACACTTGCAATGTAGCCAGTTAGTGGTAAACCAGGCCCAGATCACAATTTAATGCTCTTTCTGAGTTCGCTTGTTCCATCACATAGTATTTTGAGGTTTTGATAATATAAAATTTGCCAAATAATTTGTTATAAAATTGCATTATCATGTTACTTCTATTTTTACCACTAGCAGGCCAGCCAAGGTACCAGACATAATTGACTTTGCTTAAATTAGGGGCAAGGTAGCAGCATAAATAACCCTAATAGTGATAAAAGACAACATTTATTTATTGTTTCATGTGTACAAGATACATAATATTTTCATGTATTAACTCATTTAACTTTATAGCAGCCTCTTGAAATCTGTGCTATTGTTATATCATCCCATCTTATGGATCAGGAAACTGAGGCAGTGAGTTCCAGATCTGGGATTTTAGGTCCAGCATCTGAAGGTGCACCTCGCTCTGACTCTGCTGAACTGCTTCTGCCACATGCTCCACTGCAGAGCAGCTCCTGGTCTAACCCCTTGAGACTGATCAATGCCTGCCCCACATAGAAGTAGCCTTGGGCTCTGTCCACTCCAACACAGAAGCAGAATTGGATAGGCTTGCTACTGCAGTAATGCAGCATGATTTTGCACTAACTGCCTGGAGTTATCAAAGATTTTAAAAGGTAGGGCCAAGTCCTCCACAAGACTAACCTCCTTCAGATACCAGCGGCTGCAAGCTTTTGGGATTTCAGTCTATCTGCTCTTCTGATGGAGTGACTACAAACCCCAGGTTTCCCACCGCCTCTTCAGGTTCAACAGTCTACTATTGAACAGTCTAAAAGGTAGAAATCAGGACCAGACAAAATGCTTAGGGTAAGGCCTGGGAGGGTCCCAAATGCAGTTTCTGTGCCCACGTCTTGTGGAATCAGGAAGCGCCCCTCATCCGTCGGGCACATTGATGTATTCACCAGGCAGGAAACCCCTCTGAGCTTCAGTGTCCAGAGTTTTCTTTGGGGTTTTATTACTTAGGCTCGAGCAATTGAATCACTGGCACGTGCCTGATCTCAATCTCTAGCCTCCCCGTCTTCAGAGAGTTTGAGCTAGTATCATCTGGCTAAAATCTCAACCCTCTGATTACAAGGCTGGTGTTTCCAGCATGGCAGTCCCATCCTGAAATTATCTAAGGACTCACTATGCGTTACCTCATTAACACAAACTATCAGGGCCTGCCCTGAATAACAAGGATGTTCCAATCACTGGGACATTTCAAGGGTTTTGTCCAAGAACCTGGACAAAAACCAGATAAAGTCTTTATTATATAACAACTTCATCAGAAATTTTTCTTTCAAATGATGAACAAGGATAAGGTCACAAGAATCTCTAAATTTTCAGTGGTTACTTGGCACATTCATGTCCATGATCTCATTTAATGCTCATGACACCCCTTTGTAGAAGATATGGTTGATGTCTTTGTTTAACACACGGATAAACTGAGACTAAATAAAGTTAGGAATATTGTACATGAATATCCAACCAGTAACAATTGGTGCTGGAGTTTAAAACCAAGTTTTCTAACTTGGTATCGTGAGCCCTTTGGACCTATTAGAAGAATAGTAGAAGTTAATAATAGAGATAGAGCTACTTTAAATACTTAATTGTTTTTCTCCTCTGAGAATGCAGGCTAAGAATGGACTTGCCCAGGATAGGACAGGAAATGAGGACTGTGAGTATCTGGGAGTTAGGCTTCTTCCCAATGTGGCAATAGATTTTCTCTCTAGCTTTCTTTATGTATTTATGTGTATTTGGGGAAGGTTATGCATTGATTCTGTGTCAGGCCTCATCCAAGAATTGAACACACAGACAAAGACACAGTCCCAGGCTTTTGTGAAGGGGAGACAGATGGTAAACAAAAGATTGCAATAGGATGTGGTAAGAGAAACATCAGAGGGAAGCACTTAGGAGGGGGACTTGACTAGGACAGGATACAGAGAAGAGGGAGTCAGGAAAGATTTCCTGCAGGAGATAAAAGTAAGAGTGAGGCTCTGAAACAAACAGGCCTCCAGTTCAATAAGTGAATGAAACAAGGTGCTGGACTCTTTTATCTGTCTAGGAGACTGATGCCCCTTGCTGTTTGCACCTGCCTTGGCTACGGCTAGAACCCCAAGGTAGGAGGAATGGAGTCCCCCAGATAAGGGGGCTCACGTGTGAGGGTGCAAGCCTTGGTAAGGCTGAGGGATATGGATGTGTCAGGGGCTTCATCGAGTTTCTCACCTGTAAAATGAGGACTTTGGACTTGGCTATGATCCCTGGTGTCCCTCTGCCTCTAACATTTCATTCTTTTGTAATTTTATGAAAAATGGTTTGCAAAGCAAATGAATAGTGTAAGCAAGATTATAAAGAGAATGTTTGCCTTCTTAAGGGAATAAATTGTTTTCAAGCACATCAGGGGCATTAATTTGCATATGAACAATGCAAGTTCTATATGAAGCAGAGAAGGTCTGTTTTAGGTGTTTTGGTAAGTTAATTGCAAATTGTTTTTGTAAATTACTCTGTGTATATTAGGAAGTGATAGAGTTGCATTAATTTTATACAGTCTATATTTTGAATAATCACAACTTCTTGAATGTTGGCAATATTTGTCTGTTCTCTGAATTTTCTTGAATTATTTCTTCATTCAATGGCCATAACAGACAGGATTTTTTTTTCCCAAGAAGGACTTGGATAAATTCATCTTGTGTTACCCAGATGTCAGAAATGCTGGCTGAATATCCCACTTCCAGGCATCTTGGTTTGGGATAGGACAACAAAATATGTAATAGTCTGTTTAAATCCGAAGCCCCGCCTATGCTTGTAACTACCAGTTCTTGTGGTCTTTCTTCATCTTTCTCCGCTGTAAGTTTGCTTTCTCCTCCCCTTATCAATCAGACTACATAGAGTTCCACTAATAATTAACATTTTGCAGGAATTTTATTTGTTTAGACAACTATTGGACATTTGGATGTCATACAGAGACTGCACCATGCGCAGAACAAAGCCATCTTTCTGATTCTACTCTCTCCCCAGCTCATCCCCTGCTTCCACATTCTCTTTCTCCTCTTTCTTCTCCACCAGCCCCAATTCCCCTGCCATTCACCCTTCTTGGAAGCAAAACATATTCATTCCTTGCCTTAAGCATAACAATTTATTGATCATTTCCTGGAGCTTGGACATATTCTTGAGGCTTTGTTTCTACTTCCAAGTGGCTGCTCAAAACATTCCAAATACATTTTGTTAGGCCGAGGGCACATTCAGTACAGGATATCATAAGGAAGCATGCTTCAGCTAAGGGTAATACCTACAGCTGGGCAAGATGTGTAAAGCAGAGGCTTGGGCAGTAAGTTCCTGGGCAGAAGAAGGAGCCTATGCAAACCATAGAAGCACTTAGGAGTGTTACAGAACCCCACCTGTGCTGGTATGGAAACGCTGTGGTGTTCAACTGTCCACTGCCAAGAAGCGTGACTCCCAGTGCAAGAGTTTGGTGACCAAGGAAAGGGGTTGTTTATTTACAGGTTATACAGATTCAGAAAAATGGCAGATTTCTGCCATTAAGTCCTAGTCCGTTTAAAACACAAAAAAACGCATAGTTTTGCCTCTCCTCCCCTGCCCTGAAAACCTAGGCCAGTTTCAGAATACTCCAGTCAGAGGTACCATCTTTCAGAAAAGCAGAAATCTGTGGCACAGCATGCCAAGCCACAGTTCTGTATTTCAGGCATCTCCCACTAATCCGTGCTTGGTTGGATAGGTCCCTGCACAGCTCCATTCGCTCTGCCACTGTCTTCTCCAGGCAGGTTTCCCAACAAGTCTCGTCTTTCTTACTCCAGCTTTTAATTGAAAGCAGCATGGCATTTCCTTACTCCAAACCACATGGCACCTCCTTACACACCAGACTTCATGGCTCCTTCCTCATGGCTGCCACTCACTACTGACCTCATGGCTGATGGGGCAGCCCTTTTGCACCCTTTCAAGCCACACAGCTGCTACTTCCTTCTCTCTCAGTCTGCCCTTATTTTAAATGCTGACCTGAAGCTTCCTATGTAACCTCATATCTGGCCCCTCCTACAATGTGCTACTTTTGCTCGTTCCCCCATATTTTTTACCTTCTTTCAGGTGCCATCTTTAGCCAGGGCAAGAGTTCCTCATGACACAGGAGCCTCTGGCTTCTGCCTCTCATGCAACTTCTGTATAAGCTCCCCCTGGCTACATCGTGAACCACTATATAGACCTTTTACCAGGGCAGCAGCACAGCTATCAACTAGCTATCAACTTGCCATTGTTATAAAAAGTATCTTAACTGCCCTATCACCTCTTTCCCCCATCCCCCTACCATGGGCTGTGGGGAATATTTTGAAGACCCTGATTTGCAGCTCATTTCAAGAGCATGGCAAAACCACAAGTAATTCTCTGTGATGGGAGTTTAGAATGATTTATGGGGCAGGGGGTGTATGACTGGCAAAAAGTTGCAGTTGGAGGAGAAAGCAGTGCGGTCACATTATAAATGACTTTGGTATATTAGCTGCAGTAGGTGATGGGAACCTAGAAAAGCACTGCAACACCAAAGGATAAAGCAGCAGAAGAGCCAGCTGCAAAGATGCCGTATACACACTAGCGCAATGGCAAGGGCCTGGAATAAAGCAGGGATGGGAGAGGGGCAGAGGAAATGACATATTTCAGAGTGAAATAGGAAGCCAGTAAAATTGTGGTTGATGAGGGAGAAACAAAACAAACCGAGGAAAACACTGAATTTCTGCCTTAAATTATTATTTGCCAAGATAGGGAATGCGGGGGGGAAAAAGAATAAAAACTGGGAAATGTTTAATTTTGGAAATTTAATTTAATTTGGTCCTTGGATGTCATTCATGGCACGTCTCAGTAGGTTGAACACGTTGAAAGTTATAACTGTTCAGCAACATGCTTGATGAGAATGTCTGACATAAATTCTCCTACCTAACAAGTTCTGGCCATGTCACTGCGTGTATGGTCCACGATTTCATTATTCGTGCCACTGTAAACTTGTTCCCTGGCTATCAGAACCTGGGCTTGGTAATGGCTGAGGATGTTCTGTCTTGTTTTCTAATGGATGTATCACACAGTTTAAATTTAGCATGGGACAAATGAATCAGTAAATTTTTCTGGAGTTACGAACTTCAGAAATACTTGGTCAGAATGCTTTTCCTGTACTTTGATAATATTTCAAGAAGACTGCATACATTTCTGGTCATTTTAACTTAATTTAATATATACAACAGGTATTTCAGGAACTCAGTTTACCATTGGGTTTACTTGGATTTTCTCTTTTGAAATAATTTTTTTCAATTACAGTTGACATTTAACATTATTTTATATTAGTTTCATGTGTACAGCATAGTGATCAGACATTATATAATTTACAAAGTGATCCCCCAATGAGTCTAGGACCTATTGACACCATATATAGTTATTACAATACCAGTAACTCTGTTCCCTATGCTGTACTGTACATCCCCATAACTCCTTTGTAACTACCAATTTGTACTTTTTAATCCCTTCACAATTTTTTCATTTCTGGTCATTTTTAATGGCGAGAACAGTTTAACTTTAGTATTTAAAGCTCCCTTCCAGGTATTAAGAAGTTCTTACCAATCCACATAAGCCAGTTTAGAGCATCCCGCCCCACCCCCACCCTCTGAACCCTTTTGATCAGACTGGGGAAAGAAGTGACTAAGAAAAAGAGAAGCTTTTTTATTTAACTGGCCCTGGAAATGTGAATCTCATTTGACTTGGGGCTTTAGAATGCAAGACCTGCCCTGCAGGGCCATCACATCCCGCTGTGTAGCAGGAACACCTGCTGGCTGCAGCTCGCAGAAGTTAGACGTGTGGAAACTCCTCACAGTTCACTGACATGAACACTGCTTTCGGAAGATGGAGGTATCCATTCCTAATTATCCTAAGATTTTTCTTACTGCATTACCAGACTCCAAGAAAAGGCCCTCATGATCTTTAGTTATGTTTCTTTTTTAAGTGAAACAGAGGCTATGTTATCCTCATTGTTATGATGATATATCTCAAAAATAAAGTGAACTCTGTGAGTATAAGTGGTATGTGTACAATGCAATGGTAACTGTCTCTTTAACCCAAATCAAATTTAAGGCTCCCTGAGAACAAAGACCATTCTTCACCATACATGGAAACTATATAATGAATTCTTTTTTCCCTATGCCTTTCTTCAATTTTCTATTTAAAGAAATTTCTGAAAATACATGAATTATGTAACTTATCTCTCAGATGAAAAATAATTTTCTCCTGGGGTTGAACGTCTGTGTATTTATTAATAGCAATAAAATTTTCCATGTTCTTCTGTATCAAATAGGATGCAAACTACAACATAAAGGAGACTTTATAGTAATAATAATAGCAACAGATGAATAATTATAAAAGCTATATGGAATTTAAAGGCATTTTAATTTGTCATTACTTCCTTGCGTTCAGAAAGAATCTGGATAATTATTTTGACTATAAAAGGGAAGAGTGTGATATTCTTTCTCATTATGAGATGAAGTTCTTAATATACCACTTTTACTATAAGTTGAAAAAAACACAACTCTCTTCTGGTTAGCTCTAATGATGCAATCATGACTGAAGACCTGCTCCACTGTGGATGTGTTTTTTCTCCTCACTGTTAGGCTGCACGTCAAACTCACTTTAATTTGAAAAGGGTTCATCTTTGCAGCTTAGAACAATGAGATCATACTTGTTTGTTTAGTGAGAACTTTCGACCTTTGTGTCACATAAATTCACAAAGACAGCAATGACTGTAGAATTTTCTTAGGTCATGACCTGATGGTAACAGAAACAGAATATGAGATTCTAAAATAGGATTTTTTTTATAACTGTTTAAAAGTAGCTGTCATTACTAGGGTCATTCCAAGGCAAAATTTCAAAGCTATTTTCATTAAAAAAAATAACATGTGGTCTCCATTTTCTTTTGGTCTGCATTATACCAACAATATCCAAATTCTTATTTGAATTTTAAGAATATTTTATTTTTAAGATTTATTTTATTAAGCATTTTTTGGGGAAAGAAAATAAAATTTCAAGATAGGCTATGTTATTCTAGGTGAGTGATAGAATTTCCTTTTGTAGCATGTGAATTTTCATTTATCAGATTTTCCACTAGGATATTTAGATCTTAGTGGTGAGGGACAGGAAAATCTATACAAAGATGCTAACTTGCTCTGACACTTTTGCCACACTCACTCCTAGAATATAACTCTAGTGTTAACTATAACTTTAGTCAACTATTAGAAAATACTTTTTTAGCAGTCTCTATTTCTTTTTTAATCTTCATCTGAGGACATTTTTTGTGTGTGTGAGAGAGAGAGAAAGGGAGGGAGGGAGGAAGGAAGGAAGAGAGAGAGAGACAGAGAGAGATCAATTGGCCTTCTTGTCCGCTCCCTGAGCAGGGATAGAATTCACAACCTGGATATGTGCCTTGACTGGGAATTGAACCTGTGACCTTTTGGTCTATGGGATGATGCTCCGACTAACTGAGCCACACTGGCCAGGGTTGTTTTGGCAGTCTTGATGCAGCCAGAAAACATCTTCAATAGCATGAGAGATATCCCCTGCATGTAATATCAACAAGCTCTTTTGCCTTCTGAATCTGATCTTTCTCAGAGTTCAACCCTCACCCCTTAATTGGCATATAACCTTGTGCCATTAACATAGCCAATTTAAGCCTCAATATTCTCACTTTAAAAATTGGGAGAAATAACATTCATATGTTATTACATTCATATGTTGTTAACATTCATAAAGATGGTTGTGGGGATTAAATTATCATGTAAAATAAAATGTGAAATTTTTGACACATAGTAGGCATACAATAAATGGTAGTATCTGATTACCATAAAGAAAAACAAAACTAAAAACCTTTAAAAAGTGCGCCCTGGCTGGTGTAGCTCAGTGGATTGAGCGCAGGCTGCAAACCAAAGCATCACAGGTTCGATTCCCAGTCAGGGCACATGCCTGGGTTGCAGGCCAGGTCCCTAGCAACCACACATTGATGTTTCTCTTTCTCTCTCTTTTTCTCCCTCCCTTCCCTCTCTAAAATAAATAAATAAAATCTTTTAAAAAACCTTTAAAAAGTAATTATTTGATTTAAATCAATGCTTTTTGAGAGTAAAACCAGAAACAATATTTTCTATTTATCTACAGAAAAACTTCTGAATGAATAGAGAATGAGGTTTATAATCATTTGAAATCTAAATGCTGTAATGTCCTCCTCTCCCAACAAGAGGTTTCCACAATAATTTTATCTGAAATTTAAAGATAGGTATATGCAATATGCCACAAATAAAAATTCATTTATTGTTTTTAATTTAAGAATTTTCAGAATGAATTTAATGTCTGGACTGACCGTGTAAGATATATATTTTCTTCTATAGACATACATGGAGATGACACTGGTAATAATTGAATTATGTAAATTAAGTTATTTGAATTTAAAAGATTTATCATATAAATTTAGCTTTATTTCAATTTGATGGATAAAGTGATGTGAGGGTGGGGGGCAGGGTGAGAGAGAGGTTGGAATATGTAATTATGAAAGAGGGTGAGACTATCTTCTCTTCTGTCTTATAGCCTGAAGAATAAGTAGTGAAAACATCAATCAAGAAATGAGAAAAATATCAGGATTTCTCTGCCATGGAGAATTGCTTATCAACCACCAGAGGATTCTTTCTTGAACAATGAACATTTCTTACAAGGTTTCACAAATTAACATATGACTAATCTTAGTTCTGGGGAGTAAATGAGCTTTCTTTTTTTTTTAATTTTGTGGTAAGTTGTGATGTGTGGATGGATTTTTAAATTCTTTCCTGATAATATATTCAGCTCATGTTAAATTATAACCCTATAGAAAACAGTGGGAGCATCATTTAAACTTAAAGACAGTGGAAAAATCTTTATCTCCAGCTTATTCTAGACTCCTTTAACATATAAAGTTATTCTATTAAATCCTTGATGACTGAGATGTAAACCACCTCTATCAAGAAACAAACATTATTTTTTCATCATGTTGAACATGACTATGGCAACATGCACTGAACCAGAAAGAATCACTATTAGTAGAAGACAAACAATGAATGCAAATCCTGGTCCTTGTTTCGCCTTCAAAAATGTGAGCCGGGTTTGCCATCTGAACAACGAGAAGGAAGCTGGCAAATAAAGGAAGAATCCCCATCTCTGTTTTCTGATCACTCAAAGAACAGTTTCTCAAGGTTAAGCCAAGTCCTCTTTGCAAGCTGCCAAAATAATAGCTTAGGAAAAGAATTAGTTTGCCTGCATGATGATCCTCTTAGGCAAAAAAGTCTTCACAGCAGTTGACCTTGATGAAATGTTTTCCCAAAGGCATCCAAAAGAAGAATTATAAATCCCAGAATGAGAGAGAAGTAAATGAATATTTCTTATGAAGTTGGCCTGACTTGTGGGCTTTAATGTGGGGTACTGATGATATGGAAAAAAGTAAATTCTGAGGAATGACAGCCTTGGGTATGATGAGGTCCTCTCTTCCTCTGTTTCTCACTGATGTCCTCTTTCTGAGCCAAGATTCAATCACTTTGGAAAAAGCACCAGTGGCCGATATGGCCAACTGGAACACTTACTGTCTGATGGGGAATATGTCTAAGAATAAATCACAAAGCTCTTTCTCTAGGTTGAATTCTTCTCCACAAGGGCTGGATGTGGTGTCCTGCAGGCTGGCTGGAAAGCCCGGCATTTAGCTTCTATTCATGATGTTTCTCAGTGCTCTCTGGCTGGGGTTACCCTTTGTTCATTGTGACTACAGGCAACTGATCTCCAGATGTCAGCGTTTCTGGTCACCTATTGTTTTTCTACAGAGAGCTGAGATGGTTACATCTCAGTGAGCAATAAATGAAATGACTTAGAAATGCACAGCGTTGTTATTCAGGTAGTTGAAATTTGGCACCATCCCTAGAGGCGGGCCCACTCAGGAGGGACCAAGGGTGGCCAGTTTCCATGCCTGCGGAAAGAAGCAGCCACACCAGCCACAGCTGTCCTGTTGGAAGGAAGGAAGGTTTTGATGGGAAGCAGCCTATCTTGCTGTTTTGGAAAGCACACAAAAGAGCTATCAACCTCCAATGCTGACTTTAGTTCAAATGTGTAAAATAATGGCTTTATTTGTCAATTCTGCTGTAAAATAAGCACTGTCCATGTTTAAAAAAAGTCTTTGTTTTCCTTTGTGTTTGGTGTGTGAGCTCATGCCCTCAGGTGTTTTCGTTTTTGTGTTTTTAATAATCTAATATAGTATAGATGAGCCTATGAATGTAGATCTCTTTTCCTTTACAGAGAGGCTCTGCCAACATTTGTAGATAAGCTTCCAGATACAATAATCTGATTATTTCAGAATTTTCCATTGAAGCGCCATTGCTTGCTGGCAAGCTGTCAAGTGAAAGTGAATACCCTGCCAGAGACTTTGTTTTCAAATCTCTTTACATATTTTGCCCATGCAGATAAGGGAAATTATCATTCCAGGGAACCATGGAGGTGATGTGTTCAGCTTTAAACAAAAAGAACCTATGAATATACTTATATTTTGGGAAGTCTTAAATGGAAACATTCCTGCTTGGAAAACTAGTTGTTGTTGTTTTGGGGGAGGGTGGGGGCGAGGATAGGGTATGGTTATATTTGTTTAATTAGGTCACGTCTCACATTCTAGTTTCATTATGAATGAATGGGATGAGATACAAGGTAAATATTTTCAAAGAGGCAAATTAATTCTGGCCAAGAGAAAAGACCCTTGCAGATTTGGGCTTAGTGGAGCTACTCTGGTAGGGCCACCTGATTACAGTAGAGATTCCGAGAGAGATCTGGGTAATCCTCAATTCATGCGAACTAGGGAAGAACGCTACCTATTAGAAAGAGTGAGGCTATCCAAATTATCTGTACTTAAAGCACTCTCACAGTTCCAGAATACTTATAGGAATGTCAATGAAACTAGCCAACTACTGCCCATTTGAAGTTTTGCTCCAATGAGGGAGAAATGATTCAGAATTAACATAGCACTCAAGCCTAACGGTGTCCTTGTATTAGAGTAAAATTTTTGTATTTAAAGGGATACTTGCTAAGTGGTTGAAATAGTCTGTCTTTTTTCAGAGATAAAATGCTCCTACAGTCCTGGTTATGAAATTGACTTATTTTCCAAAGAGTTTTTCTTCCTTAAGTGCAGAGGTGAGAGCTTCAGGCTAGCACTTGTGCCAGTGGCCACAAATGCCATGGCTATGAAACCCAAATTAATGAGCTTTCATTATACATGGTCTTCACAGCCAAGTGCACTAATAAATATGATCATAAAGCAATCTGCTAAGTGGAGAGGACTACAGTGATCCCTCTTGCTGATAAAAGTGGTAATAAAACTCTCATCTGCAATCACTTGCCTACAAAGACCAACAGGATTTGTTTTTCATCTGCCCCTCAGATGACATATAAATATAAATAGGAACTGCAAGAGTCTGTAGACCTTTCTACCGAAGTGAGTTTATTAGGCCAATCAGACCAAGAAGAGAAAAATATGAAATATTTTGATAAAAAATGCTAATATTCTCATGGGGAAATTTGAGCCCTGGGGGCTGGGCAGGGTGGGGTAGGGGCACACCTTTTCTGAAGCTGATCTTTAAGTGAGGTGTTTCTGACAGGCATTATGAGCACAGCATATTAGAACTCCAACAAGAAAATAACCTTTCCAAACTGTCAGGTGATAAAATTACTACCCTCTCTACATTCCATCCAAGATAAATATGCATTGCTTGTTTGACCAGCTTGTACAAGGAATTGATTGCTGTTCTTTTGTGACCAGAATGAGAAGGGTCCGATCAACACATTATTGTGGCAACAGATCTTTTCTTTTTCTGCTTCTTACATAATATATTCATGCTGAAGTCATGCTAAACTACCTCATAGGTTTGTGGTGTGAGTGAGCTAATGAATAAACGTCAAGTGCTTCAAAATATAAATCTCCATATAAGTGCTGCCTTTGTTTTCTAGTTGAAGATCTTCATGTCATATTAACTAACTGGATATTTCATTGGAATATCCATGCTGATAAATTTGGCTTTACGTTTAATATGCAAATATCTTAATGTGAAATTAAATCCTGAACATCCCAGCATGCATTGAGAGCATCACACTCAAGTCTGGCAAATGTAGCACCTCAGGAAAGAAAAAAGCACTTAGAAGCAACACCAAAATGTTTTCTTAAGCAGGTGGTAAAACAGGCATCCCCAAAGTGTGTCTGTGGAGAGGTCAACACTGGTTTTAAAGAATGATTTAAGTAATTTTGTATTATAATAGTTAGAATTCCAAAAACTGGCAGTAATTGATATTTAAAACGTAATTTATGTTTAAAGATCCTGTATCCCTCAATTCCTTCATATGTTGAGTGAAAGATAAAGGCAATCGTCATAGCTAGTTCCTATATATCTGAATACCTTCAAAGGAAGTTGTTCAGATGAACATCTGCCTTGATTTGTGTCTTTCTAGAACAATGCTGAGCACTGTTTTTCTTTTTTACGATATCGTTTAAAGAGAAAGGAATGAATAGCTAAAAGTTCTGAGTAAGGGCACATGAAGGCTATGGCAACTAGCTGAAAAAGAATTTTCCTGCTGCCGTTTACTTCTCTGCCATTTCCCTCCATATGATTAATTACTCCTTAGTCGCTATTCTGAGCTACAGGTGTTTTAGCTAATTTCAAATGCCTCAAGTTAATTAGCAATTTATTCTGACCTTTAGAATCCACATTCTATAATCTTCAAATTATATGCATGAAAGAAAAAAAATCTAATTTTACCTGTCCCCTCACCTCCAACTATCATTAGCAGGTTACAGTGAAACTATTGTTGTGTGCCAGACTTTCACCTCAGCTGTGGTTGGTTGAAGTCTAGGCTCAGGTTCCCTCATTCCGTAGGTGGTCACTAGGATCAGCAAAGGCTCCTTTAACTTCAGATAGTTCGAGTAATGTATAATGTAGTATATTTGGCTTCTAAACTTAGGCATTCTTAGAGAAAAAAAGTGAAATTGCTATACACAATATTGAATTCATTCTTTCATTTTTGCTATTTGGAGAAATCTCAGCACATTTTCTACTTGAATTATTGCTCTTCAAATAATTAAAAGTTCTGACTGTAAGACCACAAGTAATGAGCAAAAGAAGGTTTCCTTGTGGTGGCCAACTCAGTGACCATATGTTCTACTTTGAAATCAATTTCTTGTATGTACTCATATTTCCTGAAACTGTCTTCATAGCTGGTGGGGTGTTAATCAGTGTGCATAACAATATCGGTGCTCATGCTTCTATTGCTGAGAGTCCGAAGACTTGTCATGTTGGGTCAACCCCATGTCCCATCAGTCTGCTACAGTAAATAGTCTTCAAGAAGCTCAGAATGAGAGGATGTGATTAGCCTCCCTAATACTGGTTCCAAGGAAATTGTGAATGCTGTGTATGTGTAAGCCAGGCAGTAGGGATGTTTTTCTATTTTGTCAAAAATATGATCTCTTTGGCTGAGCTTGAGAATATTTGAATAAATGGAGGTCTTCTTGCAAGGAAGGCCATCCACAGCAATTCTTCTCCTAGACAGAGCTGTCAGAGCATCATGGAGATGTGCCCTGTGGAGAGAGGACAACCCCTGCCCTCGAGATGTCCACAGTGGGCTTTAGAAGCATTAATATTACAACTGGCTTAAGTCCCCCCTTCTTCTGAATTAATTCTTCTTGCCACTTAGGTTTACTTTGAGAACTATATACGGAGAACTTTAAAGTGGCTTGTCCTTTTTCTCCATCACTCTTCTTCCTTCACTGGAGCATGCTGCTATTCCAAAAGTGGTTAGTAACAAAAAATACAGTCAATATATGGAAATATTTGCCATTTTGGAAACATTTTTAAAAAGCCAACAAGCTTCTACTTTTGACTAAATTTTTTTAAAGCCTCTATCTTCATTATCCTCCTTTTACCACTTAATTTAAGACCAATTATAAGCCCATCTCCTACCTCATTATATGAGCTACCGTTTTTCAGTGTCCTTTAGGTGTAGGGAGTTTAATTGTGATGAAAGCTAATCAGGTACCCTTTGCAAGCTACCCGTGGGGGTAGGTAATAAAGTGAGTGTTCCCCCTGGGTGACTCCATCAGCCATGGACTTCTTTGAAAGTGTTGAGGTATAAATAAACTAAATATTTGAGAGGTTTTTGTTTTTTCCAGTCACTCACTGGTTCAGAAATTGCCCATCTCAGATGAATGGTGAGCCTCTGTGTGGGTGGCGTTGGACTCAGTCCTTACACATTTGTGTGTAGTAACGCATCTTAGGGTTAGTGCAGAGCCTTATCTCTGTACTGTTGAGTGCAAGACAGTACAGTTTCTACTTTTAGGGAATGTCTGATATCATCTGACTTATTGCTGGGCTTTGCAGAGAACAAACCATTTGCAATGATCTTTGTTACCCAGTTTTTTTTCCTGAGAATAGAGATGGGTACCCCTGAGAAGGAAAAACAAAAAGCCAAACCTATTTATCATTTTTCTGCAAATTCTGGTAAGCCAGTTTATAACAAACACTATAAAGGGGTTGCAGTTATGTTTAGCATGTTTGCATACATTAACTTAGTAATTATTAGCCCTGGCTGGTGTAGCTCAATGGATTGAGCGCAGGCCTGGGAATCAAAAAGTCGCTGGTTTGATTCCCAGTCAGGGCACATGCCTGGGTTGCAGGCCAGTGCCCTGGTGGGGGGACGCACAACGGGCAAACACACATTGATATTTCTCCCGCTCTACTTCTCCCTCCCTTTCTCTCTCTCTAACATAAATAAATAAAATCTTTTTAAAAAAACCTTAGTGATTATTTATTGACGACAAAGTCCCAGACAGGGCATGCTACGGAGGAGATAGTAAAGGAGTTGAAAACCCTGGATCTCAAATATGGTTCTGTCATTTATTTTCCCTATGGTCTCGGGCAAGTTATATATGCTTTTGGAACTTCAGTTTCTTGTTATTTAAAGTGGACTAATGATACCTTCCTTATAGAGTTGTACAAATTAAACAAATTAACTTCATGCATTTCTTATTCTCCCCTCTTTTCTACTATCCAATTAGCTAATAATCATACAGTGTAAAACAGAACCATTCAATCTGAGACCTGGAGGAAACTATAAGAATATCTTGCCTATCTCTCTCATTTTAGTCATTCTGGTTTTTAAAACTATGTGATGAAATAGAGACTTACCTGGAAAAGGATCAGTGTTAGCAAAGCTTCCCAGAAAAGCAGAGCCCAGAGCGTGCCAGCAGCTGTCGACGTGCGTTCCCCAGCAGCCCCTTTACCAGCCTCAGTCTCAATTCTGCTGCACTCCCCCACCTCCACACCAGGCTCAAGCATGTCTGCTAGTTCCCCCACCCCCAGGCATCACTGCCCCATAGCTCAGTCAGACTGCTGGGGTTTTACTCAGTACAAGAACCCACACTTACAGCCAGCGAGGAGAGCTGGAGGTCAGTTTTGCTCTAACATGGCAGGATATGACATGGGTCTCTTTGACATATTTCCAACAAACAGAGTGGAATTCAGCATACGTTTTTATCTAGTATTCGTACATAGTGTCCATGCATGTATGCATATAAATATAAATCTATTACAATATGACCTATTCATTCCTACACTCTTCTATTTTTTGACAAGATGCAGGATGAATAGCACAGCTGTGGATTCTTCCCCTTTGTTCCTTTGTTTCATGATAGGAGCCATTTAACTGTAAAAATGAAGCTGGATTTATGGCTGCCAGTCTGTTTGAGTGGTAATAAATGTCAGACAGACACTGCTGAGTCATAAACATCATGAGTTTGAGCCGAACTCACTACATAAATCAGCTTACAACATAAGAGCCCCCCACTCCAGAAAGTTAGCTGATTGCAAATGGGCATGAAGAACAAAGAATCCAAATCTCTAAATATGTCTGCTTTTTGGCACCCTAGAGATTTCTTTATTGTTAGCTGATTGGAATACCCTATATGTTTGCTCAGAAGTCTGCCTTATGACTCCTGTTCTTCACAAGATGGGTGCTAGAGAAGCAGGCACTGTGCTGATGCATAATCAGAAACCTCTTCCCTGGGCATGAGTTCCTGTGGGGTTGGAACTGGCTTCAGCCCAGTCCTGTTCGGGGCACGATGGATTTAGAAGTCCCATCCAACCCAGTCCCCGAGGCAATAAGAGCCCTGCCTGTCAATGAGCAGCTCTGCTGGACCTGAGCTGTTCAGACTGGTGATTGAAATATTAGGCTAAAGACTCTCTTTAAAGCCCTGAGTGTGTCTAGTTGCTGCATCCTCTCCCCAGAACCCGGCTCCTCGGTCCCCATTCCTGGAGCCCCGACCCTTGAAAGAAGTCATGTTTATTTCATCCACATTCTTGGTGTTGATGATGAGTGCTGCTGACTCCTCCCTCGAAGAGATGGTCCTGTACTCCTGGTTAGCTCCCTTGTCAACCATCCTTAGTTCACAATCCTCTTCCTGCTAATCTTCTCATAATCACTGAGCAGGACCTTGATATGATGAGATGTGGGAGACATGTGTTTACAAGGTCTGCACACATTTTTAAAAAATATGTATAGTCTCACGGGTTCATTTATCTGAAGAAGTTAATGAAACAATCATGAATATCATTTGAGATTTGAATTAGAAAGCATCAAATTGCAGCTGCAAAAGGGGAATTGAAATTTAGCAGGACAGAATTATAGCTGTGTTCTGCCTGAAGAGATACCTGGGCTTTTATAAAGCAGCCTCTCTGAGTTTGGCTTCCTTGGGTAAAACAGCGGGGTAGCTACAGCCTGGATGGTTCCAGTTACTGTACAAAATGGGAAGTCCATGGTAAATGAAGGAAAGTGACTATGCATTTTTACTCCCGCACAGTATAATGAAGTAGTGCCTCTTACTTTAAGATTATCTCAGTTTTCAGGAATGTGAATTAAAAGCAACTCTGAGAAATTAATACGATCAGGTCACATGAGGGTAACACCAATGTCCCCTGTATCATTAAATGGAGCTTGCAATTACTTTGTCGAGATTATTAAACTATCATGAACTCCCAAAGATGTCCAGAGGGTTCCTGGCATTTTCCTCGGTGCCCTTAGCAGTACCATCTCCATTTTACCTCTCACAGGGTGCAGCTCTGGCTCATTATTCTTCATTTTCATGAATGTGCAATTGTCCAGTACATCCCTGGTTTCAGCTTACAGTGAGAAAGCCATTTTGATTTTATAACCAAATATGTCAAACAATTTTAACAATGAAAACAACTGGAGAAAGAGCTTTGAGTCCAAGATCAAATCAACGAGCAGCTCAAGGGCAGCAGGAAAAGTGCCCTTCCAGCCAGTGATAGTCACCCATTCTGTGGCCTGCACGCAGTCAAAACTGCAGATCTGTAGCGACCATCCATCACGGCCAAGAGTCATCCCAGGACTGCCTGCCGTGGCGCCAGCAGAGCATCCTGTGCTACTGCTCCCTGGCCAGAGTCAGGAGGAAACCGCACACACCAGAGAGCCCTTTGAGAAGACGTGAAGCAGCATTCTTTGGCCTGGTGTTAGGCATGCTAGGAAATGTCCCTATGAGAAACAGAAGAGGCAGGGGATGGCCCCCTGTCACATCAGAAGCTGCAGGGCAGGGGAGCTGGAGCCCTTCATGCCCTTGGGCTTTCAGGCTCTGGCTCTCTCCAATCAATCCCGTTCAAATCAGACTGACTTTTGAGAGATGTGAACTCATTCTCTGCTGTGTAGTGGAGAATGCCCACTTGGCGCTGGGGGGGACAAAGGGAACAATCTCCGTTTGGGGCTTTGGAACACAACAAACAGGAGACAAGAATTGCTCTGGTAATAACACCAGCACCACGTCGCATGAATGCTGTCAGCAGGGAGAAAAACTCTCTTGTGTAATAATGGTTGTTAGGATCTGAATGTAAATAACAGGGAGAGTTTAAATCGAATATTTGACAACACTGAAATCCTGTACGCATGCATTGAATTTTCATTTTTAAAGAGGAGCTTTATTTAAATGGAAGGCCTGCAAAGGCTTCAAACAAATAAATCCCTGTATCACTTAGTAGAGGAAATATTTTCTCTCTTGCTCCCAGTGGAAATAATAGGTGCTGTCTGTCTTCTATGTGCGGGGAAAAAAGTGCCTTGGAAGGGGATGTTTTAGGTGATTACTTAGGCCAATTTTCTTCTAAAATGACAAGGTTGGCGAAGTGCCTGTTATCACATTGGCATATCAAATGATGATAATGTTGCCTAGGAATATTGAGGTACCATATTAGTTTCTACTGGGCAGGAGGGAGGGGGAGGGTTGGCCTTTGCAAAACTGTTGTGGCTACACAAAGTTGTATTGTTGGGGGACAACAAGGAAAAGAAGGGGGACAAGAAAGAATGCAGGCAAAATTATCTGCAGGAAAGAGGAAAGTATGAGCTTCCTGAAATTTCTTTAGCAATTTTATACTAGTCTAAGAGGACAAGTTGAAAACTGAAATTTATCAGTGTCACCTAAACTAGGGACAGGCTAACAGATGGCACGGCGCCTGCGGATCATCCTCTGTGGTACCTCCTGCTCCCAGCCAAGGTCTATAAAAGGCTCAGAGTTCTATTTTCAGTTCTGCTATCAACTCTGAGACTCTGGGAGGGGGCTTCTCTGAGCCTCACTCTTCCTGCCTATGCAATGTGGGATTGGCATGAGCTGATCCATCAGGTCTCTGCTCTGGTCAGTTCATTGCAGCCATGCTGCTCACTGTTCCCTGGATGTGTCAAGGGAACATAAAACAGAGGACTTCCACCTTCTCTGCAGAACAAGCTGAGAGGGATCGCTCACTCTGCCCAAGCCTAACTCTATTCCAAATGCACACGCTTTCTCAGCACAAGCTCTTTTAGAAAAGAAGACACTGAGATAACCTCTGGTCACTGTTGCTGGCCTGTGATGGAAGCCTGTAGTCGGCTTTGCCATGGCGTGATAAGAATGGTCCTCTCAGGTGTCCTTCCAAGTGAGGCACCCAGGGACCTCAGTGTCATGTCTCAGCATCAGAATCTGGGCACAGATGGGAGAGATTTACCAGGTGACAAGGGATCACTACAGTAAAAATTGCTTGCAGGGGTATTGTGTAATTTCCAGAAGACCTTGCAAACTTGTGTCATTAGGAAAAATGTTTCTGTTCAGGGATAAGGCACGATCTAAATGAGGATATGTGAAAAAGACCACGCAGCTGGTCAGAAGTTTCCAGGAAGAGGCTGGAAAGAAAGAGATAGGATCCAGCCACACAGGTTAAACAAACAAGAGATAAATGAAAACCACATCAAGAGCTGATCCAGAAAATGGGTGAGTTGTCTGGGGTTGGCCTGATTCCTCGGCTGGTGCTTGGAGAGGACACCAAACAGGAGACCCAGTTTGGGTGAATCTGGAGCTGGCAGCAGGGATTAGGGACTTGCCAGCCCCAGACTGAGCAGGAGCTGAGCAAGGCTGAGAGCTGAGATTGGACACAGAGGAGGAGACGACACAGGGCAGGAAGGCAGAAAATAGGACAAAGCGCAGAACTTCATGGGAGGCACCGGGAGGCACCAAGAGGCAACTCCAAGGAGACAAAGCAAGCCACCCCCCAGAGCAGGGGCTCCAAGAGGGCAACCAGCTTCCCAAAACATCCACAAAACTCCACCAGAGGGTTGGATGCTGCTGCAACTTGACTTCAGATTTCTCTGTGTGTTTCTGAGGAGTTCTGGCCCTGACGGGTAAATGGCAGGTGTCTGCTCCAGTCCGTACCGGCAGGGTGGTCAGCTTAGCCAAAGTGCTCAGAAGCAAAGGCACTAGCATGATGCAGGTATGGCAGGGTCTGCCTCAGTGAACACAAAGCTGCTGACAAACAATGTCCTAGCAAGGGACTGCCCAGAGACAGGTGGGTAATGGTTGCCTTTGGGTACTAGGAATCTTTTGACAACTCTGAAGTTAACACACAAAAGATAGGTCTGTTTTGTGGGCCACATTCTATGCTCTTGTAGGTTTTATTTCAATGTATTTCAGAGGCTAAAAATACAGTCTAGAAACATTCTCACAGGTTGGGGGGAAAGCTATGTTTGACTGTCAGAAACTTAAAGTTCTAATTAGAAATGCATTTGCTAATTACATAATTGGCATTTGAATTCATACACATAGAAAAGGTAACTGCTTCTTGTACTGAGGGGCCAAGAGAACAGTGCCAGACTGAGGTGAAGCTCTCAAACACACAAACGAAAGGCTTTCCGTTTGATTGAAGACCAATGTGTTCTGCTGTTCACAAAAAATAACTTGTCGTGTTTGTTTTCTCTGGTAGTTTGTAAAATATTCCAAGCTAGTTCAAGCCATCAATATGAGTCAGCAATACCCTAACGATCTTAAGGCTTTAACCATTTTTTGGAATATCTGGAAAAATGAGTTAATTCTTCATACATTTGCAGAAGCTACAGATCATCCCCGTACCCTTCCAATGAGGAAAAACTTTTAAATATAGTAACTTTGGCAAAGGAAATTAGATAAACCTCATTAATCCTCCTCTAAAAGCAGCTAATGTAACTTCTGTGAGAGGCTGAAGGCAGAAAACTGGTTGTTTCCATCTATTTGTTGTTGGGGTGATTGTTGTCTTGGAAACATGAAGGCCATCAGATGTGGAATACAGAGGATAGATGTTGCAAAGTAATTAACAAAACCGTAACTAACATATGCCCACTGAAACCGGCCAGAGAGAAAGTGAATCAGAGAGAAAGGGAGGCTTGTTGGCAGACATGTCCGCACCTACAGACTCTAGCATCCTTCTCACAGCCCAAGTCCTTGTGACGACCCTACTCCCATCTGCATATAGAGTTCTTAGCATGTACCACTCACACTTGAGTAACATGAGAACGAAGGGAGACATTGCCAAGTCAGGCCCTGAGAGTGCTGCATGCATGCACCCCAGAGAGAAACCCGGAAGGATACAGAGGTTCCAACATATTTGTAACTTCTAATCGGTGATGAGAGGGTTTAGCCTGCAGCCCCAGGTATATTTCCAACACAAAGGGGAGAGAAACCACCCTCGACAGATTCAACATCAGTGGAGACTTCTCCCCTTGCATAGTACACATTATGTTTAGATCTTGTCTTAGAATACGGCAGTTTTGTGCACACTGTAAGTATGTTGATGATCCTAAAAGTGTGGCAGGTGAGCTATTCAGCTCGCATTGGCTTCAAACCAGGGGCTACCATGGGCTGGCACAAGTATCTTTTCCATACCACTTCCCCGCATTTACACTGATTCTCCAGCAACTCCCACCCAGATCCTGAGCTGACCGGATGGAGGCGAGTGCCGGGGTTTCCTTCATGTTCTCCTGTACTGTTTGCTTTCTTTTCCACCAGTAATTTTTACAATTTAATTAAAATTTAAGTTTTATAATGGTTACCTTTAAGTTTTTCTACGAATGCACCCAAAGAAATGTTTTCTTAATTTTTGATGTGAAACAATTAAGCAGTATTTAATCCCTCTGATATGAATTTAAGAACCTGGCAAGATGTAGATCAAAATGGTTTCATCCTCTCAGCCCCCCCGCCCCCAAGGAAATCCTACTGTGAACACTGCTCAATTATATTTAGAGATCTGATTTACAGGAAGGTGAGTCTAGTCTGATGTTTTATTGACAACGTTTTGAAACACTTAGGGATCTTTTCTTCTGTAACAAGAAGTTGAGAGGTGGGCAGTTCAAACTTAGTACAGCTATCCACTGATGTTGTTAAGAACCCAGATTCTGACTGTCCTTTGCTAGCTTTCCTACTTACGTTTCTGGCCTGATTGTTGATTTAGGGATGTGTAGACCCATAAGACACATTCATGCCCTCAAGCTGCTTGACTAGGTACAGAAGATCAAAGAGGCCACCAGTTCTTTGACACTGCTCCTCCTCTTGAATCTGGGCTGGCTTTGACCGCTAGACTACGGCAGACACAATACAGTGTCAGTTTTGGGTCCAGGTCTTACAGACTGGCTGTTCCCAGTTCCTTGCTCTTACAGAGCCTGGACTACCAGGTAAGAAGTCTGACTACTCTTGTGGGAAGTCCTCTGCTAACATGAGTACTCTGCACGGAGAGACTGTGAAACCACGTGGGGAGATAGAGGTCTCCTGAGGTCAGCCTCTAGTCATCCCCATGGAGTTCTGACAACAGAGGTGTGAGTGAAGCTGTCTGCACTTGCCAGACCAGTCCGGCAGCCAGTGGAATGCTGCCAAGTGGCTCCATGGATACGGATGGCATGGAGCGGAGGATTTGCTCAGCAAACCCTGTCTGAATTTCTGACCCATTATATTGTGAGATAAAATTCACTGGCTATTTTAAGCCACATATCATTGGAATAATTTGCTGCCCAGAAACAGGTTACCAAGAGAGATACATACATAAACAGACAATTATAAAATAATATGAAAATGCTAGGTACCTAGGAGAAGAGATAGTTAATTAAACTATGATAATAATAGGCACTTCTTTCTAACCAACTAACAAAAAGCTTAAAAATATAGATGTATGTATACCTTTTTCTATTTCGCTTATTTTTGTAATTATCAGTCAGGTCTCTTTCTGTTGCAGAAATCCAATTCACATCACCATAATCAAAAGAGAAATCCTTGGGCTTCAAGGCTGAGAAGAATAAAATTCCAAGGTAGCAACTAGAGGCCCAGGAGAGGCCAGGCCTGGGCTCGGAGGGGCTGCATTCCGTCCCTCCAGAGCTTCTTCATCAGTATTCCTCTCTGCTCGTTTCACACCGTAGGCGGGCTCTCTTAATGGGGACCAGCGGGAGGCTGGCTCTTGACAGCACCAGCAGAATTTCTCCCCACTTCAAATTTTTAAAAATAGTCCAGGGGAGGACTGGCCAGGCCTGGTTCTGCTCATTCCTCTGGTCTAAGTTTCAGGAGGGAGACGCTGTGCAAACCATGGAAACAGCTTAAAACTTTGGTGCTTTGACGAGATTGTCACAAATGTTGAGGAGTTGATGTACCAGAACCTACAAATTCAGAAGAATTTTCAGAAAAAAAGATATTTGAATATAAACAAAATTCAATATATTGCAGTGGATCTAATTTTGAAAATACATGTTATTAAGGTAGATTAAAATTATCATTAAGTCCCTACTATGTGCAAAGCGCAGTGTGGACTCTAAGAAAGATCGAAACAAAGGGTTTAACCTTAAGAATCTTCTGATTTAATTTTATCATGATACATAAAAGCTTCCAGTCATAAAAGTTATAACTATGAAATATTACAGCCTATTTTAAACCAATTTCTGAATATTGTTAAAAATGTAGTTTTATGAAGGGTTCAAAATATAATTACCTTGAATAATCCGTGAAAGAAATGCTGGAGAGGCAATGTCGTTCATATTTTAATGTAGAAAAAACCAATATCATTGATGAAATACTGCATATTGAGAAGCAACATTGACATCCTTTCAAACATATTAATATTTTAATGACCTTATCGTATTATTAATTTTAAAACAGTGTTATGATTTTCAGAATAATTCTGTTCTGTATGGCCAGTGACAGCTGAAGATAAGCGAGAGTGCTGTAGCTGGAGTGTGCACATGCACAGCTGACCATCAAGGGAACAAAGGTACTTTGTGGAAATACTGACCTTTGCTACTCCTTCCTAGGTCACGCACTCTATCTACTCTTGGGTTTGAAGAAAGAGAGACAGGTTTGTCTGAAAACTCTTGAAGCTACTGAACAACTCTGGAAATTTAAACTTTGTATTAAGATAGAGGAATCTGGCTCTTGGTTCTTTGCCCTCTTTCACCAGCTTTCAGTGACCTCTTGCACTCTGTGTCTTAGGTCTGTCTTCATATTTATGAATGTTTTTCTCTGATTATGTATCTGATTATTGCTTCTGTTCCATTGATTCATCTGAACTCCAGTTGTTTGTATTCCTGCTTTTCTGAAAGAAAAAAATCTGTAGTCTGTAGTAGAGTGGAGCTTTGAAAACTCACCCTCCAGGTGTCTCCTTTGATTTTTTTCTTGTTTACAGTATTGATTCTGTCTTTTGGGACTTCTAATGCATATTGCAGTTCTATGATTGGATTTCAATTGTCTGTAATCTTTCCTTATTTCATCTAACAACTGTTTTTCATCTCTTTCTGATTTCCAGCCACCTATTTCTCCATTTCAGTTGGTTGTCTCTGCGGCTCATGCTTCAGCTGTCCTTTACAGAGTTTCCGTTCTTGAGTCTTATTGAGAATTTAATCAATATAAAACAACAGATTTCGAAATACATTTTTTCCCTGAACTAGATGATCAAAGAATATGTTTGCTCTTTTATGTCTCAAAATATCTTCTAGGGTCCAATGTTTATTTTCTTTTTATTGCTACTCATCCTTAAATTGGGCAAGAGCTATTTGAGACTGTCGTTTGGGACTTAAAAAAAAAAATAAAATTTCTTACCTCCCTTGCTTTTACCTATTTCAATTTGCATGTTATATCTCAAGCAGAATGATATATTGAAGTTTAGAACTTCAGTCAAATTTTGGTTGCTTGGCATGTTTGTCTAATGTGTACCTTCCAGATCTGTACTATTCAAAACAGTAACCGCTAGCCACATACAGCTATAGATTAATTAAAACTAAATAAGCTTAAAGTATGTGTTCCTCTTTTGGATTAGTTACATTTCAAGTGCTTAGTGCCCACTAAGTACAGACATGAAACCTTTTCATCATTGCAGGAAGTTCTGTTTCACAGTGGTGTTTACAGTGAGACTCATATGTGCATATGCTACAGTTATCTGCCTATGGACAGTTGAATTTATTTCTGTAAAAATAAAACATGCTATCATTTTTTTCTTGCAAGATACAGAAAATGAAAAACTACAGTGTCAAAAGTGTGCCTCGCTGTTGTTCTTTTTATTTCCACCAATTCCTATGACGTTCTTAGCGTTTCAAGCTACAAGACATTCCCATCTGTTCCCTTTCCATGTGGGCCATTTCTGGGAATTTGGTTTCCAGAAAGGATGTGCTCAGAAAGAGGGACCCATTCCCAGGAAGAGAGACTGGTGGGGGCGAGCAGGTATGGCTGAGAGAGTGTGAAAGAGTGAGAAGGCTCTGGGCACCACAGGAGCAGCAGCTTCCCATTAGAGGGTGTTGCTTAGGAAGGGACACACAGTAGGGACCATGAAAGTTTCCTCTGTATCTACATGGCCAAGTTGCTGTACCTTAAAGCTTCATTGTATTTTTCTTGGTACAAGAGCACTTACCAATTTCACTATCTTCCAAGAGATTGTAACTTAACTTGCCTTTTTAAAGGTTGTTTGAGTGGAAAGGTAGAGAAGGGTAAAACAAGTGTTGGAATCAAGAAATTGTCTCTCTGCATTAGGAGTTTATAGTTTGTTAGACACAGCAGCCATTCAACAAATGTGCGTTGAGAGTTAAAGTAAATACACAACCCTCCCTTCCCACAATAAATATAATAATGCCTGAAGAATGCTTTGTAAGACAGCCTACCCAGTTCCTAGACATGTATCTGACACCTAGTAGATGCTTAATTAAGTGTTTGTTGAATGCACATATAAATGTATACATTAAAACAATAAGAACTTGTCTTAATCTAAATGTGCCCAATTAGGCTTGGCTCTCCAAGGCCACCTCCCTTCCAGGGCCCTAGTGACTTGGCTTCTCTTCTCATTTCCATTTTGGACCCTCTCTTTTTTTGTCTCCAGGTCTCTGTGTTTTCAACAAGATATGACTTCTATCTGACATCATGCCCAACTGGAAGCTCAGAAAATATGCAATGCTGAGCACATTATTTTAGGGAGGATGAGAAAAGAATTTTAGAATAATCTCCTTTCACAAATGTTTTCACTTGCTTTTAAGTATGTCTTCTTTCTACTGCATTTATTCCAGAAAAATTATCTGAAATCCTAATCCAACCGATAGGGTGAAACCCAGCTTAGGTGAGCCTGGAAGTTCCATAAAAGCAGCAGCAGTGTCTATCTAAGTCACTGCTCTTTCCCCAGGACCTACGTGGGTTTTTTCAGCCTGTGGAAAATACGTATCTTGATGCTTTACTAAATGACTAAATCAAATTTTAAGGATTTCAGGATCAACAGAATTTATTTTGCTGACAGAGTCTGAAGTAAATTTAATACAATCTTCTCGTTTTATAGATAAGGAAACTGAGGAGCACAGAGCAAGCAAGTTTTTGATCATAATAAGAGTACAGGGCTCAGAATTGAATAAATTTGGTTTCCATCATTTATTAAGGGGGTGACTTTGGGCAGTGGAGTAACTGATTCAGTCTCAATTTTCTTATCTTTGAAAGGAGATTAATGATACTTATTTTACAGCATTCTTATGGGACAATGAGCCCAGTGGTCATTCAACAAAGAATAATAATTATCATTACAGTTATAATTTTTCAAGGGCACAGAGATAGTTAGTGTCAAAGGGGATCTTCTTTCTCCCAGTCCCATCCTCACTCTATTTTACTTGATGTCATCTAAAATTTGTGTTACAGGAATCCTAGTCTAGACGTTTGTGGTTGACTTGAAGATTGGTGAGGAGATAGTGTGGAATTAATTAGTCAATTGGCTTTCCTCATGCTTATCCTCCTATTTCATAGAGAACATTGAAATATATTCAAAACACTCAAATTCTTTGGCCTGCTAAGAATTTCCCATGTGAAGGTTAGGTTGCTTCCCGATGCCGAGACTGAGGGCACACTCTTTCCATAGTTGTGAGCATTAGGATGGCCTTCCGTTCTCCTTAGTTTCAGTAGTAAAAACCGATGCCACCTCCTGTCAGGTAGAAGGAGCATGCAGAACAAATGGTGCTGGTGACATGAAAGAAGACACACAGACTCGGATGTGAGGGTTCTGCTAGGGAGACCCCAGTCTCAGAAAGATGGAGACAAATCCTTCTCCCGTTACGACTTCCCTCTTCATTGCAACACCTGTATCAGAGGCCAGAAAACTTTTCTGCTGTAAATAGACAAATAGTAAAATATATTACAAGGGTCATTTGGGCTCTTTGGCAGCTCCTCCGTTCTGCTGTTATAGCACAAAAACAGCCATATTCAATACATAAATGAGTGTGGCTATGCTCAATAAAGCTTTATTTATGAAGACTGAAATGTGAATTCCATGCAATTTTCACGTATCATGATATCTTATTCTTCTACAGGTATTTTTCAACCTTTAAAAACCTTTTTTAGCTTGCAGGCTGCACAAAAACATCGGCAAGCCAGGTTTGGGCTGTGGGCCATAATTTGGTGGCCTCCTCCTTGAAGTCACTGACCAGAGTAGGAATTTTGAGATCATTCGGAGACTGTAGGAGCCTCAGGCAAACTATGCAAAAGTTCTACATCCATGAATTCAACCAACCATGAATCAAAAATATTAGAAAAAAATGCCATGTTGCTGCTGACATGTACTATGTATTTAGGCTTATGGTTTCATCTGTGCTGAACATGCAGACTTTTCTCTTGTCATTATTCCTGAAGCAATACTGTATAACACTATTTACATAATATTTACATTATTTTAGGTATTATAAGTAATCTAGAGATACGTTAAAATACATAGGATGATGTGCATAGGTTATATGCAAAAAGTATGCCATTTTATAGATGGGACCTGAGCATCTGTGGGTGTTGGTACTCATGGGAATCCTGGAACTGATATTTGTTTCCAGTCCTGATGCCTCCCTTCCGTGTTCACGTCCTCCTCTCTTCTCAGGCTTTCCTCCTTCATTCGGATTTTGGGAGGATTCACACTGGCTATTAGGTTCCTCCGTAGTGATGCACCCACAAATCTGCCTTTACTGCCCCCAGTGTGACCCCTTATTTCCCTGTGCAGAGGTTGGGGTGGATGGGGTGGTAGCAACTATAAATTAGCATGAAATCTACCAATTTTGAATAATTCACACTGACAGATTTAAGCATTCCTCTGCACTTGGGAAATATCTTCTCCTTTAAAATGTGAATCGTTTTTGAATCAGTATACTGAGTTGAAAACAATGAAGAGTGAAGTCAGATTCCCCTTGCCCCCTCTTGGCCCTTCTGCAGTCTCTGATGTTTCCTCATGGAACAGGGCAAAAGAGAAGGGGTCCTTCACTGACATCCTGTTTCAGAACAGTGGCCAACCTCGTTACTTGTGGTTCTAGTTCCTCCGACGTCCTTCCCAAAAGGCCTAGAGGGTGCCTCTCTGCCCTGTTCACATGGTCAGACTGGCAGGACTCAGGGGCCTGAGGGCCTGTCCTGTGTGGGTTTCCGGCACAGAGGGACTCTTAAGACAGAGACAGACTCATCCTCCACCCCAGCTGTGCAGACCCATGGCTTTGTCAGCATTAAGATAGACCAGGATTTGAGGGGTATTTTCTTCCTGTACTTGGGTCCAGGCCCCTCCACAGAACCAGCATATACACCCCTACGTTGGCTGTTGTGACTATAAACACCAACTTGCCATTAAGCCTGGCAGGGACAGGAGGTGGCAGCCCTCAAAGCCAGTCCTGCCTTAAGACTCCAAAGCATGGAAAAACAATAAAATATTATAAGCCTGTGTTCCAGTGCCAGGTTTACCACTAAAGAAAGTTCAGCACAGTCGCTTAACCTCTCTGGTCCCAGACCCAGATTAGATCAGTGGGGCTCTGTGTGGTGCAGGGGAGCAGGAGTGCAGGGAACTATCAGAAATATGCTGGAACCGACTGAAGATCATGATCTACATACAAGCCAACTAACCTCCTTCCTCACACCAACCCATATGTACCAGAACCGGGGTGGGGCATAGGCAAGACCTCAACTGTGAGAGCTTTATCTGGCATTCCAAAGAAGGGCCTACCCTAGCTGACAACCCCTAGGCAAAATCCTCCCTAAAGACGCCTTGCGCTCTGACATTCCATGATTCTGTGAACTGACAGTAATTTCCTTCTGTTCTTCCTTAATCATCTGCTGTGGATTAATGGAACATTTAGTTTGAAAATATTTAACACTGCAAACTTGGCTTCTATTGTTTTTTTTTTTAATTACCTTGTAGACAGTTGGTTCCCTACAGCCTCTACCCTTGAGATGATCTTGTGAGAGCTGGAACTACTCTGGGGTGGATTGGATGATGGTGCCTCTTATACATAAGAACATGTGGGTGTCAGCAGAGGCACCATGAAAGAAGCACCCTAAATCTGGACAAGGCCAGCTGTTGGTCTGGGCAAACCTGGCCTCTGGCAGCAGTAGGGTGTGAGCTTTGCTGGCGTTCACATCCTTTTGGTGCTCTACCCCATGCTTTCACTTGAGGGACATTTTTTTTCCTGATTTTCTAACAAGGTCAAGATGGTCCTCCACCATTACATGCCCCTAAAGGTTCTTGCACCTTCTGTTTGTAATGGATGTCTCACATATAGTTAATGGCTTGTTAAATTGTCTTCTGCACTAGAGTGTAAGCTCCATGTGAGTAGGGACCTTGTCCATCATATTCAGCACTCTTCTTAGCATGTTGCCTGACACATCACAACAGGTCAATAAAAACTTGTTGAATACAGATGTTACCTTGTTTAAGGATTCTTTATCTGTAAAGACTTCCCCCCAAAGAACTGTTTGTTCTTTCAAAGCACAGCAGCCTGGAGATCTTAATGATTCCCTTGCTCCATAGGTTCTTTCTCAGCCCAAGTCCACGGGCATTCCTGGTACTCCAAGCCCCCATGCTAGGTCAGGATTCTTTCCTAAGATGAGAAAGAATGCTACCTGCTGAGTTTTCCCTGCATCTTTCCTCCTTTCTCTTTTATTCCCTCCTTGTCCTCCATCCTTCAGGTCCCTTGAGATTCCTGGCACCACAGGCTCAGCAATGCTGTTTAACTTCTCCAAATGTGTAACTAGGTGCTCTGAGGTCACTGCCCATAGTTGTCTCGGGGATTTGAAAGCCTGGTATGACTTTTAGACAGTGAGTGACTCAAGGGATGGCCCCTTCAGGGCTGAGCAAAAATGTAATGATGTTGAATAGTTGAAGGATAGATGAGTTAAGGCTCACCTGCAAGGTATATGAGACCCCATCAAACCGTAGATGTTGAAATACCCAAGAGATGAAGAAACAAAGAAAAGAACAAGTAGATTGGAGGTTAGAATATTGAGAGTAGGTTTTGATTTTTCCTACCCATTCTTCTCTCTTTCTTTCTTTTCCCTCTCTAAACAATGAACTCTGAGTAAATCATTCTCAAGGTCAAAGGTGGGCCAGGGGAAAGGTGAATGAATGGTGGTTATAATTGACAGGAGATTGCTCACTTCTTAGGTTTCCTGTCCTTGGACTACTTCACTCCCATTCTCTGTAGCTCAGAAGCTCAGGCTTAAGTGTGCTGCCCTTAAGCACTCAGGGATGGTCATGGCCAGCAAGGCTAGTAAATGTCATGCATGAGGAATGAAAGATACAAAGTCAGAGCTCTTAGGAAATACTATACCCATAGGAGGGAAATCAACAAAACAAGGAAAAAAGCCTTTTTGAAACGAATTGACTTGTATTCATCTGTATTTATCCAAGTTCACAGTGCTCTTAGCAGGTTGTAAATTAATACCTCAGGCCAGATTCTGAATAAGCCCCTGGGGACCAACAAGAACCTTCATGCCTGGAAACTCAGAAAGCCTAATGGATCAGCTGTCACTTTCTCTGTTTGGCTGGCAGTTAGAGTTTGTGTCAAGCCATTTCTCCACATTATCAAAGTCATGGAGTATTTTACATCTTTCAATAACACTCACCATTTGGCAGGCTGATGCATGCCTCTCTCCCTGCCAATTTGCAAGATCTTGTCTTTGCTGGTTACCCAACACAGTTCTGGTTTGTTCTCCCTCCCAGCCAAGCAGGAGATTGGGGGAGAAACAGAGAAAGCTTTAAATGTTGATGAGGAAAAGAAAATTTACAGATTTGGGGAACTGCAAAATGCTTCAGAGCAGGTGGTGGATGGAGAGAGGACAGGGAGTGGACTGATCCTCCCACTCCAGGGGTGGGCAATAATGAATTCAGTCCATTATCTGGAAATAACTTCCAAACAATAAAAAAGGAATAACAGCCAGTCAGCTTTTTGTTATCCATGTGCCAATAATTCTAAACTCCTCCAGTGATGAAATATTCCTCCCACTGGGGTGGCCTGCTTTTGCAGCCCCCTTGAGGTACAGTTGCTGAAGAGGGAATTAACCTAAGCATCTCATTTACTGATAAGGGAAAAGAGACACCACATCTTGCCAAAAAGCCCTTGGGCTAGAGTGGCTCAGAGAACCTGGCTCTCTTTGCTGCCCCCCAGAGGCCATTTTGCTTCTTTATGCAGTCTGACCCCAAGGTGAGAAAACGCGGGGTGAACTCAGTAGCTGGGCAAAATTGGATGAAGCTAAGCAAATACAGAAGTCTAAAAATTCTGGAAGAAAAGCCCAGCTGCTGCCCTCAGCACCTGCCTTGTTTACAACCATATTTGAGAATTTTCTGTTTTAAGTCTATTTTTTTTATTCTATCCTTCATTTACATAAAAATAGGTTTTCTTTCCATATTGGGAAATGAAACTATTTTCATATAGGTTCATTTCCATTTTAAAATCATTGTGAGACTCTTTTGATTTTCTATTTGATTGTGTAGTGGGTAGGAATCTCAGTTCTCAAACTCAGGTATACAAAGAATATCATATTTTTTTGTATTAAAAAGTCAGTTTTATGTAGGCTCACAGCTCTCATCCCACCAAGCAGGCAGTAAACTTGAGCTTGGCTATTTAGAGGCTCTCTGATTTCAAGGTTTTCAACCCATGGCCTTTTCTTTGCAGTTGAGCCTGTCCTGCTGGGAAATCTCCCGTCCTCTGCCTCACAGTCCCTCTCGCTTCCCACTCAGTTCCTCGACCCCTCCCAGGGGAGTTTCCAGTCTCCCTGGAGGACATTCCTTCCTTAGTGCTATGCAGTAGGTGTTTTGTTGTTGAAATGCTGGCATTTTATATTTATTATTGCATGTTTTTTTTCTTTTGAAGTGAATTATTTCTCTCCTGGGCTTTCAGGATCAGAAACATATTATTTAAGACCCAACTGAAAAAGGAATTAATCCAAGAAAATGTATCCACAAACCAAGAGCAAGGCGAGCATGGGGGTAACTTGACCAACACACAAGTCGAGAGTGACTTTGTATTTGATTTATTCATGGAAGGACAATGGACTCATCACCCTGGGTGTCATAGGTCCCTGAGTTATTTTCCATTCTGATCTCTCTCCACCCACATCACCTGCTTGGCCCAGAAAAGTTAAAATCATTCGTTTATACTGAATCTTTGCATTCACTCACTACCTCCACATGTCAAGCATTTGGCAAATGCCAGGTTTTTCCTCACCTGCTTTGCCAACACCAAGGGAAGTAATAGAGAAAGGGAGAAAGGGGGCACACAGAGCTAGAAGGAAGAGACAGACAGGAAAGAGGCCATGTGGTCAAACAGAGAACTAAGGTCAGGCGCTAATGAGTTTGCTATCCAGACCCATTCCCACGAGGTGTGAGTCAGGCAGTGAAGAAAATCACTGGAATCCCTTCTACTGCTCTGCTTCTTTACAATCTCCAGCAGGCTTTCGCATAAATAGCCTCCTTTGTTCTTCACGATAGCCCAGTGAGGCTGGCACTTTACACATAAAGAAATAGGACTTCAGCAGGAAGTGGCCTGTCCTGGTTTATTCATTAGTTTAAAAGCAAGGTGGGACTCAAATTGTCAACCCCTTTCTCATACACACAAGGGGCTGGAGCCTAGTGTGGTGGGGAAAGGCAGGTGTGGGAACCAGTAAGATCTTTACCTAAGTCTTAATTCCAGTATGTGTTAGCTCAGTGACTTTGAGGAAACTCTTTAAAGATGCTCATCAGAAATTGTCCCCATTTTTCAACTGTTACCTTGTAAGGATTAAATTAATAAATAGAGATACATGCCCAGCAAAATGCTGGGCACTTACAAGGGGCTCAATCTCTAAGAATAGAGAGTCCGCACTTGTGGCAGGGTATATAGCCATTTAGGTGATTTAAAAAAAAAACAGTTATCCGTGCTCTATTTCTTACTTCAAACTAATTTAGGAAGCTTTAGCCTTTAGACGATAGACTTAAAATCCATATCTAGCACCAAGTCATAGCCTGGAGCTGAAATAGCAAGTTAGTGTAACTCCACTCCTTCAAAATCAGCGCCCTTCAAGCTGCCGCGGCTTTGCGTGTGTGCAGGTCTGCTGCAGGTTCAAAATCTAAGTGGTCTTATTGAGCTGTTTCCAATATTTGCTTAAGCTGCTGTCCAGAAATTGAAATAGAACAGTGGCATCATTCATGTTTTTGTCTAGTCCCCATTTTGGTATCCAGCATATATTTTCTCTTTAAATCCTAATCTGAAGGTTGCTTTGACCTTGATCAGGTGAGTAACAAATTACTGGGAAGGTGACGAAAAAGTAACTTAGAAGTGTCCGGAACCTCAGTGGGGACAAGACGGATGGAAGTTTCCAGTTCAGGGCTGGCACAAGGATATCTCTCGATGTGGAGTGTGGTGTCTTTCCCACACCAGATGTTCCCTTCCATGTGGGAAATCTTAGGAAGTATAATGTTCCCGGCTTCTTCCTGCTCCTTCACATGCTCTGTTTCTGGCAAGGCAGAGTGACTAATCCGATTGGAAACTTTGGGAAGAATCAAACACTGTGCTTGCTTCATCGCCTTCCATATTCCGTCTGCTATTCCCTTCCAGGGGTGATCTCAGCCTTCACAGGGCAGCAGGTATGGCTACTGGTCCAGAATGGCTGCTGCCAAAGGTATACACCACCCTGATCCAAGCTACAGTGTTAGGAGAACTAAAAGCCTATGTAAGTCATATCTTTTCCTCTAGAAGTTATCAGTAAAAAATGTGATATTTGGCACTTATCTCCCTTTGCCTAATTACCTAATTTGTTCAGAACTAAGACAGAGGAAAAAAAGAAGTTTCTATTGCCATTTTTTCAGACTTGACTACTCTTGGGTGTTCAGGGCCTAGCGTTAGCCCTGTACCCTAAAAGAGTTCTCCTCAAGACTCTGTGGAAGTTTTGGAGCTAACTGTTAGGTGGAATAGGTAATACCAGACTGGGGTAGAAAGAGAGATGGTTGTCCGAGTATGTTGAGTGGACCTGTAGGCATGAATGCCCCAAATATGGACTCACTTATGCTTAAAGAAACTGTACCAAACGGAAGTAGGACCCAAATGCTCCTGATGGTCGATGCATTCTGTTAAATAGGCCAAAGCTGTGAGTTCAAAGTCCATTATGTTTAGTAAATTCTGTAAAAATAAATGCCTCTTTTAATAAGTTATGACCTTGGGGGGCCAGCTCACAAAGTCAGTTTATTGGTCCCAGGGGAAAATCTCACGAAACTGTGTGGACGCATCCACACAAATTCATTGCACCAGAAGGAATGCAGCTTGAAGTGTGTCCTGTGTATAAGAAAAATAGCACTGATCGATGCACTGCATGGATTCAATGTAATAGCAGCCATAAACCATTTGCTGACATCAGTATTAAAAAGAACATTTATTTATTGAGAATATATGCATTACTCATTTTTGTGGGGGTAAGAACCCTGGCAGAAATCAGTAAGCACAAGATAGAATCCCCAGTGATGTTCAGCTATCAGGATATAGTGTGAGAAACATGGAATATTAACTGACTAGAGAAGTGGACAAAAAACACAACAAAATAGAAGAATAAGCAGCAAATGCTAGGAAAGTTCCTGCTAGGCTGAGCTGGTGAGTGAAAGTTAGTAAGCGAAGTCAGGTTGGTGGAAGCAGCAATGAAGAGCACAGGTAGAAAACACTTTCTGAGCAATGGGCACAGCATGGGTGGAAGCTGCCAGATGAAAATGAGCAGGAATGATTTGCAGTGGGCAGACCAACCTCTACACAGATCATTTTGTTAAGACTGAATGGAAAATTAGGTTAGAAATATGTGTAGGAACCAGATAATGAAATGGCTTGAAAGCTAAGGTAAAAAGTTGAACTTTATTCTGTAGATAATACCAAATTTCTGAGGATTGTTTAGAAAGGAAGTGATATGGTTAAAAGTATGTGGATTTTAAATTTTAAGAAAAGTAATCTGTATAGGATAGATTGATGAGAGAGAATGTGGAGGGAGAGAAATTGTTAAGGGGGGTTGTAGGTTAGTTGCAACAACAGGAGTTTAGCTAGCATGGTTGCAAAAAGACTTGTGGGGAGATAGAAAAGGCATCAATAAAATGGAGGCATAATTATTAGGACTTAATGACAGCCTAGATATGAGGAAGGGAAGCATGGAAAGTCAAACCTAACAAAGCTTTCAGTTGAGATGTCTGAGAAAATGGCAGCAGACATTTATCACCATGAGAAGCTGATCTGAGGAAGGGTTTCCATTCAAGCAAATGGCGTTTCTGCTGGTCACTGCACACCTGTGCCCTGTCCTTGAATGAAAAGGCTTGGCTGAAGGCACAAAAGCGTCTTGCAGACTCAACACTTCCCAGTCTCTGCACCACTAGGGGGATCTGAGCAGGAAGCCTTCCCTGCCTGGCCATGCAAAGGAGCAAATGAATGATAGTTTGGTGCAGTCTTTATACAAGGGCACTGTGGCCATGGACACTTTCATGCTTATGTGCCTGCATCCATGGGACCAAATCTCATGGAACAGGAAGAGAGAACAAGTGAAATGTTTCCAACTCACTATCAAACAAAAATATATCACAGCCTTGGGCCAGTAGATATTCTGGGAATGGCCTTTTTTCCAGCCCCTAAAATGAAACCAGCTGGAAGTCTTTTTTAAGTACTGTACAATTCAGCCTCTGAGCTGAAGGACTTGCCATTTAATGGAGAAGCTCCTTTTTAATGTAGAGGTGGAAAAATGAGCCCTGAGCTTGTTCTCTAGGGACTCTCAATTCATATTGACAAAATAGGCTTAATATATAAAGACATAGAAAGGATCTAATATGTGGTAAGTAGAGAAGTATGAATGTGTACAGATGATGCCCAGATTTGAGGAGTATGAGACAGGATTCTGTAGCCCCAGGGTACCGGATATCTTTTAATGAAAACTCAAAAGGAAACATTTAAACTCCTCTTTCACAGCCGGTATACATTCTGTTGGAAAACCATAGAAGAATAGTTGATATTACATTGTTTTTGAGTTATTTAATTTGGCTGTGAGTAAAGAGAGACCCAGGTAAGGTGAGGGAATGAATAGGTCACAAGGTCTAGCACTAAATTTGGCACCATAAGATATGTGCCCTCCTAGTTTTTTTAAAATATATTTTACTTATTATGCTATTACAGTTGTCCCATTTTTTTCTCCCCTTTATTACCCTCCACCCTGCTCCACCCCCACACCAGCATTCCCCCTTTCATAGTTCATGTCCTTGGGTTATACATACAAGTTCTTTGGCTTCTACATTTCCTATACTATTCCTACCTTCTCCTGTCTGTTTTGTACCTTTTATGCTTCTTATTCCCTGTACCTTTTCTCCCATTCTCCCCACTCCTGCTCCCCTCTGATAACCCTTCATGTGATCTCCATTTGTGTAATTCTGTTCCTGTTCTAGTTGTTTGCGTAGGTTTTTTTTTTTTAAGATTCATTTGTTGACAGTTGAGTTTGCTGTCATTTTACTGTTCATAGTTTTTGACTGTAGGAACTTTTCCCTAGATTTGGAAACTTAGATACAATCATAGTTTTTGATTATATGAACTTCTTTTCCTTAGATAAGTCCCTTTAATATTTCCTATAGTAAGGGTTTGGTGATGATGAACTCCTTTAACTTGACCTTGTCTGGGAAGCACTTTATCTGTCCTTCCATTCTAAATGATAGCTTTCCTGGACAGAGTAATCTTGGATGTAGGTCCTTGCCTTTCATAACTTTGAATATTTTCCAGCCCTTTCTTGCCTGCAAGGTTTCTTTTGGGAAATCAGCTGACAATCTTATGGGAACTTCTTTGTAGGTAACTGTCTCCTTTTCCCTTGCTGCTTTTAAGATTCTCTCCTTATCTTTAATCTTGGCTAATGTAATTATGATGTGCCTAGCTGTGTGCTTCCTTGAGTCCAACTTCTTTGTGATTCTCCGAGCTTCCTGGACTTCCTGGAAGTCTATTTCCTTTGCCAGATTAGGGAAGTTCTCCTTTCTTATGTTTCCAAATAAGTTTTCCATTTCTTGCTTTACCTCTTCTCTTTCTGGCACCTCTATGATTCAGATGTTGGAACATTTAAAGTTGTCCCGGAGTTTCCTAAGCTTCTCTTCATTTTTTGAATTCTTGTTTTTCCCTTCTGTTCTGATTGAATGTTTATTTCTTCCTTCTGCTCCAAACTGTTAATTTGAGTCCTGGTTTCCTTCCTGTTACTGTTGATTCCTTGTACATTTTTCTTTAATTCACTTTTTCATAGCCTCTACTGTTTCCTCTTTTTTTGTTACCACGCTCAACCATTTCTGTGAGCATCCTTGTTGCCAGTGTTTTGAACTATGTATCTGATAGGTTGGCTATCTCTTTGTTGCTTAGTTGTATTTTGTCTGGAGCATTGATCTCTTCTTTCATTTGGGCAATTTTTTTGTCTGGGTACACCTGTTACATAGTAAGGGGCAGAGCCTTAGGTATTCATCAGGGCGGGGCAACTCACTGGGCTGTGTTGTGGTGCCATATATAGGGGAGGGGTCTGAGAGGGAACAATGCTGCTTGCTTGGCTCTCCGTCAACCTTCAACCACTTCCTCCACTATCTACAATTGGAGAATTTCCAGATGGGTGGGTTTGGTGTACATTCCAGGACCCTGTGGGTCTCTCCAGTGAACTCTCCTGTGAGGCTGGGAGTTTCTCCTACCCCACAGGTGTTTTCAGTCAGAGGTTTTGAGGCTTTATTTCCCCATGCTGGAACCCTGTGTTGCATGGTCTGTCTCACTCCCCAGTTATTCCTCCTGGTTTATCTGCATGTGAATATGGGACTACCTGCTCTGCCAGCTGCCACCTCGCCTGCTCCTCCAGCTGCTGCCTTGCCCGCCCCTGCCCTCCAGCCACCGCCTTGCTGTGAGTCCTCTTTGCCCAGCTGTCTGTCTCCGCCCCTCCTACTGATCTGGATGAATGTTTCTTCTTTAACTCCTTAATTGTTGGACTTCCATACTGTTCAATTTTCTGACAGTTCTGGTTATTTTTTTGTTTTTAATTTTGTTGTTGTCCTTTTGGTTGTGTGAGGAGGCACAGTGTATCTACCTATGCCTCCATCTTGGCCAGAAGTCTTCCCTCCTTGTTTTCTTCTTGGAAGGGATGTAAGGTACACTACAGAACACTGTGCCTACATTCCAATATCACTGTAATATCTGGGAGCCCAAGGAATGCCATGGATAAGTACAGGCAAGGAGACCCTAATGAACATTAAAGATAGGAGTTCAAGTCCTGTCTTTACTCTTTGTTTTTTGTGAGATTCTGTGAATATTACCAAAATTTTCTGAATCTCAGTTTATTAATCTGAAAAGTGAGAATATTCCTATGTGCCTTAGGATTGTCCCAAGGATTGAATGAGTTAATACATAAAGAAAAGTGTGGTAAATAATGCAAGCACCAGGAGAAGGGTATTCTTAAAGCACAGTTGGCTAGAGGGAGGTCTCAGAGTTCAGAATCAAATTTCTAGAAATGCAAATGACCAAAATGTCCTGGAGGAAGAAGTAATCAAATAAGTTTCATTTCTAAAACAACAGAGGTCTCCACAATTGACTTTATTGGCAGATTAATAAAGAACCCTGTCGGGAACAGTGTTAAGGAAATTGATACCTTCCCACTTCTTGCAGACATTTCTCCAGATGGAGATGCTGCTGATGTTTGCTCAATAATGATGACAGGTCACCTGATCTGTCAAAAAATGTTTCTTACCCAGACAACTTAAATGGGACCCCTTAGAAACTCGTATTTTCTACTAGTGTTCCATAGAAGGCTGTCTGCACTCAGGCTGAGGAGGAGCTCCATGTGATTGCAGCTTATTTCAAAACATTTCTGGTCTTTTATAAACTGCATGGCTTTAGGTAAGACATTTAACCTCTTTCTGTCTGTTTTTTTCATCTGTAAAACAAGTAATAAGTAGCCCAACCATGTAGGTTGTGGTGAGGAATAAATAAAATGACTCCATGAAGACCAAGGCTACCATGTAGTGAGACTAGAACACAGAGGAATTCCAACGTGGTAGCTTCCTACCCTTCTTCCCTCCATTCTCTGCTCAGAGGTTTAAAAGCAAGCAAGCAAGCAAAAAAAAAAAAAAAAAGAGCAAGTTTGATTTTGTATACTCTGCTAAAATTTATACATCATTTGCAGTTAGTCGTTACTTTTTTAGTCTTTCCTTCTGAATGCGTTTTTCACCTCTAGATTAATGAGCAAAATTGTGCAATCACTTTCACAATGAAAAGTGTTCTGATTGGGTTACAACATACATATCCTATCTCATTGACTATGAAAGTCAGTGTTTTCCAAGTAGAATATTTAGAATTTCTTGTCAAATGTCAAAAATATGTTTGTTAAGTTCAAATTAAAACAAACAACATAGAATAAAGGGCTCTGTGAATGTAGAGTGAAATCCCCAGTTTCCCTAATTTCCTGGTCCACACAGGCTGGAGGGGAAATCTTCAAGGAGTACCCACGACAAGAGTGTCCTCCCAGTGGAATCAGGGGTCAAAGCCATCATCGCCTCCTTCCTTCCGCAGGGTTCTGCTGCTGCTGCAACTAATGCTCTTTGCCCTGAAACTTACTGTCCTTGCTCCACCGGCATCACTGCTCTTGTCACTCTGATTATAACACAGACCATTGTCGGCCTGTGCTATGCTGGTATCCGTGCGGCTGCTCACGTTCCCTGTGTAAGGGGGTGGAGAATACCTGCCACTGCTGTTGTAATGCCTACTGGGCTCTCTTGAAGAATGACTTTGTCTAAACTTTCTAAAGCAGAAGCTTGATAAAAAAATTACTTTCAAGGTTGGGATGAAGGAGATTGGCAGAACATATAAGGCCTGATACCCCAAGGTGTTCCTTGGGCTGTGTTTGTTTTCTGGACTGCCATAACAAATTCTACACATTTGGTGGCTGAAAACAACAGAAAGGCATGCTCTTGGTTCTTGAGGCCAGAAGTTGGAAATCAAGACATTAGCAGCGCTGTACTTCCTCTGAAGACTCTAAGGCAGGGGTGTCAAACTCATTTTCACGGGGGGTCACATCAGCCTTGAGGTTGCCTTCAAAGGGCCAAATGTAATTTCAACTCATTAGCAGTTAAGAAGTAGTTACATTTATATAATTTTAAGGTTATTTTGGCCCTTTGAAGGCAACAGTGAGGCTGATGTGGCTCCTGGGGAACATGAGTTTGACATCCTTGCTCTAAGGTTATCATTTCCTCTTCTGGATTCTGGTGACAATTGCTTTTTTTTTTTTTTTTTTTGGTGGTTGCCCCACTCCAGTCTCTGCCTCAGTCTTTACATCACCACTCTTCTCCCTAAGTCTCTCTTCTGAGTATCTCCTATTAAAAAAACAAGGTTTAAAGCCTTCCTGATAATCCAGGCTATTCCATCTCCTAGACACTTAGCTTGTTTATATCTCTTACTCCAAATGAGATCCGGTCACAAGTTCTGCAGAGTAGGACATGCACACAGCTTTTGGAGGACCATCATTCAACTCTCTACAGCCTGCTTCAGGGATTATTCACTTCAAAGGTAAGTGAGAAAGGGTCCCTCTTAAAAAGATAGTAAAAATAGTCCAGGCAAAAGATGGTGATGGCTTGGGCAACATGGTTGTGGTGGAGGCCCCAAGAAATAGTCAGATTCTTTATTATAAAGATTAAGCTGAAGGTAATTTTTCTTGTACTGGACCTGGGTTAGGAAAGAATAATAGGTAGCAGGGAAGGCTCTAGAATTTTCTGCCTGAGCAGCTGGAGAAAAGGATTTTCACTTCTTGAACTGAGCAATATTTAGGAAAGAACAGGTCTGAAGTGACAGGCAGAAGTTCAATGTTGTGCATGTACCTTTGAAAGGTCTGTTAGATAACCAAATGGACATGTGAGGTAGTCAGCTGAATACATAAATCTCATACACAAGAATGAATAAGACTTCTTGAAAGCTCACAGTCATTGTTGAGGGGGACACACATGTAGGCAGACAGTAAATATCTGGCTTGATAAAAGCTATGGAGGAGAGGGGAACTAAGTTCCTGGGCCCATGAAAGGGAGCTTGAGGGCTGGTCTTACAGGGATTTTGGTGGCCCCCAGGAGGAACTGCCCAGTAGCCTCAGAATGGCTCCATGGCAAGGAAGTCACCGGAAGGAAATGAGAGTGAAAGGAGGAACAGGAGCAGAGAGAAGGCTCTGTGACTGCACAAAAGGGACCACTAAGATCTCTTTCATAGGCAGTTCTGCTCTGCAGACTTGTCAGTGCCCAGGGACCCTGCCCATCTGGAGCAACAGAAGGTTGGGGTCGAGGGTACAGAATAGCACATAGGACAGGAAGGTTGCAAACACTTGGGAGGAGCCCTGTGACTCCTGGAGAACTAGAAGGAGGTGTTTGAGACTGAACTTCATGCAAATCTGCTCCTGGCAGGATGTGAATTCCTGCCCAGTTCCTAATGTGTATGCCTTCTTGTGCCCTCAGCCTCTGTGGTTTGGGAGATGGGCAGATGCTATCCCTTTCACTGGGGGCCAAAGGTGGGTGAGCATTCCAGGGATAATGACACACAGAAGCCTGAAATGCCATGGCGTATACAGGGTACTGTGGGGCGCCATCATGCCTAATTCAAGCTCAAATTCTTTCACTTTATTTTAAAATTTTTACCTTTTACTTTAAATTTTTCTAGTTTTAATAAGTGGCTATTAAAAATGCACACACATAATTACCTACACCCCTTTAGATGGTACCTTTCTCTGTCTTTGGGCACACATGTGCTTGTATGTATGAACCCTACGTGCATGCCTGGGAGGTAGCATTAATTGAAAAGGGGAGGTGATAGGAAGAAGAGAAACCTGTGCCTGTCACATATGCATCAACTTTTTTTGTGTGTAGTCTTAAGGTCCCTTTGAGTGAGAGAGGGCAGAAGTGGGAGCTGTGCTCCTAGCACCCCTGAGATGGGATTATTGCCAGCAGCCAAAGTTAAAAAGACAACCTGTCCAGTGTGAAATCCTGTCAGGACGCAAATAGCCCACACTGCCCAGAGCTTCCCATTTTGTCAGGACTGTGAGCTTCTGCAGGTCATGCGGTGGTGGAATATATTTGGAGTGTAAAGAAGAAAGGTGGGCAGAGAAAGAGACACTCCTTAAGTTCTTCAAGAGTTACTCCTGTGGGATGTCCCTATCTCTGACCCCAGCCCACCCTCAGTGATCTCACTTCCTGTGCCATCTCTCAGGAGTGTCTGGAGCCTACTGTTCAGCATTAAGACCAGAAAAGCACAAGTTTCCGGGGCAAACACTGAGGATATAGCTCTTTGCTGAGTGTTGCTTCATAAAACCAGAGCTGAAAGGTATAATTATGACTCCATTGATAAGATAGCTATTTTTATTTTAATCCAAAGGTTTAGAAAAGCATCAATTAGAGAAATAAACAAGATTTTATTTCCTTAGCTAAAACTAGATTTTAAAGTAGAGAGAAACCTCTCAGCATTCTATGCTGGGGACATTTGATCTGTTTGATAAGATGTAAGAATGACAACTGCAATTTTTTGGTTAAATACCCATAGTATCCCTCATTTCTTTTGTTTTTTTATTTATTTCCCTTCTCTGCTTTTCTGACATTACACTCAAGTTACATTAAGTCCAAAGTATTGGAAAATTCTATTTTTAGAAAAGGAGAAATAAAGAACTTTAAGTTCATCTAAGTCCTGTCTTCTGATTGACAGGCAAGCAGAAAGATGCTTACACATTTTGGTATTTTGGTGAGACAGCCAAACCTGCACATAGCTGTATTGATCCTGTTCAGAGTCTGCTGACTCAAAACTGATTCATGAGTCACAAAATGGCAGCATTGCTCAGAAAAGAAAAGGGTAGATCTTGTGGTTTATAGGAATTTACTGACACAAAAATGCTTTGTTTTTAATAATCAGGAGAAAAAAATCCCACAAGCACTGCTGTTGTTTTAGAAAATAATTGCAACTTGTCAGAGTCTTAAGAATGGCCCAGGTCTAGGAAAACATCCTGGCAGGCAGCCATGAGAGAGTGGGACAGGGGTGCTGGTGGGGTGAGTGTGGAGAATGGGGTCAGGCCTTTGCTAATTGATGTATGTGGATACAGACCAAGAAATGGGGCTTTAGCAGCCAGCATGGGCTGGAGAATGAGTCCTGGCACCCACCGTGGGGCCCATGATGGCCAGTGTGGGAAGTCTGTGGAAATTCTCATGGTACAGAGTCAACAGATTCCTGACAATGGAGCATGAGGCCTAGGAAAGAATTTGGTGTCTGAGGCTTCCTTTTTTCACTGGCTCTGCTCCCTTCCATAATTCAGTCATTTGGAATTTTATAATACTTTGGGGACAACAAAGGTAATAGCAAGAAACTTTTAATGGGCTGTTGATGACAACATATGAATGTGATAAGCAAGACAACTAAAGTTATAAAATTAGGCAAAACATTAATTCTGTTGTAAGGGGGTTTATAGGACAAAATTTTAATCTTATGGATCATATTCCATATACTGTGATCACTGTGATCTATTATATTTGTTAGAGGAAGTTTAAGTTAACCTTTTTTAGCCATTTCTCTGCACCTTCCCTCACCTCCCCTGTCACAGTAATCTCCCAAATTCCACCACCAAATGCCTGCCTCATCTCAGTTAGGCAGAGACAAATTGCTTCCAGGTGCTGGTCTCTTTTGCTTTCTCCCAGCTCAGGTCCAACAAAGGACAGCTTGGTGAAGATCATGGACATAAAGCTAAACTTTGCCAGAGGCTAGAGATTTCCTCCTGTGAATGTGGAAGGTCACACCACATGGCCATTTTATCATGTGGTTGTCCTGCATTTCCTTAAGGAAGTGAGACCCAAATACTTGGAAGTAAAAAGAATACCACGATCAATAAGGCAAGGTCCCCCAACATCTTTTTATAGCTCATTAAAAACAGTGCTTAGAAATATAAACATTGTTACACAAGAATTTAATTTTCCCCACTTTGCTTTCCAAATCGGTGGTAATGTTCCAGTCCCCAATGCTCAATTTGGAAAGATTCAATGAACCTGTATACTGAAAATGTATAACACCGCAACCAGACTCTGAGCCCTCCTGAAGCCGTTAAGCCTCAATATATATGTTTTTAATATTAGTTGATGTGGATTTAATATAAACTAAGTATCCTAGTTAATTAAACGTGTTGCTAGGGATGTTTCCAAAGCTTAATTCAGTGTCATATTCAATGGCCTTGGGCACCATTTTCATATCATTGGAGTATTACCAGTTCATCCTGGATAAGTAATAAACACTAGGAAATAGACAGTGAATGGTGTGTGTTTTCCTCATTTTTTGTAATACTAGGTTTATACGAAACAAAATAAAAATGAATCTTTAGGAGCTATCTTCCTGGTAACCTATGTGATTACTCTCTCTCTCTCTCTCTCTCTCTCTCTTTTTCTCTCTCTCTCTCTCTCTCTCTTTTTCTCTTGAAGAATCCTAACAAAAATATAATGCTCCAATAAAGCAGGCCTGAAAATTATATTTACTATGTGACCCTTACAGATTTTGTTCCCCAGAGTATAATTAGCAGTGTGTGAAGACACTTTGGGTTGTCATGATGGAAGTAGGACGCAGGTTACCACAGCATTTAGAGGGTGGAAACTAGAAGTGCTGATAAACATTCTAAATGCACAGGACTGTTCCCACAACAAAGAATTACCCTGTCCAAAATGTCTGTAGTGCTGCAGTTGAGAAACGGGCTATAAGGAATCAATTTGCTGGGCATAAGCTCTCCTAGACATGCTAAAGGCAGCATATCATAGAGAAAACAAAGGCTTCCTCTTCCTCTAGAGTGTGGGCACACTCAAGGGTCTGCTCTGGCCCTGCATTCTTCATTGGCTTTCTCTTGGTATTTCTGTGCTTACTAATATCTTCTATTCTTGAACTAATGCACTTACTAAAAGCCACTACTATAATATAATGTAAATCAGACCTACATTATTAATCTTAATTAACCAAAATAAATACAGGTCTAAGTCTCCTAAGCTTTATCTCCCCATTTAGATCACATGCTTTTTCTCTCTCTTGAACAAACACATGTCTCCCAGCATCCAGGACAGAGTTAGCTTCAAATAAGGTTTCAACACATACTTGTTTGTTGATGAAATGGCACATACTTGCATGAATTTATTTATTTGCCTACATTTATAATCATTTACTTTCTTAAATAGAACACAAAGCCAGAATAATTGAGTCATAGTAGAAGATATTTTAATTCCCTCCCCCTAAAAAATACAACTCCATTCATGGTTAGGTTTGGATGCATGATCTCATAGTATTTGAAAACCTGGCAGAAGAAATTACTAATTTGTTCATCAACCATTGAGAGAACAACAACTATGTGATTGGCTATTTGGAACTTGAGGATGAACAAATAATTTCCTCTGTAAACCACAAAGTGTAGAGATGTAAGAAGTCAAATAAACCAAAGTGAGAGGGGAGTATGATAGCCCATATACAGGTACAAGGTTCTGTGAGAGCCTGAAGGGAGAGTAGTGTGTTCTTTGGATCTGGAAATATTAGGGATAGATGGATGAGCAGAAATTTTCCAAGTGAATAACAATGCAAAGGGATGATATTCTTGGCAGAGGAAAAAGAAAAGAAGCAAATATGATGACCTAAAAATTCATTGGGGAGTCAGGCAGCTGTTATTAGTGTGGTAAAAACCGAATTGTCACATGAGTTGGGTAATGCTGAAATTATAAGTTGAGGATGGACGGTCAAGGGCTATTTATGCCATGCCAAGGGCTTAGGCTTTTGTCTGTAGTCAGTATTCAAGAAGGTGAGCTCTCACTCCTCAGACATAAGGTCTGCAGATGATGTTTGGAGTGTTTGCACCTGAAGAAATTTTTTGAGGCTGAGGATGAGTCTGATGAGCAAAAGGATAAAATTCAACTAAGAAACTGCTTGTTTAAATAGACACTGATTGAACCTGTCTAGATGATGTTGCTCTGTATGCAACTGGCAAACAGTCAAGGAGGGATGATGAAGACATCAGTGTAGTGTGACTGGCAGAGAGCTTTCTTTATAGGAGACAGCACACCCATCAGTGAGCACCTGTCCCTTCCAATGGCAGGGATTCCTGAGGATGCATGTCTGCAGTGAAGTGGCCACAGGGATGAATGGAAGCCTCCAGAATCCACTCTCTTCTTCCTGTCAATCACCCCCTGATTTCTGTTCTCTCTTTATAGAGTGAATTTTAAAAAGCCAGAGTTATTGGGACTCAAAGAGCTGCCAAGAAAATGTAGGAAAAAATTACAATACATTGATTTGGGTGAGAAGCTGGCCTTAAACCTGGTCTGTCTCTCTTGGATTATTAAGCTTTCTTCTATCAACTATGGGAATGTCCACTTTTCTCTCTTCATTGAGAAGAAATTCTTAATTTCCTCTTTAACTTCTCTACCCTTCTTTAAAAAACAAGTTTTCTAAAGTTCTAAAAATAGTATACACATAGTGGAAAATTAAGATACACAGAAAATATATAAAGAAATAGAAATGCAGATCACCCACATTCTTGACTTTCAGAGACAATCACTGTTAACATTTGATGGGCATGATATAAAAGGGTAAAGGGTTTTATTCTGTTTTAGATAATGGCCAAGGCTACTTTGATACTTTTGCATTTTTCTGGACACCCTATCACTAAATAGAGTCCTGAATTAGGGCATCACTGTAGTCACAAATATTTCCCTACCTTCTTTCAGGTAACCTGACACCAGGCAATGGTGAGTTAAGTCCAATAAGACATATACCAGATCTCAGCAGGAAGCATTTCATATATCTTCAGATGTGGTAGTAAGTAAATGGACTGGCACATGTGTGGTCCTTTTGTGAAAGAGTTTGAGTTGCCTTGAATGTCAGGCTTCTGGGTGGAATGCAGTAGCTGTTGAAGATAATGACTGCCAAGTCACCATTCCCAATGGTCTTTGCCCATTAATTTCAAGTATCACAGGCCCATGTCATACTGACAGCTATTTTTTTCTTCATTTTCATTGCACCCTGCAAAGCAGGTATATGAAAGATTAGTCAATTATTAAATGGGACTCCTTCCATTCAAAAACTGATAGATTTGGGAGACCATGTTCACTCCACAACTCCTGGTGACATCTGGAGGCAAGTCCTCATTCATTCAGGTCAAATTATTTCCCTGTTAGACACACAATCACTGAATGAGATCCACTGCAATCAAGATGAGTTATTGCTGTTGCAGTTTATCTAACGGGGAGTCCTGTGGTTCCATCAATTTCCAATGGCCCTGTGGAACAGTAAACAACTGCTGGGTGGGACCAGCTCCTGGCTTCAGAAGTGAGGGCAGCCACTTGCTCAGTATGGCCCAAAGGGTCTTCTTCTTCCATATATTTTTGAGTTGCTTTTGCTTAATTTTGTTCTCTGCTTTGGAGCTCTTGCATTAAATGCCAAGAGGAATGAAAAAGGAGAGATAGTGTGGGGAAGGCAGGAAGTGATACTTTTGTGTCCATACTGTGTATTAGGGGTATTTCCTTCCCTAGGTCTTTAAAATTGGTGGACTGAGCTACAGATAATTCTCAGACATTGTCAACATGCTACCTTAGGACCTTGTTGGAGATCTCTCTGTTTGCACCTTGATTTGCTTGTTCTTTAGATCCATGGCATGATGGCTTTTAGTCACTTGCCCCTGCTTTTCTGTCTGATTTTGGCTGTTTCTGTTGAATAACTACTGGAATTTTATTTTGATAAACTGAATTTTGACCTCTCACTCCTCTTTATTATCTCTGTTGGTTAGGCATTTCTTGGTGGTATTACAACAAGAACTATTCACTCCGGCCCTATAATACTACAGGCTTGGTTGTGGGGATGTTTTGGCTGAAGCCCAATGTTTCCCTATCCCATAAAGCATCACTGGAGGGAATGGCACATACAGAGTTCTCATCACTCTAGTGCTTGAAGTTATCTCACCCTTCATTTAACAAGTGAAATCATTGATCCTATTCTCAGCCCAACTATTGCTCTTTCTCTTAAAACCTTTAGGGGGAATCTGAAATGCTGCTCCACCATCAATTTTTTCCTATCAGGGGGGTCAGAAAGGAGGGGCTAAGTCCAAACTCTATGCTGCAACTCTTACCAGATAATGGCATGGCCAATATTGCTCATGAGACTCACTAAGTACTGCTCATTAAGAAGCCTCAGGGTTGTGCTTCTTAATGAGCAAGAGAAAATGGACCACCAGCTTCTTAGAGCAGGTTGTAACTTTCCAAGCTACAGGATCATTTTCCTTGGATAGTTGAAGGAGTCCAAATGCCCAGGTTTCAAAGGACTACACTTACTGACCACTAAGGAGATAGTATGCTACCAGAAAGGTAGGATGGTGGTACACAGCTAGAAAGTGGCCTGGATGTTGTTTCACTACTGCCCAGCCAGCCAGGAGGGAGCTGACAGGTCAGGCTATCATCCTTCCCAGCTCCTCTACCCCTGTCACTGCCTCCTGGCCTCTAGCCATGAGGCTGGCCATTCTGTTAGGCTGCACTGAGACTGGGACAATGGAGATGGGAAGAAGGTATATAATCCAATGATAGTTAAGGGTGTGGAGACTGCCTAGGTGCTTTGGGTAAGGAAGCTGGAGAAACAAATGTTTCTAGGATGACTAGGAGCTCAGCATGGACTACAGAAGAAAGAGCTAGTTTGGGGAAGAAAAAATTAGTTTATTTTGTCATGCATTTTATTCTTTTAAAATATGTATTTTTGTATTAATTTAACATGTTAAACATTAAGTTTATGATTTAAATTGTTTATTATTTTAAATTAGTTATTAGCTTTTACTAATGATCTAAATCTATATGTTGAGATTTCAGCAGTGAACTAAACAGACTAAACCTCTGCCATCATGTAGTTTTCATAAAGGAAGAGGGCAAACAATAAACAAGAAAAATAAGTAGCATAAATTATGTGTTATGGAAAGACTATGAAGAAAAGAAAATTAGAAGGGAGTGTGGATAGGAACTACTGGGTAGGTGGAGGTAGGTGGAAGAAAAGCCTTATGGAGAAGTGACATTTGAACCCATGCCCGCAGAAGATGAGAGAATGGCCTGGGCAGAAAGAAAGTTCTAAGAGGAAGAAGGGGAAGTGCAAAGACCTTCATGTCTAGGTGACTTGGTCTGCTGAAGGAGAGCAAAGAAGACATGGTAGCTGGAGTGGAGGGGACGGGAGAGCAGCAGGAGAGGAGGCCCAGCGAATGGTGGGCCTGACAGGGTGTTGTGCACCTCTGTAAGGATTTTTGGTTTTAACTCTGAAGGGGGTGACAGTGGACCTTTGGACGGCTTTGTGCAGAGCAATGTAATCTGGCTGATAAAGATTGTAAAATGCCAAAGATTATAAGATCATTACTGATTTCAGAGATGTTAAACTGTGAAAAAATAAATAAACATGTACTGTAGAATTGATGAAAATGTTATGTTTTAGAAGGATTGCTCCAGATATTATGTTGATAATAAGTCATAGAGGGAAGAGACCCATTAGGAGGTTACTGTAAATATCCGAGGGACATGATAGTAGCTTGAATGAGATTACAAAGGAGCAGTTAAGATGGTTAAAAGTGATTAGTATTTGAAATATGTTATAGGTAAAGCAGAAACCATTAGTTGATAGGATGTTTATAGAATATGAGAGAAAAATGAGAGTAAAGAATGACCATAAGGTAGTTTATCTAAATGCCCCAAAATATCAAGTTACCATCTATTGAAGTAAGGAGATGAAGGAATCTTAAGGGGTATTTTGGTAACGGACAAGTTGAAATGCCTTTTAGATATAGAAGAAGAGATGTTGAGTAAACGGTAGGATATTTATTATGGCTTTCAGGGGAAAGTTCTAGGTCAGAGTTGTAAGTTTGGTGTCTTGAACAATTAAAAATATTTAAAGCCATGTGAACAGATGGGATCACTAAAGATGCAAGAGAAGATATAAAAGAAAAAAAGCTTTAAAAATAGATCCTGGAACCCTGCAACATGAAGCAGTCAGGAAGATGAGGAGGAACCAGCAAAAGAATATAAAGAGTAGCCTGTGAGGTACAAAGACAACCCCCAAAATTTTGGTGTCCTGGAAGCCAAGGGAAGAAAGTACAGCAAGGACGGAAGGATTGTAAAACTGTGCCAAAGGATACTGGTGGGTCCAGTTAGGCGAGAACGGATTTTACCATTAGATTTAGCTGTCTAAGTTGGTCATTAGTCATCCTGATGAGAACAGCTTAGTTTTAGTAGAGTGGAGGGGGAGAATGGACACCTGATTGCCTTGAGATCATAAGAGAAGAGGAGGAGATAACTGAACAATGGCGAGCATATATAATAACTCTGGGAGTTTTCTCAAAAAGAATCATAGAATTGGCGACAATAACTGGAGAGGAAATGGAGATAATTTTTAAATTTATTCCTTAAGATGGGAAAATTATCCCGTGTTTATAAGAATGACCCCAGAAGAGTAGGAACATTGGTGATGCAGTAGAGAGGAGGTAATTTCTACACCCATGTATTTGAGTGGATAGAGGGAAGAAGATTGAGTATACTCATGGGTGGTTAGGATTAGCTTGCAACAAGCACAGTCTTTTTGCCATTAATATAGGACAGAGCATAGTGTATGAACACAGACAGTTAGGTGAGTAGCAGGGTGGTGGGAGATTGTGGAAATTCTGATTGTTTCTGTTTCTGTAGTGAAATGGAAGCAAGTCATCAATTGAGCAGGAAAAAGGTGGAAGGTTTTGGAGGTGTGAAGAGAGATGACTGAAAATAGTCATCTCAGAGAGCAACTTTAAAGTGGTATGGTTACTGGACAGCACTATGAGTCACATTGAGGTCTGTGCTCATAAATTTAAAGTGAGAATAGGCAGCATGGTTTAAAGTTCTTTTCTAGCCAGGTTTTCCACTTGGTGCATGCTCTGAATGGAGGAAAGTAAAATTTAATGAAAGATGGGATTTTTTTCAAAGTGATTATGATGACGGGACAAAGGGTCAAGGCAGTTGAGAGACAATGAAAGGAATGAGCTGGGTTAGGGGAGGAGTGAAGGCAGGAGTGTGGAGAGACTAAAAGTATGGCAGCAGCACCAACGGCTTGTAGGAAGTAAGCAGACAGTGAGAAATGAGAGTATGCTGCTTGATGCTGAAATTATGGAGGTTTTGCAGTAACTGAAAATGCTAAAGTCTAAGACATGTTGAATTTGAGTTGCTTACAAAATATTTATATTGAGATCACCAGAACTGATTTGCAAAGTGGATCAAGAAGATCAGGGCTGAAGAAATGTGGGGTTAATATTTGGTGTGAGTGGTGGTTGAAACCATGAGAGTCAGAATTTTTCAGGAGATCAGAGAGAAAGAAGGTACTGATTGGTGGTCTGGAAAGAAAATCATACTTTTCTATCACCAACAAAATATACAAGCAAAACTGTAAAACTCCCTTAGAGATGCAGCCCATTTGTACATTCACAGTGAGTTCACGTAGTTTGAGACAAGATTCCACCTTGGGCAGGGGTCCTGGATACCTTAATGAACGTATGTACTTGGGGAGTAGGGTAAATTTGTAAATGTGATGGCTAAGCTTTCATTTTCAAACTTCACCATTTGCAAAGTTTCTCCAGAAAGTTGCAGTGGCTTTTCATCTTTCCAGGAATTACAAATTTTATCAGCATAATCACTCCTTAAAATTGCCTATTCATAAAAAAGAAAATGCCTAAGAAGCCACAAACTTGAGTCTGTGTTCCCTGGCAAAGAAAACACAAGACCCAGTGAGAGTCCTGTAATTAGACAAGGCTTGAAGCACCAGAGATTTTTAGAATATTCTGTTTCAATGGAATTCAATTTTTTTATTTATCTCCTTTAAGAAAAGCTAATTATTTTTTATTCTCTTGACTGAATTGCTGGCAGTGTGGATTCTCAGGCCTATTGCTTCCTCGTATATAAAAAAAATTATTGCACTTCCTGGTGAGATCATTGTTTTGTCTCAACACCAGAGAGCCTTATTTTTTATTTTCAAATAAAGTCACCAATCACAACATTCTTTTCACTGTTTTCCCCTTGCGGTGCTTGAAGGGAACTGGGGCAACTTGAGGGAAGCTGCTGAGCCCAGTTTACAGAGGTGTGACCCATGCCCTACAGCTTCTTTTCCAGTGACCCTCAAGATCACTGAGAGTCACATACGGAGGGCTCTTTAAAACAGTATTCTGTGCTCCATTCCCAGAGATTCTTAGTTAATCTGGAGTTGGGCCTGGGAATTTATATTCTAACAAGCTTACAGTTGATGCCAATTCTGCTGGTCTGAAGACCACGCTTTGAGAACCACTGCCTGTGTTACAAAAGGGAAGAACAGAACGTTCATCTTCTTGTCTGGCACACTCATCTCTCAATAGAGCCCTGAGGTTAAACCTAAATACTAGTATACAGTTCATCAGTTTACTCAGGCTGCCATAACAAAGTACTACAGACTGGGTGCCTTACACAACAGAAATTTATTTTCTTACAATTCTGGTGGCTTGGATGTCCAAGATCAAAGCATTGGCAGGGTTGGTTTCTTCTGAGGCCTCTCTCCACGACTTATAGATGGTCATTTTCTCCCTGTGTCTTTGCATGGTCTTTCTTCAATGAATATCTGTGTCCTTTTCTCCTCTTCCTGTAAGGATCCCACTCGTATTGGATTGATACCTACTCTATCTCATTTTAACTGTACCTTTTTAAAGATCCTATCTCCAAATACAGTCCCATTCTTGGTGACTAGTGTTAGGACTTCAACATATGAACTGGGGGAGAATACAATCCAGCCCAAAACAATATCCCTTGGTGATCTTAACTCCATGAAAACTGAGCCTTTCTTACAAATACTGCTGAGAAAGGGTAGAATGCAAGAAAGCCCTCTGGTGGTGTCTGCAAATTTTTGAGGCTCTCATGGAAAACTAAGGGTGAAGGCCACAACCAATGTGCCCCAGGGTGGAGTCTGAGCAGTGAGATGGGCAGGCTCAGGCTCAGCCTCATGCAGAAGATCCCAAGGGGGTCTGGTACTGACCGTTCTGGTGCTCCCAGCCTAACTTTTCCAAAGGCCTTCCTTCCTGCCAGGCCACATGTTGCCAGCTTCATTCACCCAATTCATGTTTACTGTGTGTCTATCCCATGCTGGCTGTGTTCTAAGAGCTGAGGATGCAGCGCTGACAAAGGCACTCCTGTCCTCCTGGAGCTTACAGTCTTGTGGGGAGACAGACTATAAACAAGCACATAGGTAGGTGTGCTGTCGAGCAGCGATCAGTGTTAAGAAGAGCAAAGTAGGGGGACTGAGAGTAATGAAGGCCACGGGGTGACCCTCACATGCTCACCCCTGCACCCTCGGGAATCTTCAGACAAAACCTGTTCTAAGGGGAAAAAAGTCTTCATGAGGAAAAAACTCAGGTGGCCCAGTCACCAACAAAACATGCACACAGAAATGCACACACACAGCAGAAAGTCACAATGTACTTTGAAACCTTTTCTCACTCTCCTCCTCAGGCTCTTCAAAGCTCTTATTTCAGACCAGGAGTTAAAATCGTTTGGTAAGTTTCCTGTTTGAGAATCCAGTGAAATCTATTGACGTTTTTGCCCAGAAAAAAAATGTGCATGAGTCTTTGTAAGCAATTTTATGTATGGCTTTAGGGATTTTACAGATTCTTTGAAGTCGTCCCTGAACTCAGGTGAAGGACCTCTCTTTATGGTCATAATAAGGATAGTTGGAGCTAAAAATTTCAAATTCTTACTTAGCGGACAGCCTGCTAAAGATATTCTACACATTATTTCATTTAATCCTTAGAAGATAACCACATATAACTATTGTTATCCTGCAAGTCTAATAAAGATGAGGAAAGTGAGTCTCTAACAGGAAACACTAGGTCATAGGCTCATTAGCAGCAAAAACCAAGGTGTGACTCAAGAGTCACAGTCACAGGTGGTGTTTTAATTCTTTTTAATTTGCTATAAAATCCTTATGGATTTATAAAAGAAAAATAAAGGTTATTTATTTTCATATACTCTTCACTCAGATTCCCTTAATGTTAATATGTCATATAACCATGCTAGATTCATTAAGACACCAACAACAAAATAATGATACCGGTCAGCTGAATTAACAAGGAGATAAGAAAAAATGTCAGACAAGCAGACACAGGAACAACAAGCATGGCTCATTGAAGTGGATTCAGTTGTCTGTGAAGTTTCATTGAATGCCGTCAGGGTATTTGGGATTCACCATGATGATTATGAAATATCAAGAAAAGCTTGATGAGATTCAGTATTCTCCTTAAGAATTAGTAAAAGTCACCAAAACTTTCCTTTTCTAATAGTACTATTTTGGGTCCCAGGGTCGCCGGAGATCCAGGGAGAAATGAAATATTAGAGAAGCTTTATAGAATAGTGGCCAAGCATGCAGGCTTTGAAACGAGGCTGCCTGGGTGTGAGTTTATAAACCTGCAACTGTGGCATGTCAGATGAGCCCATTTTCTTATCTACAAAAGGAGAAGAACAATGCTCCTACTTTAAAGTCTTATCGAAGATTAACTGAGTTCATACATATTTAAGGCCCTTAAACAGTCCCTAGAAGATGAGGGACCCCAATAAATGTTAGTTATAATTATAATAATAATATTATATGTATATAATATATGTTATGAAAATATAATAATGTAGCAGTTTAACATGAAGACTTTCAAAGTTCAGAATCAATTTATCATTTCTTCACTTTTCTCGTTGAATTTCTAGTAAGTTCCTTGGGATGAGCCTAGGATGGGTTCCCAAAGTGTCCCACTGGTTTCTTCCCCTTCATTTCAGCTTCATTCTGTCACAACCCGCAGGGTCCTAGTGCATACATACATTCTTCAGTTTGACACATTTATAAGATGGACAGAACTCTCTTTGTCTTATTGATTTTCTCTTAAAATAACCTTAACATTTTATTTAACTAAAAGCAACTCTTTCCCTTGAATAAGAAGGGCATGAAGGGTAGACTTTCCACTCTGTCCCTGCACCATCATTTTTTGAGCTTTACAACCATGGCATTCTGCTCCTTCCCCCAAATTATTAGCTAGAATGGAGTGGAGAAAGTGGTTACATCAGAGCGCCCTAAGTCAGGCGGGGTCTAGATACGTGGGAAGTGTAGAGAGATAATGCTCCACCTTCACCACATTCTCATTCTGAACTTATCACCTAGGCTTTGCACACTTGAATTCTAAGGCTTCTAGGTCAGGTGTGTGAGAAGCAGCTTGCTCACTCTCCTCAGGTGCTGCAGAACAGCTCCCAGTCTCAAGCAAAGAACACCATTGAATTCACAGACCCGGGTGTTTTCAATTCTTGCCCAATTGCTTCTTCCTCATGAAATCCCTCCCTGGTTCTGCTTCTGGTAAGGACCATGAAGGGTCTGAACTTTTATCCTGCTTCCAAGTCAATAAGCTAGCCTGCCACAGTTTCAAAGATGTCGAAAGGAAACAGATTCCTGTGTCAGGGGCAGAGGACCTTATTACTTACTACATGGTGCAGCAGACAGCATGAGCTTCATGTTGACATTGGTTCCTCTTGTCCCCAAGCCCTATGGTGGCAAAGTGGTGATAGGCCCAGGTGGAGGCTGCACATATAGTGGGTATGTCTCAGCTGAGGGACTCTAAGCTGAGTAAACCCCCAATCTTATAAAAGCTTCTAGCAAACATGTCTCACATTTACCCTGGAGGAGACATTGTCTTTATTATCCTACTCAGGAAATAAATATCCCCTATTCCTCAGAGTTCTCTTGAAAGAGTCTCCCTCTTCAAAGGCTATTTGCTATGCAAACGTCCTTTAAAGATAGTCTGGAACTAAGCTGTCCATGCCTTATCACAAGGTCTGCCAAAGTGCAAGATCCCCTGAGACAACTGTCTGCCAGCAGTTTCTCAGGGCACTGCTGGCTAAACAGATGACGATTGTTCTAGACTTGGGTTTGTGTTGACCTCCAGCAAGGAGCAGCTCTACAGGGCATCGTAGCAGGATGTATCTGGGCATGATGACAGAAATATGAATGTTAGGAAGATCTTACTTCTTAGGTCTAATGTTCAGAACCATCAGCTTATTACTGTGTATCTAAAACCTCCTGAACTTAGGGCAGGGTATGTGAATCAGTCTTTGTTCATTTGTTCAGTGTCCTTTAGTCCACACTTGGCAGTGGGAGAGGCATGCTGATTCTAAGGCTTGGCTGTAATGCACTTCTTAGAAATCCTCACAAAAGCTCTGAAATCATTGCTTTCTGACTCAATGATTCATCTAGAACAATTTCTCAACATTTTTTAATTACTGACCCCACAAGTGTTTTTTTTCCTAATTGCCCTTCCTCCATGAAGTTTTGCTATCACAGATACAGCATCTCTTTATGTACTGCGCTGCACAAACAATTGTGATTATACTGTCAAAGTTTTCTTGTGCACTCAAGAACCAGTTTTCATTTGGCAGGGGGTTGATATTAACTGTATTGAGAATTCATGGTCCAGGAAATTCCTATAGTAGTTAGAGGATGTAGTAGTTCCAATCCTCTGAAAAGCAGATACCAAGTCAGGTTAAACATGCAAGGGTTTTATTAGAACTATTTGTATAAAAGTAAATGGAAAGAGGGAGCTAGAAAGGGTCATTTTCCAGGCTTGGACCATAGGGGCCTCATTGAATATCGCTGATTGTGGGCCAAATGTCATTTGTAGATGATCAATATGTGCAAATACCTAATGCTCACTGTCCAGCACTGCTTGGCATTCCTCCCTTCCTGTTCGTATGTGGCACCACCAACCTCATGGAGAAGGGACTGAATTCTGTCTGATAGAATGAGCTTGGGGCAGAGCCGAGAGCTTCTTGAGGTTGGCTGGTTCTCACATGTGGCCACAGGCCCTTTGTCTCCCTGTACCTAAATTCCCGAATATTTCCACCATGGCTTCTGCCTGCAGTACTTTGTCACTCACTAGAAGTAGAAGAAGGGGTCTACAATAACTAAGGAGATTCATGAATATGCATAGAAATCACTCTTTATTCATGTGGGGAAAAAAACTTATAAATTTTACAATTTTTTCTGCCTTTCCCTAGGCCGTTTCTTTCCCTGTGAGCAGCTTCGTGCTCTTCTCTTCCACTTGAGTCCTTGGAATTACAAGGTGAATCTTTTAGACCTCTCCAAATGCATCAGTTTGGCTAGTAGAGCTGGGATTTATGGATTTTCCACCAGCACTTGCTTAAAGCTCGTGGAATTTATCTCACCTCATGACACCCTTCTCTCTTCAATGTCACATCTAAAAATATTTCTAACCTCATCAAAAACTGGGAGTCCTTTCATTCTTTTTCTGCCAGGTGGTCAATAATTTAGTACATGCTTTCTCAGCACTTTCTAACCTGCCAAAAAAATTGCTCCAGAGCAAGCAGTAACTTAAGTTTTAGGACTTTTATGCCATGTACCACCTCTAAATTTGCCTTAATCACCTGAATTTTCTAAACTCAGAGACAATTGTTTCTATAACAATTCCCTGTTATGTTTAAATCATAGTTCAAACTCCTTATCCCCTGGTGCCTACTCTACCTCCCCTGATCTCAGCCCCAACCCATTATAAATCATAAGCTTTCCGTTTTGTGTAATCCAAGCACAGTTTTTATGGCTTATCCTATGTCCTGGAGAAGATGAGTCTGGATTTGATGCAGGGTGGGATCTTTCCACCGGACTTGTCATGTCACTTAACGGATCTTGTGCATTTTGAGTTATACAAACCTCAAATCTTTATAGGATATTTACCATTTCTCAGCACGACAGTAAACACACTATTATTTTAGAGGATCTCCTCTCCACAAGGTCTACATGAGAAAGAAATGTAGAGGATGGCAGGGACAAAGAAGGGAACAAAGAGCTATATGTCCTGCTGTACCACCTTTGTTCCTGGCTAAGCCTGGAAATTCCATCTGTGAACAATGAGGGGGAGGCTCTTTGACATCACGTTTTGACAGAACATGAAGGAATCGTGCCTCTAGAATAGTTCTGGATTGGAAAATGAGGCAGAATGACTTGCTTCTTGGGAGAGAAAAGAGGGTCCTCTTGTACTGATTTATTTAAAGAAGCTAAGATGTCTAAGTATTCCAGCCCAGGGGAACCTCTGAGCTAAGAATGGCTGTAAAACACAGTTACAATGTTCAGTTTGTATAAAGTTCTCTTGTTCATAAACAGGAAATTCAGTGGCAAAAATTATTATATCATTGTATGAATTAGGAATGCATTAAGCAGCATCAAACAGAAAATTTGACTGAGAGTGGCTCAAACCATATGATGCTTATATTTTGTATTTAATAATAAATCTATAGGCAGATGATTTCTAGATTAGTATGGCATCTCCAACATAGAGCTGGTGGATATGTGTGAGATTTTCTCGGTATCCCCATAATGTTGTCAAATGGCTAATTCAACCCTAGATATTAGCTCCTCATAGACTTTGTCCCAAAGTAGGCATTAGGAGGGTGGTCAGGGCACAAAGAAGGATGAGGGGAGTGAGAGAGAGAGAGAGAAGAGAACAAATGAGAGAAAATTCTTCTTGTAGTCCTGTCATTTCATCAGGTAAAAAATTCTTTCCAGAAACTTCTCAGCAGTCACCTTATGTATCGCTGGTCTGCACTGAGCCAATACTACCCATAGGTCAGTCACTAACAGAGAGGATAGGGTGCTGATGCTTGAGTAAAGACAACCACAGTTCACCTCCTGAGGCCTGGCACATGGTCAGCTGAACAAAACTGAGCATTGTTGGCAAAGAGGAAACAGGCAAATAACAGTGTCAGCTATGACCACGAAGGCAGAGCTGGTAGTCAGCTGATGCATGATTGCTGGTGTATCTTTTTGGACTTGGCAGTGAAATCCCTTACTCTCTGTAAATTATTTTGAAAATTATACCCAAGTAAAATGACTTCAGGGATTATGTATTCTGAATTCTTGTATGCTCTTCCAAAAGAAAATCATTGCCCTGATCTCAACTATAATATGTGTCATACTACTGGAGCAAAACAAAATGTGTGGAGATCAGGACTGGATCTGCACCTTCATTTCCCCAGTATTTTTTATTGTGTTTGACAAAAAAAGATACTCAGAAAATGTTTGCTGCTTGAGTTAATAGATAAATCTTCATTGAGTAGGTGAGCAAACTTAGGCCCAAACAAGAAAATGACAAGTCCAAGGTTATTCAACTAGCTTTTCCCAGAGACAGAACCACAATGTGGTTCTTTTTTGTTTGTTTGTTTGTTTGTTTGTTTTTAATTTTGTTCAATACAAATTGATTCTTCTGACTTGTAGTTTGGTTTTACTTCCCCATTTTCATATGCTACTTGTCCAAAGAAGGCATATAAGCCTTTTTTTGTGGACCTTAAAAATCAATTTCTCAGGAAAGACTATGAAGGCAGAGACATAAAAGAACAGTTATATCACCTAAGATTGCACATGGAGCTCAAGAGAAGATAAAAACTTGACCTTGGCAGATAAAAATGCCTCCGTGAGGCTAAAGCTGCACATGGGACTTATTTGGGGAGTTAGGGGAAATTATTTTCTTCTCCTCTAAGGAGCTCTGCCATGCAGTTCTAGCTGGCATTGACTATACTATCTGGGAAGACTGGAGGGGTGCTTCTCCGCCATCCTCCTGACTCTCCAAGCTGACCCTCCTCTTTGATATTTTTTTTTAATGGCTTCTCCAGAACATGTGAACAACCTGTGAGTTCTCCTAAGTCAGAGGGTAGTGGATGAGGGGTGAGAAGGACTGTTCATACCATCCTAGGTTTTTTCCAAACTGCCCCCCAGTGGCAGAATTACGAGACCACAAATGATTAGCATTTTTAAAATGACATTGTAACAGTTCAGTGTGTAACAAAAGGAAGTTCACAGGGGTGGTTGTAGACTGTGATTTGTTTTCTTTATTATAAAGAGATAGTAGAAAATAACTCCCTTCACTGCCTGTGGAAATGCCAGTAACACTTATCTCTGAGTAGAAACCTTTATTAAGAGACCCTTTCCCTTGTCCCTGTCCACAGTCTACTTCTTAGAACAAATTTTCTTTTGTAGGACCCCAGACTAGGTTGACCAGAGGAGTGGCCTTGCCAGACTCATGACTTACGTGTCGTTTTCATTCATTCACTGAATGCATTTGGGAAATCAGTGTCTGGGAAAGTCAGCTTTAGGCAGCATGATGTTGTTGGAGTCAGGGTGAGGAGTAGAATTGGGGTTGCTGTTGGGGTACAGGTCAATTTATAGACAAGGTTGGTAATCCAAGTCTTGGGTCTAGTTCACACCTGAATAATGAATTGCATGATACATTCTACCCTCATTTCACATAATGGCTTTGCTAATAATAATCAAATTGCATGTGAGCCCAGCCCATCAGCTCTATTCTGCTCAGAGCTGAGCTTTCATCCACTCAGAGAACTGTCGTGTTCCCTACCCCTTCCAAAGCATCTGATGCGTGATGTGTCCCTTCTCCCTGTTCTCCTCGGTGCTCGCCTTCTTCTCCTTGTCTTGGTGCAGTCAAGCTCTGTCACTTGTTAGACAAATCAGGCACAACGTGTTTTCTGACTGTGCTCTCTGGGTGAGCATTTCTCGAATGAGCGGCTCCAGGGTCCCTGCTCTCCGGGACTTTCCTTCTGCAGGGTGACAACCACCATAGACAAAGTCTTGGACTGTGAAAAAGTATTCGCTCCCTGTAGAATCTGTCTTGCTCTGCCTGTGGCACTGCACTGTGAGAGCACTTTCAGAAAAAGGTCGCTCATGCCTTGTCAATGCAGATTCAAGAAACACAGAAAAGAAATACTTTTCTTTTTTTCAAAGGAGTGCCACAAACTGCCAATGAACAGGTCCTCCCAATGATTTGGAGTCACAGAGCGTGAATCCAGCGTTTCAACAGGGTTTGGCTGGGGCAGCAAGGAGCTGTGAGTCCCAGAAAAGGCCCCATGTGCAGTGGGCAGTCCAGAGCTGGTGGGGGCACAGGCTGGGAGCTACGTGGCAGCCTGCGCTCCGAGCAGTTCTTCCTTCTTCCCTCTACCCACTTAGCACCTGTTGGAAATTATTAAAAACCCAAAGATTTATTTCAGAAAGCCAAAAATTTAAATAAAACAGTTCACAAGAAAGAACACAAGCTGCCAGAGCTATACACTCCTGCCCTCCCAAGCCCCTTTCAGGCTCAGACTGTTCCACAGACCAATTGTTTCACACCTTTAAAGAACAGGTGATTTCTAGACTATCGAACCTGTTCCAGTACATGGAGAAAAAGTAAATCTGTTTTACTAGAACCCACATAGTACTGATAACAAAACCTGACAATTCATGGTTTAAAAAGTGCATGAATATCAGTCTAAATTCTTGCTGTACATTTGTTATAAAAATCCAACATTCTAAAATAAAATACTGGTATGTAGAATCACAAAGCACATTGAAAGATTAATATATTATACCAAGGAATGTCAAGGTTTAAATATTATAGTAGCTATCAATATTATTCAACATGCCAATGTGGAATTTTTACCCTTTTACATTGGGCGAGGTACAGTGAGGCCCAGTGAAGATGAAGAGAGAGACCACAAAGACTTTTACAGTTTTATTACTCATAGTTCCCTGGGGAGAACACAGCGCATGCACCAACTGCTCAAGCAGGGCTCAGGGTTGGTCAAGAAGCAAGTACGAGGGGCTGTGGTAAGCGCCTTTAGCGCAGCTTCTGTGGAAGGAAGGAGCAAGGCAGGGCAAGCAGGTTGAGGACTGGCCACATAGAATACAGTTGACTATGGAGCTTAAGAACTGTGCCTGGGTGTCTGGTACTTGGCCTGGGGTGATTAGAAGCAGTGTGGTGGCCCAGAACATAAAAGCTCTATGTGGGAGGTAGGGGTATGGACTTAGCTACTCAGGAAGGGGAACTAACTGACCTCAGCCATGACCTTAAAACTGAGGCAAGGCAGCATTTAAACAACTGTATTAGATAAGTAAAAGGAAATAATAGCATATTATTTTAACAGACATTTTTAAAAAATACTTAATAAAATATAATGCCTTTGCTAATTAGAAATAAACAATGAAAAAGAAATAAAAAGATTAAGAAAACAAACTATTAATAAAATATAAAATTTCATTTTTTCCTTGTGGGTCAATTTAATGTTTTTTAAATATATTTTATTGGTTATGCTATTACAGTTGTCCCATTTTGTCTCCCCTTTATTCCCTTCTGCCCTGCACCCGCTTCCCACCATCATTCCACCACCTTTGTTCATGTCCATGGGTCGTACATGTAAGTTCCTTGGTTTCTCCATTTCCCATACTATTCTTAACCTCCCCCTTTCTATTTTGTACCTACCATTTATGCTTCTTATTCCCTGTACCTTTCCCCCATTCCACCTGCTGAGATAATCCTCCATGTGATCTCTATTTCTGTAAATCTGTTGCTATTCTAGCTGTTTGCTTATTTCGTTTTTCGTTCTTGTTTCTTTTAGGTTTGGTTGTTGATAGTTGTGAGTTTGTTGTCATTTTACTGTTTATATTTTTGATCTTCTTTTTCTTAGATAAGTCCCTTTAACGTTTCATATAATAAGGGCTTGGTGATGAACTCCTTTAACTTGACCTTATCTGGAAAGCACTTTATCTGCCCTTCTTTTCTAAATGATAGCTTTCCTGGAGAGAGTAATCTTGGATGTAGGTCCTTGCCTTTTATGACTTGGAATACTTCTTTCCAGACCCTTCTTGCCTGTAAGTTTTCTTTTGAGAAATCAGCCGACAGTCTGATGGGAACTCCTCTGTAGGTAACTGTTTCCTTTTGTCTTGCTGCTTTTAAGATTCTCTCCTTATCTTTAATCTTGGCTAATGTAATTATGATGTGCCTTGGTGTGTTGCTCCTTGGGTCCAATTTCTTTGGAACTCTTTGAGCTTCCTGGGCCTCCTGAATGTTTATTTCCTTTGCCAGATGAGAAAAGTTCTCCTTCATTAATGTTTTCAAATAAGTTTTCCATTTCTTGCTCTTCTTCTTTCCTTCTGGCATCCCTAGGATTCAGATGTTGGAATGTTTAAAGTTATCCCAGAGGTTTCTAAGCCTCCCCTCATTTTTGAATTCTTGTTTCTTCATTCTGTTCTGGTTCAATGTTTGTTTGTTTCTTTTGCTCCAAACCATTAATTTGAGTCCTGGTTTCCTTCCCTTCACTGTTGGTTCCCTGTACATTTTACTTTATTTCACTTTTCCTACTGTTTAGTTTTTCCTCCATTTTGTAACCATACTCAACCATTTCTGTGAGCATCCTGATTACCAGTGTTTTGAACTCTGCATCTGATAGGTTGGCTATCTCTTCATCACTTAGGTATATTTTTTCTCGAGTTTTACTCTGTTCTTTCATTTGGGCCATATTTTCTTTGTCTCTGTGAGCCTGTTTCATAGTGAGTGGTAGAGCCTTAGATATTCACCAGGGTGGGGCAACCCATTGGGTTGTATGTAGGGGAGGGTCTGAGAGGGAACAATACCACTTGCTCAACTCTTGGTCAGCTTTCAGTCACTTCCTTCACTACCCACAAACAAATTGGGCCCTTCTGGTGCTGATTCCCATGTCAGTGGGTTTGTGTACATTCTAGGACCCTATGGGACTCTCCAACAAACTCTCCTATGAGGCTGGAAGTTTCTCCTGCTGCCTCAATCCCCACAGGTTTTTATAGTCAAAGGTTTTGAGGCTTTATTTCCCCACACTGAAACCCTGGGTTGCACGATCTATCTCACTCCCTAGTTGTCCCTCCTGGTTTGTCCGAATGCAAATGTGGGACTGTCCACTCTGCCAGCTGTCCCCTTGCCAGCCCAGTTCTGCAGCTGCTGACTTGCTGTGAGTCCTCTCTGCCTAGATGCCTGTCTCCATGCCCTCCTACCAGTCTGGATGAATGTTTCTTCTTTAACTCCTTGGTTGTTGGACTTCCATACAGTTCAATTTTCTGGCAATTCAGGTTGTTTTTTGTTTTTAAATTTGTTGTTGTTCTTCTTTTGGTTATGTGGAAAGGCAAAGTATATCTACCTATGCCTCCACCTTGGCCACAAGTCCTAATAAAATATCTTGACATGATTTACTGTACAGTGTCAGACTTGATTAAAATGCTAATAGAGTTCTTCACTAAAGTTAGAAACATGGTAAAGATGTCTATTATCAACATATTTTTAATAATATTATTAAGGATTATCTACTATATGGAAAAAGTAAATAAGTACAAATGTTAGAGAAGACATTACTATTTGCAAAAGATGTGATACTATACATGAAAAATCCAGGATAACTATTAAAATATTAGAAATGATAACAAACTTTAATAGGGAGGTTGGTTACAAAATTAATATACAACAGCATATATCCATCTCCAGTCATTCACAAGTTACAATAAAAAACAAGATGCCATTTAAAGTGGCAACATCAAAAGTAGGTGAAATATCTAGGGATGAAATTAACAAGGAATATATAGAACTAATATTCAGGAACTTTGAATTCTATTAAAGATCATAAAATGATATTGAATCTAACCACTATGCTGTATACCTAAAACTAATACAAAATGATATTAAATATAAACTGTAACTGAAAAAAATAACATTTAAAAATCAAAAAAGTTAAAAACAAATAAAACAACCCAAAGTTCTATCAATAGGGGGAATAAATCATCTATGATGCACCCAGACTGGTACGAGGAACAAGGTGTTAGGTTCAGATATACTGGTCTAAAGAGAAGTCTGTAAGTCTCACTGTTAAAAGAAAAAAGCAAGTTGCTGAGTAATGGGTATAGCATGTTAAAAGTTTTTGTAAAAAGCAGGAATGTACACATATGTGTATAAGCTTTGATCTGAAGCGTCCTGAGGCACAGAGTGCTGCATACAATATTGTTTACCCTGGTTCCCCTGGGGATTTGGATGGACTAAAATAGATAAGATAAAAGGTTACATCAGTGCAAACAGAAAAAAATGAGAAAGCAAGCCCAATAAGTAAAAATTGGGATAGCAATTTGTTTATTTTACTAAATATTTACACTGCTTGAGTTGTTACAGTGAATATATGTTACTTCATAACTTAAAAATCCAATGAAGTAAATTCAATACCAAGAAAAATAATATTAAAAAAATAAACATGTGTTATACTAAGAAAGTTCATTAATGTAAAATTCTTTATACATGTTCTTTGAATTAATCTATAATTTTGATATTTCAGTCAAAAAACAAGATGGGTTTTGGAAGGATTTGATAAAATGATATTTTAAAAGTAACATGTAAGAATAAGCATATCATCTTTTAAAAGGACAAATAACAGGGTAGAATAATCATGACCAGAAAAGTAAGCATGCTAAAATTTTAAAATATTTATATTGGCACAGTCATAGATGGGTAAATAGAGCAATCAATTTAACACACTAGCAAGAAATAGACCCTAATATAAGTATTTTGTGGATGATAAACATAGCAGTTAGGGGAAGATGTATCATTCAAATTATGTAAAGACAAGTTGTTATTCTTTAGAAAAATTAGAGGCAGATTTATTAAAGATTTGAAATAAAAATTATGGAAGTAAATATAGGTGGGTTTCTTTATATAACTGCAGTAGGAGAGACCTTTCTAAACATGAAAAATAAACCTGAAAACCATAAAAAGGAATAATACCTTTGACTTCTTAGAGATAAAAGTTAAAAAAATGAACCAAATTACAAAACAGTGCCACCCTGGAAAAATATTTACCATGTGTTAATAAAGGGCTAATTACATATATGAGTGATTAAGTTGATAGACAAAGAACAAATCTATTTCAAAATGAGTGTTCAATAATCATGTTTCTAATAACTGATTCTGAAGATATAGTATGCATAGCTGTGTTCAACAGAAAAATAGCTGTAGTGTTATTGTTAACAGGAGGAAGGAAGGGCAAAAGGAGGAAATGGTGCAAAGGAGGAGAATGGGGGTAGGAAGAGGGATAGACAGAAACAGAGAGAAGAAATCTTTAAGAAGAGACTATTGATCAGGAATTAACTCAAGATAATTAAAATTTTTCTTAGAAAAACATATTTCTTTACATCCATATGTGTTACCTAAAAGGCTCTAGGTCCTTTATAATTTCTATTTTTTTTTAAGTTTCTATTTTTGTAGTCCATACCTGCCTTGTATTATGAAAGACCTAAAGCAAGGTAAAATATCTATGTAAAATTCAGTAAAATAGATAAGATAAAAGGTTACATCAGTGCAAACAGAAAAAAATGAGAAAGCAAGCCCAATAAGTAAAAAACACAGCAAAAGGGCCTACATTTTAAAAGTGTTAGTTTACAAATGAAGTTCTTGGTTTCTTGGTGGCTGAAACAAAAAGATAAGAGCATAGAAAAACTCACAATAAACAAGTATATATTTTTTAATGTTGAACAAAAATTTCCCTTACTCCTGAGTTTTGTTGACCTATCTTGCATATTTTCTTAGATTGCTTGTTGTTGAATGTTATGGACACTGGACAATGTAGCAAAATGCATTTTTTAACAATATTATTTCTATAATATACACTGTCAGAGGTTAAAACTGAATAAACAAGTCCAGCTATTTCTATGACCATTTTCAAATGCCACTGTATGGGAAATACATTGCTGGAAGAAGAGCAGATACAGAAATGTGTTAAGCCCCGAGAGTCAACAGAGTGTAGTGATTCACAGATGAGTGTTTTCTCTGGACCCAGACTGCTGGGGCGAAACGCCCAGCTCCTCCACCTCACACACGTGTGGTCTTTGGAGGGTTGGTTAATCTCTTTATATCTCAGTTTCTTTTCTTTTCTTTGTAAAATAAGGATAAAAATAATAGATAACTCATAGAGCTATGATGATTAAACTACTTAATATATGTAAAGTGTTAGAACAATGCTTGATATATAGAAAGAACCAAAGTAGTGTTAGCTAAGGAATGATAAGTTCCATCTGATTTACCTTGGAATCATACCCAGAATGCAAAAAAAAAAAAAAAAAAATTGAAGATTAAAGCACACATGATCTTATTTCCAAGATGAATAATAGCTCCTTTTAATTTTGCACATTAAAAAAGTTAAATTCTAATTATCAAATAAGTAGACAGTTATTGTACATTATTTTATATTTATCCTTTCAGTTTTCCTTCTGTAAATCCATCCATTCTGGGTGTTTACATGGTTCATTTTGTGGACAGAGAGGAATTGGATGATTAAAAGCATGGAAAGTCATTTTTATGAGGACAGCAGCAGTTCAGCTGGCACATTTAGAAGCATGACCTTTCTGTTCCTTGCTCAGAATTCAGGAGAGAGTTTCAGAGTAAAGTTCCACAGAGCACTTTACAGACACCAGGTAACTTGGTTGCTTAAGGAATAGCTTTCTGGTATATCCGGAAAGTCTTTTCACTGCCCCTGGACTTCTGTGTCAAAGACTAGTTTCATATTAGGGAGTGGCTGAGGCTGCATGGCCAGAAGATTTGGGCCAGCCCACTGGAGACGTGCGATTCCAGTGGGGTCAGCAGCCTGTCTGGTTAAAGAGCTAGACTCTCTGGATCAAAAGGTGAAGCATTCAGTCTTTCCTCTGTGGGCCCAGAGGCCAGTGAGTGCAGAGTTCCTTAGATTAATTTTAAAAATATACATGCCTAGGCTGTACCCAAGAGATAATGACTTAGTTGACCTGGGTTCCAATTTTTAAGAGTCCCAGGTGATTCTAATGTGTCCCTTGATTGAGGATTACTACCTTCAGAATATAGGGGTTCTGCATTCATGCCCATAAATGCAAGTGGCCAAAGGGAAAGTTTAGCATGCAGAGAGCTTTTATAGGTATCCTCCAGATTATTGGCTGAATATACAATGCTCTTTAAGATCTGGACAACTGACTCAAATCCCCAGTCCAAATCACACAGAAAAACCAGTGCCTCCCTGCGGTTTATTCCAATTTGGGAATGTTATATTTGCCTGGTGACCTTTGGCCCTAAACTGAAGCGATTTTCAATCCACGCTTAAGCACCCGGCGAACTGACTGAAGCGTGCAGAACCCGGCTCCCTTGGCTGGCTATGGACACACATAAAAACCTGAAGCATGTAGAACCCAGCTCTCTCGGCCGGCAATGGACACACATAACACACAGCGAATGGCTTGTCGAATCACGAGAAATAATCATGGGCAGAAACAGTCTTTTGCAGGGAAGTAAAGAACGGAGTGGCCACTCTCCAATTCAGTGAGCCGCTCCAGGCTAACCCCCCTAGGGTGGAGCGCCCCGTTCCTTTCCAGTGGGTTTTTATTGAGAAAGTAGACACAGTTTGTGGATTGACAGTCTGGTAGAAGGGATCAAAGGGAACACGTATCTTACAAGGATGCTAACAAAGTTTCTGTTGTGATTCCGGGCAGAGATTGGAGTTTTATCATATGAAAAGACTACAGGTTTCAAAGGTTTCCTGACTGTGCCTTCAAATTCCAGGTTAATAACATCCTCCAGCAAACAGATCTCACAGGATCTTGCATATTCTTTGTCCCAGGCCTGATTACCCCGGGGGTCCACTGTCTCTGGTCTGAGCTGCCCCTTTAGGCTGTTTGCTAAGCCCTGAGAAGGGCTGGAGACAGAGGCAGCAAGGAGACTTGGATTTCTCACATCTGAATACAAAGACTCAGGCTAAGAGGGGGCAGGGGTAGATGCCGATCACCCCTTCCTTTCCACAGCCCCTTCATTTATTTCCACAGTCTCGTGAGTCTCTTCCACAGGCCTTTATGAGATCAGCCCCTGTCTTAGGTCAATCCTTCATTAAGGAGTCTTACCCGTCATTGGTAACTGATCTAGTATTTAAAGGCCAGGCACAGAACAGGTAGCGTTCATGCCAGGGGAATAAGTTTTGTCTCCTTAGTGGCTCCTGATCTGGAGGTCTCTCACTCAGCCTAAGTCACAGGGGGTCACGGCTTCCTGAGACCAGGCTGGGCGGCCCTCAACACTAAACTACAGTTTCTACTGAAATGACTCAGTTTATGGCTTGTTCCTTGGCCTTTTGCGTGCTTTCCTTACTCCATCCTACATCAAGCCATCTGTACAGCTAAGTTCCTGTCCTCATTTTCATGGAAAACCACTCACAAATTGTTGTGTATTTCTCAGAATTACAGAAGTTTTGTAGAGGGTGGAATGGGGTTATGCTGCAAGGAGCCAAAATGGTTCTGACTAAATATTACACATGCCTGATCTTAAGAAGTGATAGTCTTCAGTGTCTTGCTGGGCTCCACTGGAGTTCTGTGTTATTGAACTTCCTCTTTTCTCTGCCTTCCTCTGACTCCTAATCATTAGTTTATTCCACATAAACCAAACTGTATTCCTTTAAAGTGTACAATTTGATGAGTTCTGACAATTGCATACACAGAGAATCCACTTCTGCAATCAAGAAGAATGTTTACATCATCCACAAAAATTCTTCATGCCTTTTTGCAATCTAACCTCTCTCCCTCCTCAGTCAAATGCCATCCCTACAACATGCCCGTGACTTCTGGTCATTGTAGATTAGTTTGCATTTTCTAGAATTGCATTAAATTTTATAAAAATAGCATCATAGTATTTACTAGTTTGTATTCCTTTTTTGCATCTGGCCTCTTTCACTCAGCATAATGATTTTGAGATTCACCCCCAAGAATTCTCTTTTATTAATGAGTAGTAATTGCATGGATGCACTACACTTTGTCTATCCATTCAGCCACTGATGAATGCTTAACATTCTTTCCAGTTTGGAACTATTGCAAATAAAGCTGCTGAAACATTTGTGTACAAGCCTTTGTGCAGACAGATGTTTGTATTTATCTTGGGTAAATACCTGGGAGCGAAATCACAGCGTCCATATGATTGGTGTATGCTTCACTCCTGAAACTGCCAGAGTGGTTGCACGGTTTACAACACTGCTGGCAGTGTGTTAAAGACACTACATCTTTGCCAACGATTGGTGTTGACAGGTTGGTTTGGTTTGTTTTAGGACACAAATGTGTGTGCAGCAGAATAGTATTTTATTTTTCAATTCTGGAATTTCCATTTGATTCTCTTGTGTATTTTCTCTCTTTTCTAAGAATCCCTGTTTTGTATTCATTACAAGTGTATTTTTCTTTATCTCATTGGACACCAACAATAGTGGCTTAAAAATCCTTGCCTGATTGTTCCAACGTGTGGAATCAGGGGACTGGCCTCTGTTCCACGTCTTTTCCCATAAGATTGTGTCCCATTTACTTGGTTCCTTACAGATCAATTTTGAGCAGACTGGACAATATGAATATCATTTTACAGCAACTTTGAATTCTGTTATTTTTTAAAATTGTTGATATTTTGTTTTAGCAAACAACTAGTTTGATTAGATTCCAACTTAACACCTTTCTCACCCATGGTGGGTACTGCTGAGAGCTCAGCTCATGTCTGTTAGCCTTGGCTGGAAGCTCACATATGCGTTTGTTGGGGGTCACCCAGACACTTGGGCCAAATGGCTTCACAGAATGTGGGGCTCTCCTGTGGCTCTCTCATTTCCAGGGTTCCCTCTTCACTTTTCTGTACCTGGGGTTGACTCATGTCTTTCCTTTGTTCTTTAGGACAGAAGGACAGCTGCTTTTTGTCTCACTTTGAAAACCTCTCTGCTTTTGTTCCTTTTCCAATGCTTTCAGGGGCTTGCTTTTTGTATTTTGTGCAATGTTCACAGTTGTCTGTGGGTTGGGTTTGTCTTTGAGGGGCTTATGCCTTTATAAATCAACAAAACTCATTTCATGCTATGAAAATAACTCTCTTACAGCTTTTTTGGTCTGTCATATTGCAACTCATCTTTTCAGGGTCTTACCTTCCACCCTCAGGTGATTGACAGTGATTTCTAAAATATAAATGGTCCTATACCTGAGACAAATTTGCGTGCCAACTATTAAGATAGATAACCTTCCTTTATTTAAATATTTGTAATCCAGCTACTAAGGCAATAATTCAAGATTTCCAGATGTGAGCCTAGATAGGTGAACTTGGGGCAATAAACACAAGGAAGACTGAACACTGTAAACATTTTATTTTTCTATAGGCTGTAATCAATGGGGGAAAAAAGGCCAAGGGAGAGTAATCAGTGGGACCCATAGAACAAAATTAGTAAAAACCTTAACTAAGAGAAGCAGCCCAGGGACAAAGTAGTTGTTCCCCACTCGAGACAGAGCCCCTGTGATATAATGACTGGACAACTAGTAAGTGTAGTGGGGTCTGCCATCTATGACAAGATCAGGGGCAGATGATGAGTCATGCCATAAAGATACAGCAATGGAAGTGAGACTGTAAGTCATTTGCAGTGAGATGATTATTTCCAGCATGACATGGATTAGTCAAAGTGTCAAATAAGTTTGTACATTTGGTCATATGGTCACCTACCAATGGTTCATGTTTTTTCTTCCTGAGGTCTTAGAAAAATAATCCTATTTTTGCCTGGTTTCCGTAGAAAGTATCTGTCACTTTCCTGCTGTGCACTCATGCGTGCCTCCTGCTAGGGCACTCAGAGGTCATGGTTACACAGACGGCTACTAAAGAGATGTAAAGGGAGACCTGAGGGGCTTTTCCAGGAAAAGAAGGTTTCTGTCTGAAAATTAAACTGCTTAGAAACAGAAAGTTCCCTAGGTCACTCTGATTATTACTTTATTAGTAAGGTTGAGATTCCTGTATATCCCTATATAAACTATTCCCCAGGGTCACCAAATCACACACCATCTGCTCTCTTTCCTGCACACCAGCCCTGTGAGTCCGTACAACTGCTCACATCACCATGATGCTAAAGACATTCTCCATCTCATACCTTCTTAGAAGAACCCTAAACTCTCTCTAATCTCTTGTCCTCAGTCCAGCTGCTTAAAAGAATAATTGAATTTACATTTTCTGTTTTGACTTCTTTATCTCTTAGTTACATCTTGATCATTTAAATATATCACCATAAATTCTTTCAAACATTCAAAAACAAGGTATGTAATATTTATATGGGCTATGAATGTTTATATTTGGAAAGCCTTGCCACTGGAGCCCCCGGTGTGTCTGTCCACAACGGCAGCCCTCCCTCAGCCCTCTGGGGCACTATTCTTCTGACCTTTTTGCCTGCCATTCTCTTTTTATTTGTTGTGGTTTTACCCACCTATATATATCCTTTAACAATTTGTTGATTTTTTGCCTATTTTAACTTTGCATACTTTATTTCATGCATTTTCCAATATTTGCATTTCCTCTCACTTTTGTAAAGCTTAGTTCTTTTTGTTGCAAGTCGTTGTAGTATTCATTTTCATTGCTATATAATACTCCATTGTGTGGCTATAGATTAATTAAGTTATTCATTCTGTTTTTGAATGTCATTTGAAATTCCTTCAGGGTTTATCTTTATTATTCCCTTTCCTCCACATAGTTTTCCTGGGAGAGCTTTTCTACTTTTTTAAAATCTCTCTCTCTTTTTTTATATTTTATTTATTTATTTTTAGAGAGGGAAGGGAGGGAGAAAGAGAGAGAGAGAGAAACATCAATGTGTGGTTGCTGGGGGCCGTGGCCTGCAACCCAGGCATGTGCCCTGACTGGGAATTGAGAGTTTATCTACTTTTGTAGTTTGTACATAACTTCCAAATTTTCATTTCCCTCAACTTCAGATTTAAATATTCAAATTCTGCTGGGCATTTCCATGTCTATGTCTCAGAAGCATTTCAAGCTCACAATATTGATCCCTCCCTGATCTTCAACCTGTATCTCATCAATTAGAAAATTCTGAAAATTTTATCTACAAATATTCTGGAACCCATTCTCTCCTTTGCATCCCCTCTATTACTATCCAAGTTTACTCTTTTATAGTTCCTCTCTTGGGCTTTGGGAATACTCACCCAGCGAGTTTCTCTGCCCACATACCTGCCCTCTCAGTTACATCACTGACACAACCAGCAGAGTGATTTATCTAAAACACAACTTGACCGTATCACTTCCTAGTAGTAAATACCCCCAGCTTTGCATCCCCTGCACTGTGAGGTCCAAGCTCCTACCTGGCATCCAGGCACTTTACAGATTCCTTGCCCTGACCTCCCGGCCCTGTTATTCCCTATTTACACTTTACACATCGAAGAACCAAGAATCTTATGGCTCTTCGTATATACCGTGTGATTTTCCTCCTCCATGCCTTGCATATGCAGTTCTTTCTGCAAAGAATGCCCTCTGTGTCTTCTGCTGACTACCATTTATCCATCCAGACTCAGCTCAGTTGTCACCTTATTACACCTGTTCCTAATTCTCTCACAGACATTAATCCATTATGTTATGAGTGTTGGTTTATATGTCTACATTCTCTAAAATATGAACTAACAAACAGGATTTCCCTAATTCATGTTTGTTTACTCAGCATTTAGTACAGTGCCGAGTTCCTAATATTTTCTCAAAAGATGAAAATAGGACTGTGGACCTGAAAGAGAGAGTAAAGATATTTTCTCAGGCCCTATCACAGTGGCCCAGGAAATACCTCTTACGACCACCAATCTTCTCTTCCTCAATTTTCAAGCAAGTTTCTAATGTCTAATTAGCTTTTCTTAGTACTTAGAATATACAACACAGGATCTCTGTAAGGGAGTATATATGAATACTATTATAAATTGAGTACATTAATGTCAGTTTCTACAATACTTAATGTCCCCAGTTATTATTGTTAAATAAACTACTTCCAATTTATTGATATAAAACAACTATCATTTCATGGTGCTCAGAAGAGGCACAGAAATTCAGACAGGGCACAGTGGGAAGGTTTTGTCTTTATTTAGTGATCTCTCAGTCCTTTGCTGGAGTGACATAAACAGCCGGGGCCTGGAATCAGCAGTGGCCTTCTTTCCTCACGTGTCTGGTACCTAGCTTGGCATTACTTGAAGTCTTGAAATACTTACGCATGGCATCTCCACGTGGTTCAAGCTTCTCACAGAATAGTCTGTGGATTCGGAGAGGGAGCCTCCCCAAAAGAGTCAGGTAGAGCAGGGTAGCCTTCTGTGTTTTGTCACATGAGCTCATTTCTGTCATACTCGGTTGATTGAAGCAATCACAACTTCCTAGGTTTGATTGATCCTCTAAGTACTAATAAGGTATGACATCTGGAGGTCTGAGATTAATATCTAGACACATATATGAGGTTGTTCCTAAGAAGATTTGCTGAGTGCCCTGCTGGCACCCTTGGCTGGTGTCCCTCTCAGAGCAGTTCCTGACTGGGTAGAGTGGCCAGTTTCTTATTGGCCTGGCTTACCTGGGAGACATAGAGTTAGGCATTTATAAAAAGAACACATTTCTCAGTTTCAAGTGTGGGCTTTATTTGTCTCAGGGCACCCCCAACCCTGAAGATTGCCTGTCTGGGAATAAACATGACCTTCTGTGATATGTTCCAGGGCCTCCCTGTGGAGAACAAACCGTGAGGATTCTACTCATATGTTCCTAAATAGTAACTTCCTATGATCTTGTTCTTTTTTTCTTTCCCCTTTTGTTAACAGTCAAGTTTCTTTGGGTCATGAGAAACAACATATTGCCTAAGGGGACAATATATTTTCCGTAAATGCACGCTTTACCCTAAGGCCAAAACACACCTTATTTGGAGATCTGTGCCCTTACTCTGTTAACGCTTCAGCTTAGCAGTTGAGGCTGCCAGGAGTTTAGGAGGTCACTCACTTCCCCATCCTCATATGGCCAACACCCAGCCTTTTCACTGGCCACCCTCATTCCTCTTCACCATCTGCACTGTTCCTTCTTCTACACAGGGGTCAATACTTCCTGCTGTTAGCATAGAGCTGGATTCCTTCTGGACAGAGCGCCATGCATAAGTCCCCTTTCATGTGAGGATGGATCATAGGTAGCCCATCTCAAAAGCCAGACTACTTTGCCCTGTTGGTAAAATTTCAGGGTGTATTTCACAGTTTCCCAGATACACAGAGATTTCTGAGCTCCTGTTCTTGGTGGTACTTTGGCTCTCAAAGGTGAGCCTATTGCTTGCCATCCAGCCTCAGGGCTGGGTCTTTGAAAAGGCCCCCATGGTGAAGCTCACTCTTAGGCCAATTCCCTCATTCCCAACATTTTTCTTTATCCAGTGTGTGCTTTGTGGTTTTCCCATCTGCTTCTTAGGGGGAAAAAAATTAAACACAAAGGAGGGTTTAGCAGTTACGGAGGAATGACATAACAGGAAAGAAGAAGAGATTGGGTCCTAAAATAGAAATTCCAGGAGGACAGGCCTCCTAGACCCCAGGATGTAAGCCATTTTGCTATGGGAAAATTTGGGTTTGTTTTGATTTTGTTGTTTTTTTTTTCCTATTGCATTCTGTCTCCCTAGATATTGTTCTACTTCCAAGTAGGGTGCTGGTTGAGCTGTTTTGCTTGAAGGGAGTGGGAAATGACTGAAAATCTGGTTAGCAATTCTTATGCACCAAAGTAAGCAGATTTGTCCCATGGTAATTGGTTCCTGCTGCAGGGGTTGGCTGGGCCTGTGGTGCAGTGACCACAGGACTCCTGGTCCCCCATGTTGGTTTCCAAATGGGATCATCCCGAGGGCAGCAAAGCTGCTTCCTTTTGTCAGGCTCTTCTGGTACATCCCTTACACTAAGTGGGTTGCAGCTTTGCCATATGGGCTGTGAATGGTGCAGCTGCCCCAGCACAGCAGCACACCCAGGGATAGGGGAAGTGGGTGTGCAGAACAAATGGTGCCTGTCTCAGGAAGAGCAGCTCACTGTTTGTCTGGGAAGCTCCCTGGGGCTTAAGTACACACTGATGGAAGCCAAACAAGATATCTGAGAAACCTCACTGGCTGCAGGCCCAAACCTGCCTCAGGTGTTGAGTACATCGGGCCACCCTCCTTGGGCATTAAGTGCCTTGGCTGTTGAGTGGGTTACTTACAGATGTGGACTCTGGAGCAAGACTGGGTAGCAATGCCTCCTGCTACTCTATAACAGCATGAACTTGGGCAAGTTAGTGAACTTTTCTGAGCCTCGAGTTTCTTATTTGTAAATTGTGGATGTTAGCACCCATCTTAGAGGGTTGGTATCAACACTCAGAGGGTCGTCATATTACTCCGTAAAAGAGTATGGCCTTTGCAGTCACACAAACCTGGGTAATGATCCTGTCTCTACCGTCTACTGGCAGTGCGGCCTTGAGAAAGATCTTATCTCCTAGAGCCTCAGCTTATTCACCTGCATAATGGCTTACTGATTATTTCCTAATTGGTTGTTATTAGAATTAAGTGACAGTTTATGACCACAGGAAGGTGCGTAGCAGGTATCAGAGGCATGAAATGCTGGTTCCCCATTCTTTATCCTCACGGCTTGCTCTCCCTCATGTGGCACCTGTGTAGAAAGTGATTTCCCCGCCACCATCACCAATTTGTCAAGGCCAACGTCCTAGGACGTGCCTGCCAGCACCCTGCGGAGGATTTTATGTTTCCAGTTCACAATTGCAGCCTGGAATGAATTTTCCACCTGAGGTGGCAAGAAGAAAAGGTGCATTAATGTGGAGCTTCAAACTATACAGTCACAAAGACCAATAACCATCCCTGAAAGGCACAAGCCCAGGATTTATATGTGTGATAAGTTGTGGATCTAGCTCATTCCTTGCAGACCACCACAATGAGCTCAAAAGAGAATGTATGAAAGTCACTTCTCTCTGTCTACAAATATGGGGCCTCAGCTGTAGAATATACAATAGCATATAAGGTAATCCTGAAGGGAAGAGGCATTTGACAAGAGAAGAAAAAGACAGAATAAAGGAAAAGAAAACAAAGGGAAACTGAAGGACAGCAACTAAAACAGAATGTTCCAAAAAGAGTTCAGGTCCATGGAGGCAGATAAATTAGCACAGTGGCACAGGGAGGACAGGAAAGGAGTGGGGCCAAGTGACATCTCTTTGTTCTCTTCTTGGCTCTTACTGAGGTGAGCAGCTCTGAAATGGAGAGAGACCACCCAGGAAGAGCCCTGAGGTCCTCATTCAGAGTGCTGCTGGTAGGGCTGCTAGGCTTCCCTGAGGCACCTGAATAGACCTGGGCAAAGAATGCCTCAGGTGTCCCAGTTGTCCTAGTGTCACTGATTGTAGGAGGCTAAATTCTGTGACTAAAGCTCAAAGCAGGGTGACAGAGCTGGGACGAGGTGCTCGAGGAGGGAGCCAGAATGTTGATAAAATGCAGACACAGAGGAATTGTCTTGGGTATTCCAGGGCTGTCTCAGTCAAGGTCAGAGCTCTGACTCCGCAGTGAAGGTCTGAGCTCTGAGGGCACAGGGCACCCTGAAGCCTCGCAGAGCTATTATTTACATTGGATGCTTCAGTGTACACAAGAGTCAGAATTTGGTCAAAGACAGAAGCAATACTTATTTCTTTTATTTTTCAGAGGGGAAAAGTGGGTCTAGGTATTATTAGAATCATAGAATATTAGAAACTGAAGGGATCTTACAGGCTATATAAATTTACCAGAGGGATTTGCAATGGCTCACCATAAATATAGACACCCCTATGTAGATGCTGTTAGCACTGACTAAAAAGGTAAAAAAGACAGAACAAAAGAAAGAGACCGAGACATAAACAAACCCAAACCCCAAACCCCTCTTTAAAATTTATAACAATTGGAGCTTTAAGCTTCCTAGCAACGAAAACAAACAAATGACCTTCAAGATTACCTAATCCAACCCCCTCATTTTATGGATTAGGAAATAAGGCCTATATTATTCTTTAAAAGCTTTTCATCAATGAAATGTGTTTCTGTAGCTAAGCATGGAATTATTTCCACTTTAATGTTTCCAATTGATTTTTTTCAAAAGGGGCTTTTTCAAGAGACACCACTGACCTCCCAGAAACCAATTATGCATCAGAGCAGCACAGAATGCAACAGGAAAAGTTAACCTTCAAGGAGCTATAACAGCTCACACAATAGAAAAATAGTCCCTTTGCTGTGAATACCATTCTCCAGACCATCTGCAAGTCACAAATTCCAGGAGCCCTCTCTGCTTCCTTCAGTTGAATTGCCCCAAAGCCTCTGATTCTCTTACCATTCTCACTCTACGGTTCTTATTATTTCTCTGGCTCTTCACTTTTGCTCATAGTTTTGGGCTTAGGACAATATGCGAGGAGCCTCACAAAAACCTGGGCTTGATGTTGAGTATGTGCTAACACTTACTTCAAGCATGGGGCAGTCACTTTAGCAGTCATCTGAGAAGTAAGTGATGTACATGAGCGTGGACCTCCCACCAATCCTTCCTGGTGCACCAGGCAGTTTTTGAGAGACAACAAGTGAACCCATGGAGACCTGAAGCCTCAGAGGCTGGAGAGAAGAAATCCTCTTGGGAGGGGCGCCTGCTGTGTCACTGAAGTGATGGGAATTTTGACCCTTCGCTGCCACCAGCACTATGAGCAACACCATGAAGTAAAGCAAAGCGTGGATTCTCTGCCCATGAGTCTCCCTATTCAAGGCTCAGTACCAGATCTGCTCTGTCTTTCCTGCTTTTTCTTCCAGCTGGTCTTGCAGTGAACCAGCTGGTCTTGCAGCAAACCAGCTGTGTGTGGGTGAAAACACCTTCATACAGATATAACCCGGCAGTATCTCACCTCACACCCATGCTGGTTACCTCTTGCTCCTCATTTCAGGGCTTCTCTGCTCAGCACCTTGCATGTGTGAACTGTGGGGTAAAACTTTGATCAAGGAGAAATAGGGGCAATTCATAGCACTTTGTGGTGGAGAGCCCCCCACCAAGGACAGAGCAACCAATCTTGTTAATGGTGACTGTTCTCATCAATGTATTTTGGATTGTGTCTCCCTCCTTCCCTGCTTCATTCTCCTTACGCTCTTTCTTGTCCCATGAAGTTCCCTCATGATTTGAAAGCAGAAAAGCCCCTGCTTCAGGCTCAGTTTCCTAGGAACCTGGGCATGGACCAGTACTCACCTCTGTGCCATTTCTCCTGCTTTCAGTTAAACTGCATCAGGCTTTTCTGGTTAGGCTCTCTGAGAGACAAGTCAATCAATGGCTGGTTAGATTTCTAAGTTTGGCAACCTAGTTTGGATTTTGCATTCTTTTGGAATAAGAACCCCGGTTTTCTTCTGGCAATCATTTTTTTTCTACTCTTGGTTTTGCGGGTCCAAAGACATTCATTCCAAGTCTAGCTTAAGAGTGAACATGTTGTTAGGTTTCAGCCAATCAGAACACACTATGCCCTCTGACCAGTAGCTGGTCAAAGATCACCACCTGATCCAAACATGAGCCAATGTGACACAACATTAATTTTTGCTAGGACTGGCGAATAAGACACACATTTTCTTTTCCATTGTACCTGAAGGCCTGAACTCAGAAAATGTGGTACTGGAGCTGGTACAGCCATCTTCCAGGGGGAAAACTACCTCATGATGGATCCCACATGGGATTAGGCAGAGCTCAGAGGAATCAGGATCTGGTGACAGAGCTGGACCACACTCTTCCCTCCCTCCCTCATCAACACGCTGTGGCTGGAGCCCTAGACTTTTGTTTTCTTGAGCCAATACATTCCCCTTGTTGCTTAAACTTAGTTTTCCATTTTGCTATTGTTCATTTGCAACCTAAAGAATCTTGACTGATGTATAAAGCTCTTCCCACCTCAAATTCCTTATTTTTATAGTTCATATTGGTTGTCACTGAGGACTTTTCTAAAATTTAGTTTTATCAAATGTTGAGGATATTAAAAGGATATTTGTCAGATTTCAAGATTAGCTATAAATCAGACTCCCAATTATTTGCCACCCCATCTAAGAAAAACATGATCATTCAAAGTTATCTGCAGCCTCTCCTAGATTCTAATCCTTTCTCTACTCTCTCAGAAGTAGCCAGTATCTTGAATTTTGTTAGGTTTCCTTTATAATTTTATTATGCTTGTATCTCCAAATAACTTATTGTAGTTTTGCACAATTTTTAAATTTGTATAAATACAGTCATAGTGTGTATATTCTTTCTTGACTTTCTTTTTAACTCAACCCTGTATCGCAGGGTTCTTTCCTAGTGTTGCATGTAATTATAATGCATTTTTGATGTTGTATGCAAATACTATTTTTCCTGCTATTGGTATACATTTTTATTCCTAGATTTGTTTGTTTGATAATACAAACAGTTCTGCTGTGAACATTCTTGCACATGCGTCCTGGTGCACATTTCCCCCCTTGTTCACCTGCACTTTCCTATTTACTATGAGTCAACATCTTCTTCAGAGTGGTGGCTTTACTACTGTACATTCCATGAATAACTATAGTTTTCCATAAATTACCTGAAACTTGAATTGATCAGACTTTACTGTGTGTCAGTATGAGTGGCTATGAAATTGTATCTTTTGTGTGGTTTCAACTTACATTTTTCTGTAAGCTGATCAGTAATTATATTGATATCACAACTACATCATAAAGATCTGGTTAATGTCTCCTCAAAAATAAAAGAAATTATTACATATTAACCATTTTTCTATCTTAAAGTGAGCAGCTGACAGCTTTTTGTTGGTTTTGAGAAAACCAACAAAATGGCAAGACCATTCACAGGTGATTGGAAAGAGTGAGGAATATGTAGTGGCTGATGCGTGGATGAGACAGCTGAGTTCTCTCCAGAACTAGTTAACATCCTAGAGTGTAATACAACTCCAGTTTGGGGGATTATCTCTCCTCCTCTATAGAAGTGTTTTGCATCTCTGCTGAACAATTTTTTTACATTCCTACTAGACAAGAATCATTTGCCTCGCTGCAAGTTTTTTATGTTATAATCTATATTTACAGAGGTGAAACCTACTCTAATCAAAAGTAAATAAGCCAAAGAAAGACAAATGTTCCATGTGGAGAAGTTGCACAGTGTTTCTGTGAAGAACCAGACAGTAAGTATCTGGGGCTTCGTGAGCCACATGGCCTTTGTGCACTGCTCATCTCCACCCTTGAAAGTAGCAGAGGAAAACATGAGTGTGGCTGTTCCCATTCAATTTTATTTACTTACAGAAAAGGGAGCTGCTGTTTTTGACCTGTGGTCATAGTTTTCAGAGCCCTAATAGGAAGAATCAGATAATCCGCAGGCTAGCCTGCCAAAAACACTCAGAAATACACTGAAATAACATCCAGTAATCTCTTCGGTCCACTTTCATGGTTTGGTTATTTTTATTAACAGTTTCCCCTTAAATCATAATGTCTAAAGATTATTCTTATTCACAAAAAAGCTGACCTCCTCGTGTTCGAGCCTAATGCATTTACATAGTTGCAGTAAAAATGCTCATTTCTACTTACAAGGCACCTTTTAATACTGTCAGCAAATCTAGAGCCCCGTGGTGTTAGGAATTGTAAGGCTGGAAAATTAATTTTTGTCTGGAGAAACAAAATTGTTTCTACTATTTTAGAGATATTCTTCATTGCTCTTACTTTCTTTTCTAATTTGAGACCGGGGAGTCAACCCCGAGATACTCACCTCTACCAGTTTTGTCTGCAATGCCCACAAATATATATATGGTTCCTGGCCAGCCAGGAAGTTACCTTCCTTCCTACCTACAAGGATGGGAAGCTTTAAATCAGAGGTCAGCAAAGTTTCTGTAATGGGCCAGATTGTAAATATTTTAGACTTTGCGAATCATGAGGTCTCTGTTGCAACTATTCTGCTCTTGCTGTTGTAATGCAAAAACATCACAAGCAGCATGTAAACAAATTTGTGTGCTTGTGGGTAACACAACCATTTTTACAGATACTGTTACAGGCTGGATTTGGCCTGCAGGCCATGGTTTGCCAACCTCTGCTTTAAGCTATAGAACAGGTACCAGCCAAATTTTCTTGTCAGATATAGAAGGCAAAGAACAATATTCCAAGACATATTTGCCATTTAAACAGAGAGAAAACCTAATTGTATTTTGCACCAATATGCTATTTGATACTAAAGAAATCATAGCTCCTTTAAAAATTTCTTTTGAATAAACTTAATCACCTCTGGCAAAATGTTGGCAGACTTAATTGCTTCTTTCGTACTGATTTTTTGCATGTACTGTGATCCAAGGAAAGTAAAATTTCCTCCTTCAACGGGAATTTGGATTTTGTTTTTTTACTATCCTCTTTCACACTTTAGAACAACCAGCCACTTAATTTTAAACAAAGTTATCCTTTTGTGTCATCTAGGAAAACGAGAAAACATCTAGTGATCTCGCACGTTAAGTTGCACCTCTATGCGAGTATGGCTCCTAGTAGACTCTCATTCATGTATGAAAATTATAACCTTTAGCAAAGTAGGAAACATTTATTTTACAGAAAAACTAGAAGGTAAGCGACAATCATCACATACAAGTGTTTTAACAGACTCTCAAAACTTATCTACATATATGACTTTTGCAGCACAAATATCTTTTTCACACATTTTTACCTTTCTAAAGTACCGAAAATGAATACTTTTGTTAACATTACCCAAGGATATAGTCATTCCATAACATATAAATATAAGAAGCTAAGAAGCAAACACTGTATAACAACAACACAAAATCAATGGAAAAAAATGGGTTCTCTGTTATCTCTCACCCGGTGCGACCAGAACCATGTCTCTATCTGATGGGTTACCTTATGGTCGGACCATGGAAACCAACCTGCTCACCAGTCATTGCTGCCACCAGAACACCATGTGCAAGTCAGCCGATAACCAGAAGCAAAGACAAAAACAAGCACAGAATTTAAAAGGAAAAAAAAATAATAAAGAAATAAAGAGAGAAAGATTGAGAGTCAAAGGAAACCAAACTTTTACTGTCTCTGAGGATTCATCCTAAAAGTCAAGACATGTTTAGACTTAAAACAGCGCATGAGGACCACCTCTTGGGCAACTAAGTTGAATCAGCTACACAAGGTAAGCCAACTGGGCACCTCAGTAAGGACTCCCAAATGGCCGAATATAATTTTCAAAGTGTTAAAAATCATGTCTCTAATGCAAATATAAACAACATGTGTTTATGTAGCTCATTCATGATAGAACCAGCTACCTGATAAGCCTGTTCTCTAACCTGCATTTAAGTATTTATTAGCTCATTTCTCTGCTCCCAACCTTCAGTAAACTCTTTTTTCTTTGTTTGTTTGTTTGAGTTTTATTCCTTCACTTGTTAGGCATGGAAAATAGAGAAGGTGAAGAAAATCTTAAATCTCTTGGAAAGCACATTCACAATGAATTTTCTATATTATTATCAAGTCTTTGAAATCCAAATGCAGAGTTTTCTTACTGCACTATAATTATCTCTGCTGAGACACAATGCTTGTCTTCTAGGAGCTTATAAAAACTTTGGAAACATGAACAAACAGTGAATAAATAAGGAACCCAAGGTAAAAACTCAGTGGTCACTATGATTTAATCATAACAATTCACTGATTTAGTCATAACAATTCATAAAGCAGGCAGGAGCTGAATGGGTTTCTGAAAGTAAAGTCTTTCAATCAGAGATGTTCAATAGAAATAGACACCTCCAGATTTCATTCCCAGTCATTTGGGAAAGATTTAAAACAAGGAGAAACTGAATTCTCAACTGACAACCAAAAAGTTGTCTTTTTGTGTTTTTCACTGCTACTAGGTTTTAACTTTCAGAATAGTTGAATTATAAAATATTTCCTTCAGATTCATATTATCTACTTCTCATTTTTATTATGAAAGCTCTAGACATGAGCAAGTGGTAAATTAATCCAATGCCCTTCCTCCCAAAAGTGAAATAAATTTGTATATCAGCTTTAAGACAATAAAAGAAAAACATTATTTGAAACTGAAACAATAAGAAAGAAAAAGAAGGGTGGCAGAGATTGAGAGAGGTAGAAGGAAAGAGGGGGAGAAAAAGAGAGAAGGGGGAACCGTCTTTTCTACAATACTTTAAGAAACAATAGGAGAAATCACCTTCTAAATAAATATTGTAAGGCTGAGCAAAGTGTGAATCAGGGACTTAGCAGGTCCCCAAATCCAAGGCGTGGCTGGAATGATTTCAGACTGGAGACAAGGTTGGAAACTTGGGAGAACCTGTTTCACATCAATTGTTAATAGGTCGGACCAAGGTACCCATAAAATGTTTAAGGTGAGCAAACAAAATTGAGTGCTTGTTTCCAAATAAGTTTTTGTTTCTTGAGCTTGTTGTTGTTCTCACCTTTATGGAAGAAAGGAAATATGTCTGCAGATAAGTCCCCTGTGGATCCACCTAATGTGAAGCTTCTCCGAAAAACATAGAATGCTCTTTAAATGAAAAGTTAATAGCAAGTAGGTAGAAATCTCTCCCCAGAGCAATCTTTTTATAAGAATATGAAACAAATATGACTTGACAGTTCTTTTCATTAAAAAGATTTGAAGTTTAAATTTGGATTTTATATTATTGCAGTTCTTTTGCCAAATCCAAGTTTAGGCTTTCTAGCTATTTTGTTTTTATTTCCATTAGTTGTATCTATACTCCCCATGGGATGTTGATTATGGCCCATAATTAACAGACACATTCATTAATGAATTATGGAGAATTTTTAAAGGCAGGGGTCCTGTGGCCTCAGCATATCACAATTCAATAGGTCTAGAAGAAGAAATCAGCATGTATTTTAAATACTATTTAGACTTTCTAGTGATCAACAAACAGGAAATATTAACTAGGAGTATGGGAACAGAATTAAGGACACAGGTTAGCCTGCTTATCTTGGAATGTGCATTCCACGGGTGAGTTTTAGAAGCAGAGGAGCTGCAGGAAGTTGTATCAAGAAAGAGGAGGTGTACTAAATCTTTGAGATACGTGTAAATAAAACTTACTAAATGATCTGAGGAGCTTATGTTCAGGGCAATGGTGAAGATAACAGAGAGATCTTTTAGTTTGCCTCATTATAGCCAACATTGAAAGCCCAGACGATTCCCTTGGGCCTCTTAGGACGAAGCCACAACCAGCTGGATGTGGTGACAGCTGTGGAATTTCGTTCTCTTCCTCATGGGGGGGGGAGGGGGAGGGCCAGCAGGTACATTGTATGTATGCTGAATGCAGTACATCTCCCCTGACCATCAGACCAGGGTCACATATCAAATGATATCTACAGTACCCTTCTGAAAACAGGTCAAGTTTAAGGACAAAGTATTTTTAAGAAAGGCACAATTTGTTTTTACTTGTAATTACAAGTTGTTATAGACTTCTAATTCAACACTTAGTGCACTTTCTTTATTGTTGTTCAGTTACAGTTGTCCTGATTCTCCCCCCATGGTCCCCCCACCCTGTTGTCCATTACCACGGGTCCCTCATATGTGTGCCTTGACTACACCCTTCCCCTCTTAGTTGAATGGTCTTGATAAGAGGATATGAGAAACTGAAAAGTGAGCTGCATTAAGAGTTACATGGTGGGAGTATAGATATTAACTAAAACAATAGGACCTTCTATGCCTGATAGTCTGTTGAATCATGTCCCACCCCCTCAAAGATAGGTCCATGTCTTACTCCCCAAAACCTGTGAGGACAATCTTATTTGGGGAAAGGGTTTTTGCAGATGTAATTAAACAGGATCTTAAAGTGAGGTCCTGCAGGATTAACCAAGTAGGCCCTAATCCAAAGGCAAGTGTTTAAAGAGAAACACAGAGTAGAGGCACAGGAGAGGCCATGTGAAGACAAAGGCAGAAATTAGTGATGCAGCCACAAGCCCAGGAACACCTGAAACCACCTGAAGCTGGAAAAAGCAAGAAAGGATCCTCTTCTAGAGCCTCCAGAAATTGGAGGCTGTAGAAGCACAGCTCTTACCAACACCTGGACTTTGGACTTCTCACCTTCAAAACTATGAGAAAATAAACCTCAGTTGTTATAAACCACTCAGTTTATGTTAATTTGTCATAGGAGCCCTAAGATACTATAGCATGCCTCCATCACCGTATTGTGCAATGTGTGTGATGGGAGAGGAAAGGAGGATGAAACCCATGAGGAGGTAAGCAAAGGTCTGACATTACTGGGAAGGGTAGATGATCAGAGCGACAGCAGAAGACCAGGCTGGAGATGGAGCACTGTCAGTGAGGTGGACATGCTAGTTGTGCAACCAAGGAAACAGGGGAAACAGCACAAAAGCCATGGAAGAGGAAATAGAAACAGGCAGCTTTACAGAATCTCAGTGGCCAAATCTGCTCTGGATTGTTCCTTGGAAATGGGAGATTCATGGATATAAATCCCCCATGATCCTTCTGGTGGGAACTCCAGGGCAGAGATTACTACATTGTACCCCTTGTCTCAAATATCAAGTAGATGAAAGGAGGGCAGCACCACCTTGGGAACTCAATGCTTATCCATTAAATATTACTGCCAGTTTTTCCCGAATTATCCTTGGACTACATCACTGTGTCCAGCAAAACTCGAATGTTTCCTGAAGGAATAATTGCTAGAAGAGGAAAAGTGGCTTGGAAGAAATTTACATTTTCAGATGTTTATTCAACCTTCCTCCTGTGTAGAGAGAACAGAAGAAATATTTCTCTGAACAGTCATGTTAGAAGATTAAGTCTCAGTTCTCATCAGGATCAGATAAACACACAAGGGCACCCTAGACAGAATCATACCTTTAAACTAATATTTCTCACTTATTTTCACTGTTTTTTAGTAGAGGAAAGAACAAAAAGGTTTCTTTTAGTAAATATCTTGACAGGATTTGATACAAAATTTTAAAAGACACTTTCTACTCACTAATTTACTTAAATTTGCTAAGACAGAATTAATATGCATGGAAAAACAAAGGAACACATTTGGTAAAATGTTTTCTACCTTTCCACAGTTCTTTATCCGCCAATTTACATTCATTATTTTCAGGAGCAGATAACATCTTGAGACACATATTAATGATTTAAAATATAGGTAATTTAAAGAATAATTTAATTTGGTAAGCTACACTCCATTGTTTTGTTCACAACTTCAGATAACTACTGTCTTCGACATCAAGAACAACAACAAAAAACCAGACAAGGTCGGCACTAAAAAGGAATGTTTTTAAATGTCTGCTGCAGTCACCTATTTCTGCAGGTTAGACTCAGTTTGTTGGCCTTTGACTTTCACCAAAGAGTTGTACCTATTGACAGTTAAAAGCCTGCGAAAATGCTTCTCTAGTGGTCCAAACCATCACCATTATTCAAGAAACAGTGGCCATCCTGCAGTTTCCAATAATACTTTTATGCTGTTTTGTTCACACAAATCCTTTCCTTTCAAGCTATTGTAACTATTGCATATGAGTAAATTTTGGAACTTAGCTAATTAAAATTTTTATTAAAACTTTGAGTTCATGAAGTGCTTATCACAAATTATATAGCATTTTAATCATTATGAAAAACTTTGAAGCAGGTTTCTTAGTATTTTCTAATTTCAAGATAATGAAACTTCAAGTGATTTGCTCGTGGTCACACTGAAGTGAGCTGCAGCCCCCAAAGTCTACCCTGGGTGACTCATCCATCTATTCTTTCACCAACGCTGCCTTTTGTTGATTTGAAGATGCATTTATTTGTTTACATATTAACACCTCTGACATTGGTATGATGTGTTTAATCGGCACTGTAATTTTTTCTTAAGGGTACAAAATATAATGGTGTTTCTGACAGTAATGCTATCTTGGATTAGATGGAATATTTTATTTGATAAGGGCTTGCCACATGCCAGGAGTGGTGCTGGGTACTAGAATAAAACTGGGAGCAACTGTCTAGGACAATGTTGGAAATGGGAGAACTTGCTTAACATCACTTCTTAATAGTCCTCACTCCTGTGCTATTTCCAGTGTTTTACTTGGTATCATGCTACCACCCAACCCTAGCCTGTTGGAAATTGTTTTTATTTTGTCCCGTGTGTTAGAAGCAGTCATCTTAACAAGACTACAGACCATTTGAGGTGCTGTGTCTGACCAAATTTTCTTCCTAGTAGGCAATCCATAATACCCTTCCAGTGTATTTTTCTCTGATACTTATCCTGACTTTCCACACCAAATAGAAGGGGTACCAATTGGTAGAATCATTATTTTGATTCACATTTTTAAAATAGTTTCTTTAGAACTTAGGAAATCACAGCCGGGCAGTGATATGGAGACGCATCTCTGAAGTTTTACTGCACTGCAATTTGCTGATGTTTAGGGTGTAATGCCTTAGGAGCAGAGGAGTAGTTAATAGGTAGATCCACTCACCCACGTCTACTGCCCCAAAGTACCACCTATTTCTGCTGGGTTAGACTCAGTTTTCGTCCTTTGACGTTCACCAAGGAGTTGTACCTACTGACAATTAAAAGCCTGTGGAAATGCTCTCATGCTGGTCCAAATCGTCACCATTATTCAAGACCCAGTGTCCGTTCTCCAATTGCCACTGCCAAAGCAAAGACAAAACTGAAGGAGCAAATGCAGTGAGGTTCTGAGAAATAGCACAGCCGAGAACCCTGAGCTCCAGGCTGGCTTTCCTCCTAACCAGCTGTCAGTCTTCTAAACCTCCATTTACTTGTCTCTAAGATGAACATGTTAGACTGAATGATCCACAAGTCCCTCCTGGCTTTCACAGTATAAGAAGTGAAGGCCAGCTAAGGCTTGGTTTTATTTTTCCACCGTGTGCTTCCAATTAAGGCTTATCATTCAGCAGATGCTGGTCTCCTAATTAAGTGATGTGACACCAGTTGGATAAGTGCTCACTTTGGAAGGCCCCATGTCAACGGAACAAGTGTGGCTTTCACAATTATTTATTAATCATTGTAGTAGTGTGACGTAGATGAGGCTGGTGATTGAATGCTCTTCTGAACCCCTGTCTCTTGGTGAAGGACAGAGAGCATGGGAAAATCAGGAAGAATTATGGTGGACAAATAGTATTTTATTACTGAGATCCATTTACAGTCTCTGTGCTGCTTTTCTACCCTGTTCACATCTCATGGCCAAGTACGAGACTGATGTGAACAAGCAGCAAATTCATCTTCCAAGCCAGTGCCGTGCTAGAGATCTAGGGGGGGTCACTTCTGATGACTAGAATTAACACACAGGATGGCAATTGTACTGCCTTTTTTTTGTTTATGGCAAATCTTGATGTGAGGATGCACTTGCTTGTATGTGCCTTTATTTGAAATCATATGTCACAGGAAATAATCAGATTGTTTCATACATGCAAGGCTAGATTTTCTTTCTCTGGACATCTCCTTTTTGGAAAGGGGCCAAGGTGTGTCCAAAATCCTGAAAAAGACCTAGGTGACAATGCCTTCCAGCTCAGCCTTATTTCCCGAGGGCTGGGAAGTAGAGCAAATACAATCAAAACACCCACCAAAGCCAATGAGAAAGTTAGAAGCGACTTAGAGATTGCTTTGGTGCAATTGCTGCATTTTAAGAATGTGTTCTTATGATTTTCCCAAATTTGGTTAATTCTTGAACTTATGTCCCTCTGTTCTCAATTCTGTCTTCTTGTCCCACTAGTTCACCTCCCAGAGGCCATGACGGTGTCAAGTGATGAGGCACAAACTCTGCAGTCAAAAAAAGGCTCCCCCAGATGTACACTCATCCTATCATGAAGTGCTGAGCTGGGAGACAGAGTTTGCCCAACAGTCACTGTCTCAGGACCAGAGGCAGGAAGGGAGGTGTGAGAAATGAAACATTAAGGTGAGAATATTTCAATCAATAGAAATAAAAAATTAGAATATCCCCTGAAACTTTCACTTTGGTGGTTTGTTTTTGTTTTATCTTCTCAAGTTAGAAGGAGAGGTAATAATGCTGTGGTGAGCAGCCAAGCATGGCATCAGGTAGCGAGGTTCTAGTCTTAGCTCTTTTGTTTGCCAGCCAAGTATTACAGCATAGCAGGAAAAGCCTTGGGTAGGAGTTCAAATGGAGCTAGTCATTCTATAGTACCTGCCCTAAACATATAAGCAAAAATGTCTAGTAGGTTTACATTGTTAAAGACATTATATACAGATATATATTGTGCATAATATAGTCAGTCTATTAACTATATTATCTATAGTTTATAGCTAATATGTAGATTTTTCCTGTATATCTGTCTGCCTATATGTTTTTTTAAATTTATCATTCTTATTTTTTTATAGCTTCCATGTGCAATAGCTGAAATTCTTTTTTGTTTTTTTTTAAAGAAAAATTTTTTAAAGATTTTATTTATTTATTTTTAGAGAGGGAAGGGAGGGAGAAAGAGAGAGAGAGAGAAACATCAATGTGCGGTTGCTGGAGGCTGTGGCCTGCAACCCAGGCATGTGCCCTGACTGGGAATTGAACCTGCGATGCTTTGGTTCTCAGCCCGTGCTCAATCTGAGCTATACCAGCCAGGGCTTTGCCTGTATGTTTTTGACAAAGAAAATGTTTAATAGTTTTAGCTCAACCACATATAGTGCCTAGAAATACTTGAAAGGAAATGATATAATGTTCTAGCATATACTAGTTGCTCAATAAACATATTTTCATTTTTCTGAGTGGCCTTGCATAATTTATTTATTCTCACTTTCTCCATTTCCTCATAAAAAAGAGACTGATGCTAACTACAAGCCATAAAGTATTAAAATTATATGTAATAAAATATGTGAAAATGCTGTGGAAATGAAAGGCAAACTTAGAATATAAATTCTGAATATAATGGCATAAAGAACTCTATACAACCATTGAAATTATAATATAGTGCTACATAAATTGTCTTAAAATAAACTAATATTACTCCACAATAAGATACAACTACACATTCATCAGAATGGCTAATTTTTTTAAATGACAATACCAAATGCTGGCAAATGTGAAGAGAAACTGTATCATTCGTCCAGTGTTGGCAGGAAAGTAAAATGGTACAGCCACTCTGGGAAAGAGATTGGCAGTTTCTTGTAAAACTAAATATGCAATTGCAACATGAACCAGTTATTATACTCTGAGGCATTTATCCCAGAGAGAATAAAACTTACATTTCCACAAAAATCTATACATGAACGTCCCCAGCAGCTTTATTTGTAATAACCAAACACTGGAAACCACCCATATGTCTTTGGTAGGTGAATGGTTAGACAAACTTTGGATATTGTTTGCATGAACTAGTACATAGCAAAAAAAAAAAAAAAAAAGAAAGGAATAAAGTACTAATACACACAAAGATACACACTTAATATGAATTGACAGGGCATTATGTCGAGTAAAAATGTCAGTCTCCAAAGGTTAAATACTGTATGACTCTATTTATATTAAGCATTCTTGAAATGGTGGTGTCATAGAACTGGAGAACAGATTAGTGACTGCAGGGGTGCAGGGGTGCCCAACTCACAGCCCACAAACTGCTCGTGGCCCAGGATGGCTATGAACGCAATGCAACACAATATCATAAATTTACTTAAAACATTATTAGAATTTTTTTGTTTTCATTAGTGTTGGTGTATTTAATGTGTGGCCCAAGATAACCCTTCTTCCATTGTGGCTCAGAGACACCAAGAGGTTGGACACCCCTGTTTAGAGACTAGAGAGAGGATTGGGAGGGAGGTGGTTGTGGTTGTGGTTGTAAAAAGGATCCTTGTGCAGCTGGAACTGTTCTGTACCTTGAGCTTGACTATAGTGATGAGTACTTGAAGCCACGTATGTGATAAAATTGCACAGACCTACAAATACACACGCATGGAGTTTAGTGAACCATTTCTGCAGTACCTGCCACATATATGTACCAAAATTTCCAGTGTAAATCTGCATCATGTGATCACGTGCCTGTTTTCTTTATTTTCCTATTCCATTCTCCATGTCTGTCTTTTTTGTAGACAAAAAAAATGTATGACCCTGGCTGGCGTAGCTCAGTGGATTGAGCACGGGCTGTGAACCAAAGCATCGCAGGTTCGATTCCCAGTCAGGGCACATGCCTGGGTTGCAGGCCATGGCCCCTAGCAACCACACATTGATGTTTCTCTCTCTCTCTCTCCCTCCCTTCCCTCTCTAAAAATAAATAAATAAAGTCTTTAAAAAAATAACCCTCCCCCTTTTATTTAAAAAAAAGAAAGAAAATGTATGACAATATTAATAAAATCTAAAGGTTGTTCCACTTTGGGGAAGTCAAACAAAACAAGTATTCAATGAGCAAGTCTGGGGCAGTGGAGGCAGAGGTGGATCTGCAGGGACAGACCAGCTCACCTTCAAAATACCTTTTCAGTCTGAGAGCCTATGTTTCCATGGTAAAAGGCCAGCCCAGCCCAGGAAGCTTTAGGTCCATGGTTGAAAACTGAAATGCCTGCAATAAAAAGTAATATAAATGAGTGAAACTGGTGTCAAAAAACAATTAATGGAGCTGCTTTAAAATGGAGCTGGAGCTGCCATGCGTGTCTTAACGCTTCAGACTCCGGTATGATCACACAGAGAAACTAACCTTGGGCCTGGGCCTAAGGCAACGTTATTTCCAAAAACTGAAAAAAAAAGTGTACAAAGATAACAAGAAAGCAATTATCGTGACTACTGGACTGATGACTCCTGGACTGAAAATTTAAAATTGTTTAAAATTAACGTCACATTATCAGTGCGAGTAGAAATGCCTTCTTTCTATTGATATAGTTGTTCCCCTTTCCTTTCTCATAAATACCCAGTTGCCTTTGTCTCCTAATCGGAACATTCTTTGGGCTTCAGCATGAATTAATGATTCCTGAATAGTTATTTTGATTGGTCTCAAATAAATGCTTATCCGTCCTTCACTTGGAAATGCTTTTTATTTTGAGGTTACCACTGGCCAGGGAAGGCAATATAGAGTGGTGAGAACTACGGCAAATATGTTCTGTCTGAAGTGGAAAGGCACTATTCTGCTCCAGCTAATTAATTCCATGTGGAAATTCAGGCCGAGGATTATCCAACTTCTAGTTTCTTTTTAAAGAAAAGTAGGAAGTAAGGGCTTTTAAAGAGGATACTATGATTTAAAATGTTGGTTTCAACACACTTAAATTTTGGCTTCACTGACTGTGACCGACAGCATCTCCTTGCTAGCCTGTTGTTTGGGGAGTCATAGTGAAAGCTCAAATTGAAATATTTTTACTAATGCTGTGCAGTTCAATCAGAAGAGCCCTGCAAACTGGATTTGTCCAGAGCGCCACCAAGTACAGGAGCTCTGTGTTAAGCCCTTGCTGCATCTGCTCCTCTGTCCTTGAAGTTCTACTAGATACTTTTCTGAGCAAGTGACACCAGTAGAGAAAGTCCAGTCAGGCCAGTGGGTGTAGCGGCGTGATAAGAATGTGTGGGTTTTGATAACTTTTCCTGGAGCACCTCTTGAGACCAAAGCAGAGGTGAGTTCCATGGCTATTCGGTGTGACTTGCTTTGTTTCTGCCTTTTTCTTGAACATCATATCAGCTGGTATGGCCAGACACAAGGCACAGGGCATGCACGCTTGAGACATCATTCCATGCTGAATTCAGTCCTTATCGCCCCACCTTCAAACAGATTCCTAAAGAAAGGCAGAATTGCGTATACACAAGATCTGTCACAACTCTTCCAATAATACTACTGATAGTTAATATTTAATGATATTTTCTGTGTTCCAGGCACTATCCTAAGTACCTTGCATATATTAACGTAGTGAATTCTGACAATAGTCTGTGAGGTAGGTGAGTAGTTGTCACTCCCATGATATAGATGAGGACATTGAGGCATAGAGAGGTCATCATTGTCACTCCCATGTTACAGATGAGGACATTGAGGCACAGAGAGGAGATCCAAGCCCCATCTGAGTGGAGCTACTCTAGGGAAGACCAACATTGCTCTCAGCATCATGGAACCAGGTCACAGATGCTGTTGTTTCTGGACCTGGAGGCTGAGGGATCACCTGCAGAAACTTCTTCAGTCTTTTCTGCTGTTGTGAGCACAACCTGCCTCAATCTGTGCCACCTGTCTCTCAGTTCCTATCTGGGGTTCCCTGTGGCCTCTAAGGGGGTGAAGTGAGACCTACTGGTCAACCATGCATAAGCCAGCAGAAGCTCAGGGTAATTAACTTCCATAGTGGTGGACTTAGGTCAGTGGAAGATAAAAATCTGCAGCTAACTTCTTTCCTACCTTCAGGGAGTAGTCTCCTGGCATTGCTTTGAAAGGATTAGCCAAGACGAAGAAATGAGGGTGTTGGGGAGCTGTGATCAGCCCACTTCTACACTGCCTTGTATTTAGTCTCTTTCTTTCCCTTTGCCTCACATCCCTTTGCTTTTATTCAGGTTTAAGTGGGACTACACACACTCCCCAATAAAGTGTGAGCACAGAACCTTGTGCCTTACGCTCTGGGTTATAGAGGCCCCAGGTAGGACAAGTAACTCCTCGAAGGCTTCAGAGCAAATAAGCACCAGGGCCAGGATTAGAGCCCAGGAGTCTGTTCCCAGAGTTTGTGTTTTTTAACCATACCATCTACTGCCTCTAAAGGAAGAAGTAAAACCTTGGGTTACAAAGTTAATGTCATTTTTAAAAATAATCTCTCCCTGTCTGCCAAGTACATTGCTGCTGTTTTCTACCTTTCTCAAAACTTAAATCTAATCTTAACTTTGCTCCAGGCTGGGTGCTGAAAGTTTCCTATGCAAACTGCTAACTTAGTTTATTCTGTATCTCCCAACTAAAGAAAGTGAGCTATTAGAAGGCAAGATCAGCCTGACTGCAGTGTGAGAAAGCTCAAGATTCACGAAACATAAAAACCATTAAATGATGGCCGCAGAGCTGTATTCCAGAGTACAGCTTTGTCTTAGTTGGTGAATAATCCCAATTTTTCTCCAAAAAGTCCTTACTGAGTTCTTATTATGAGGTCAGGTACAAATATATGAAGTCAGGTAAAATACAGTTCTAGTGCTCATAGAAGCCTCCTTCTAGAGGGGAAGACAGGCATGTCAAGAAACAAGTTTAGCAATGTGATGAAGTACTATTCTTGCATTTTCCCTGATGGAGTTTCATTTCTAAAGAGACCTTTGTCTTTGTTTATAAGTTCAATTGAAAAACTTCAGATGAATAAGTAATAAGGAGCCTAATATTTTTAAAAAGGATATTTGTAGGGCAGGAGAAGCATGGGCTACTCAGAGGGATCAGCAGAACCGAGATATGTTAGGTCTCATCTACAGTAAAATAGCATTCAACTACCAATTTTACAGATACTGACATCTATCATGCTCTTGTTCCATGTCAGGCTTTTCAGACCATTTTACCTATTTTAATTCTTTTGAGCCTCACAAATGAAGTACAAGGTAGTGCTATTAATGTCTTCGTTATTTTACAGGTGAAAAACTGCAACACAGGGAGGTGAAATACTAAGGCCAAGGACACACAGGAAGCATGTGTATGGTCAGCATCTGGGCACTAGGTGTTTGACTACACAGTCACCTTGACCCCCAACATTACCCACCTCTCTCTGATCCAATCATGCCCCTGAGCATAACTTTCAGTGGTTGGATATTTTCTAGCTTCTTCTAAGAATAATTCTGGCTTTTTGCTTTTTACAGAATTATGCCATTAACCCTTTTAAAAATAAATGTGAATTTCTTCATATACAAAGTCTTGAGGTGATGAGAAGGTTATGTAGTGCCAATCTGGCACATCTTTGAGATACAAAGGGAAGCACTATTAATAATTAAACCAGGACAGCAGGTAAAATTAGGACTGTTTCTGGTAAATCAAGAATGAATATTTACCTGAACATGCACCATTTGCTCCCAAAGACAAACAGAATCAGTACCATATTGAATTGAGAATGTTTAAGCAAAAAACCTCACTCAGAATATTACAGAGCTAGGAGAAGTAATCAAGTGCTTTTGAGAATGAAATCCTCCAATGTCTTTCCATTTCTCGAAGATAATATTTAAAAGTTAGTAAGTATGTCACAAAAGGTCCATTATTTTTTGGTTCCAGCCTACTTTCTTATGTCATCTCCAAATTCCTTCCACACCTCAAAATCTTGTACATGGTATTGCCCTTTCTTAGAAAGGCATTTACCTTGTTTTGCAGGTGGCAAGCTCCTTTGATTCTTTGGAGAACCGATTCAGAGCTGACCCTTTTTTTTTTTTTTTTGTCATTAGAATGTGAGTCCCTTATGTATAAAAGACTGGATCCAAGTTATACAAATATTAAGCAGTAGAGCCAGGAGGTTTACTTAGACTTAACTGACTCCTCAGTCAGGTGGCCTGACTCTCAAAGGATCAGCAGGAAGGAGTTTTACAGGCAGGGAAGGGGTGAAGGGGTGATCGGGGGTAGTGGTGGGAGAGAAAGACTAATCCAGTCCAAGGGAGGAGTGAAAGAAAAGACAAGGATTGAGAGGGGGAGGGAGTATAAGGGGACCAAATGGTCCCCTTTATATTTTATAAAAATATATAAAAAAGGGGAAAAAGATAGGGAATTCAGAACTTTATGGTGAAAAAAAAAGAAGAAACCCTGAGAAATAAGCAAAAGGCTGGCGAGCACGAGCGGGCCAGGCAGTGCAGAGCGTGTGATGAGTGGTAACACGGAGAGAAGTGCGCTGAGTCACAGCGCCTACCGGAGGGGGCTCTGCTCTACCACTGGTTTCAAACTGCTCATTTCTCTGCTGAGCTTCTGAGAGTCTCGGGTTCTCTGGGGATGGACCTATCAAAATTCTCTTGTACGCCATATGAAGAAAATTAGCCTCTCCATCTCTATTATTGCTTTGATTAGAAGAATGTTATTAACCTTTGAAAAACTTACCATTTTGTTTTCTTGGAGTTTGGTCAAGGTCCCACATTTATCTTGAAAATGCTAGTTTCTGCACTATTTTAATTGAAGGACTTTAGGGCAAATTCAATTAAGTTGTGTTATATGAACTGAAACTTGCAGTATATTAAAAATATTTGCACAGTTAATCAATTACCCAGTTTCTAATTTGAGTCCTACTGTCCTTTCAAATTTGCACTCAAACCCAGAAGAAAGGACTGAGGGCTTTAGCAATGACGAATGTGTCCTAAATTCATTTCAGCTAACTTAAAGAAAGCCTGTCTGGAAGGATACCAATCCCAGCTGGTACTTAAAGAATCACAAAGCTGGAGGGGAGATCTGTGATCTTCTCTCAAACTTTTTCTCTTGTAGAGGAGCAAAGTGAGGTCAAAAGAGGGTGGTCTATTCAGAAAAGATAACAGGCCGAGGGTAGAAGAAACAGGTCCTCTACATTGGCTGTCTTAGCACTGTCCTAGGCTCTTTCGGCTTCCTGCTTGTGCTCTTGGGTGACATTCATTTTCTAGGGGCCCTGTATGGAGGGTGTTAATGTTTTAGGCTAGTGGAGCAGTGAAGGAGAGACAATTAGGGATGGAGTTATCACAGCTCTGTTCTGATCCTGGTTCTCTCCACCCTGACTCCTCACAAACTATACTATTTCATTGGGCTTATATTTTATTGCCACCAGCTAGAACAGGAGCCAGCCCCCTCTCATGCAACATGCTCCCAGATTGCCTTCTGGAACTATCTCCCTACAGTGTCCAGCCCGAGAGGGTGAATGAAGTCTGAGAAGTGAAAGCGGGTGAAGCAGGCATGAGGTCGCTAGATCTGTATTTAAGTTACTTTGTGTACTGGCAATACCAAAACGCACTTCAAGGCTAAATTAGAATTATCTATTAGCAATTGTTTTTCATTAACCACAGCTGTCTGCCTCTTGTTAGCAAAGTTAAAGCTGAGCTGGTGAACAGCTGTTTTGGAGTCCCACACAATTGTTAGGGCAAATGTCCATAAATCATTATGCAAATTTGCCAACTGTGACTATATGGATATAATGCTTCTCAATTGAACATACTGAATTCCATGTGTCAGGAATTTTTTTCAGGTAGTTGTACCTATACCTTATCCAGAAGAATGTATTGCAGGAATTACAAAGAAGAACTCACAGCATGGAGGACAGAAATAAAATTTCCCCCTGCTTAATAAATATTATTGTAATGACATCTTTTTAATTCAAATAGAATTTTGATGAAGAGACTACAATATGGTAGTCCCATCACTCAACAATTTCATTTTGCCTATTAGTTTTCTAGGCTTTAAATTTATGCTTGAAAAATGTAAAGCCATCATGAATTGCTCTGTTGTAATTTTTCATTTTAAAATTCAATATAGACCTGACCAGGTTGCTCAGCTGGTTGGAGTGTTGTACCATGCACCAAAAATGTTGCAGATTTGATCCCCAGTTGGGGCACATAGGGGAGGCAACTGATCAATATTTTTCTCTCACATTGAGGTGTCTCTCTCTTTCTCTGTCCCTCTCCCTCTCTCTCTCTCCCCCCTTTCCTCCCTCTCTGAAATCAATAAACGTATCCTCTGGTGAGAATAAAAAATAGTTTAATATATAATAAGCATTTTCCTTATTTATAGTTTTTATTTCTTGCTTTAAATTGCTCTCACATTTTACCACCTTGATAAACTATACTTTTTGTGAAAATTTCTCTTCTGTGGCCATAAATATATTTATGCCATTCTTTGTTTTTCTAGGATTGTTTCCTTAGGAAAACAATCTTCATTTTTGAACTGAAGATGTGAACATTTTTATGGCACTTGTTGTACATTATACATTGATTTTCAAAAGTGATACACTAATTGGCAATGCCATCAACAGTGTACGTGTGTGCCAGTTTTCCAAGAATCTCACCATCTTTTATTTATTTATTTTAAATTTTTTGCTAACTTGCTAGGTTGTAAAATTCACTCAGGTTGCTATATAGCATTTGTTTGATCAATTGATCGAGTCCTTCATTTAACTAGCCAGTCAAGAACTATTTATCAAATAAACGCCTTGTGAGAAGCTGGAGAAAGAGAGATTGATGAAATCCTGTGCCCTAAAAAGACCTGAGTATCTGAGTTAGTGACAAAGCTCAGCATTTATTGGGGAGTATCTTAAGAATGATGATAGAGTTACACAAAGGGTACTGTGAGAACATGGGGTGAGGGCACTTACCTTGAGTCAGAGGTATAAAAACAGATTTCAGAAATGAACTGACAAATGGGTACCTGGGTACTCCAGGAAAAAAAACTAGAGAGAAATTGGGAGCAAAGGCATGGATAGAGACATGAAAGGAAAAATCAGCTTCATGAATCTAGCTGGAGAGATCTACAGAATCACATAGTCAAAAACCTGGGGCATGAGCTCCATTAAGTTAAATGGTGAGAGGAGGATGGTACATCAGCTGAAACCATTTTGGCTATTGAAAATGTCAACTAGATATAACCTCAGCAAGAAGGAGGAGATGGGGAAGAAGAAGAGAAGTATTTGTTATAAGGAACTGTGGTATCTCAGTGAGCATAAGGTCAGTAATACGTCCAGGTCTTAGAGGAACTATGCTCAGGGGGAAAAAAGTGAGAAAAAGAGGAGAAAAAAGAAAAGAAAAGAAAAAATGGGGTTGATTCTTTATTTAGAATTTTTGGTAAAAGACTTTTAACCATGGGAGTATATTTTAAAAATGGAAATGAAAAAGATAAGAAAACTTAAACCCTGATAGGCATTTATCTCCTCTCTCATCTCTGTTTCTCACTGAATCTCTCAATTTCTATCTCCATCTCCACCATCTCTATCTCTATCTGCATCTCCATCTCCATTTGCATCTCCATCATCTCCATCTCCATCATTTCCATCATCTCCATCTCCATCTCTATCTCTATCTGCAACTCCATCTCCATCTCCATCTCCATCATCTCCATCTCCATTTCCATCATCTCCATCTTCATCTCCATCATCTCCATCTCCATCATCTCCATCTCTATCTGCAATGCCATCTCCATCCCCATCTCCATCATCTCCATCTCCATCATCTCCAGCTTCATCTCCATCATCTCCATCTCCATCTCTGTATAGCTTCATCTCTACCTCTCTCCCTTTCACAGCTTTACAACATGCAGTTTAAATGTGTAACAGAGACTGATTCACTTTCTTGGTTCCAGTTTAAAAGTTCTCAAGGAAGTCCTTTGATTGCCCCATGTTGAGTCAGAGTCCCATGTCTGAAACAGTTTACTAAAACTGTGAAGGCAGGTCACCAGGGTTCTGTGTGAACATGGAAACTCCTGTTGAAAATTCAATAGATACAGGAGGAAGTGACTATTCAAAGAATGAGCTACTTGCATATTGGGGTGCTAGGAAAATAGAACAATAGGTATTTATTATTATTGAAAAAGTTTAGGGTACTATCATAAATGAAATTGAATAACATGGTAAGAACTATCATTTTTTATAGGTAATACAATTTTATCATTTGGCCAAGCCATCAATCTCCTACTCTTTATTTCCCTGGCCTTTGGTTTGTTCTGGATGATTTGATTTGCGTGGTCCACTTGCAGGGAGCTGGTGGAAAAGAATGAGAGTGCTAAGTACTTAGGAGGTAAGTGCTTACCTTCAGTATTGCACCAGGATGTAGATTAAAACATGTCTTGATTTTGACCTTGAAAGAGACCTTGTGGGGTCCAAATGTCTTAGTCTCTGCCCACACAGTCTGATTGAGAGATTTATTCAATCCAGACAAGAGTCATTCAAAGGGGCTGCTGTGCCTTCTAGTCTCTTGGGCCTCTGTGTCAACCTTTGTCTTTATCTGGAGCAATGTTGGTCCTTTCATCTTTATCTACTTTCATCCTTTTTTTAGTGCTCTTCAAATAAATATAAACCATAAAGTCATTTTGCATTAATTGGTGGTTGAAAAAGTAAGAAAAAAATTCTGAAGAGATTTTGAGCAGGAGTCTAAGACAAGCAGATTTCTCCTTCTCTTCTCCTTGCCCTCCTCCTCTCCTCCTCCTCCTCCTCCTTCCTCTTCATGTTAGAATAATCACTCTAGCAACTCCAAATGATGCATCGCTGTACATTGAGGTTAGACGCAGTATCATCAGTTAGGAAGATTGTTTTATTAATCCAAGTAAGAAATGATGGAAGCGGGAACTAAGACAGTGGCAGTGGAGAGAGTGATGGGGAGATAGATGTTAGATATTGATAAGATTTGATGAGTCATTTAGGGAGTTTTTTGAAGCAAATATTGGAAAAACAAACATCACAAAGAACTTTCCGCAATACGGTGGGATTCACTTCTCCAGAAGCGAGTGGGCAGTGTGTTTGTGGATCTGAACCAAATCTCCAGTTTCCTAGAAATGGGGGAGGGGAAGTGAAGGTGCAGTGAGCAGTCAACATTATCAGCATAGTCAGTAGTTGTTTTGTTGCGGGGAAATAGAGGGAAAGACCATCACAACTCTCAGGTTAACTGAACTGAGTGACTAGGTAGTTTCACCCGAATAAAAAATAAAGGAGGATAAAAAGGTTTGGGCAGAAAATCAGTTTTGAATGCAATGAGGCACATCCATGTAAAGATTTCAAGTAGGCAGCTAAACATATGAGTTTGAAGCTAAGGAAAATGTCTAAATTGAAGATATGTGTTTGGATGCTATCAGCATCTGGAAGCTATATTGCATACAGGTGCATGGTGAGGTCATTGCTGGATGAGATTACCCGAGAAAGTGTGCAGAGTGAGGAGAGACAAAGATAAGAATTTCTCTCTGGAAAAGGGCAAATACAAGGCTGGAATTAACTAAATGTATTTGCATATCAAAGAGGTGTTTCTTGAATTTGGATAGCTGTTGCAGTGAAAATTTCTACATAACTAAATGATTTCTAAGCTCCATTTGACAGCTCATTATTTTTAAAGCAACATTCCTCCCCAGCAAAAGTCACTTACACTAAGGAATATGGGAAGGACTTTGGAGTTTGTAGCAATGAAATTTGACCTAAAGCAACAAATAAATACTTCATGGATTGCAAAATGTTTGGAATTCTTTCATGACATAAATAATCAGCGATGGTTAATAGGCTAGATAGCTTCCCTTGAATTGAAAAAACATTTGGTGAATCTGTAGCTGGTGACATTGCAGCTAGCTGTGAGGAATTAAGCTTGACAATCTTCTAGGAAGGCCTTTGCAAAAGCTTAAAGAATATTAAGGTCAAATCCAACTAAAAGTATGGGAATCTCATTCTACTAAATTAAAAGTGAAAGAACAAACATGTTGCAGGGAGAGAAATCCATGTTTGCTCTGTTCCCAGGAGCCACGAGGACTATCAGGTGGCCCTTCTGCCTTCCAGGTCCCTACATGGTAGGCTTACTCCACAGGGCTGGGACAGAGAAAACCTCCCTCCCCAGTGTGTGTGCTCAGCCTCAGAAGGCAGTCTTTCCTACTCTCTGCCTACTGTCAGCAGCTGACCAGCCTTACAAGAGGCTGGGCCCAGCAAAACCCAATTGAGAGAAAGTTACCTACAGGCAGTCCCAGCTGGAGAACTTTCTAGTTCCTTACTTAAAGGGCATTTCCCAAATACAAAATAAAAGGATCACAAGAGCAGTTTTTCTAAGTCCTGGGTGAAAAATGCATTTTAATGCCAGATAGAAGTGACCAAAGGGTTGGTCCTGACTTAGGCCTTGGGAAATTCAGAAAAAGTTTAAAGGCAAGGCCTTTCTCCCTTCTTGCTTAGCTAAATATTAGAACCATTTAATTGTTCACGGAAGGAGAACGATAGACAGGAGGGGAAGGAACAAGATTCACTGAACTCCAGGTTTTACTTTCCCCCTCTGGAATTCTGTGCTTTGGTTGTTGACAGGCACTCAGCTGTAGAGTAGGAGAAATGGACTAGGAAGTCCAATGTCACTACAACTCAGCCGTTCCCTGACCATGTGACCTTGCACTCTACCACATGTGCTTAGATTCACTTTCTCCACTTGGAAACTAGATGTGTGGGGTGACTGTTTGTGGGAGAGGCAGTGCAGTAGTTGGGGCCTTAACCACCCCTATGTCCCTGTGGGAGAGTTAGTTAACCTCCTTGTGCTTTAGGCTCCACACCTATAAAAAGAATGGAGGAACTTCACAGTGCCCAGGGTGGTACCTGGTCCATAGTGAACACCATGTAAAATGTTGGATAATATTAGAGGAGAGCTAATTTTACGTAAATCTATAATTCTAGGCCTGGCACTTAGCATGATTTTTTAGCCCATGTTAAGATTACTAGGAAATTAAAACTGCTTCTGTAGACATGGACACATCTTCAAAACATTCCACAGCCAAAAGCTAGTGTTGCTAAACTGCCTTTTTATCACTTTTAAATATTTCTAAATTCTTTTGGGGAAGGTTGTTTTCAATATAGGGTAAAGAATTTCAATTAGGATTTGCAATATCTTGTAAAACCATGCCCCAGAGGCTTTTTCTCCTTTGTATTAAATGAAGCTGTATTAGAATTAATTACCAGGAAAGATAAATGAGAGTCCATTGGCTGCTTGATGAGAACCATCACTGCCCCTGGCTAAGTAACCTCCACACCCCAGAATGAGGTCCACTCTAATTGCAAGGGGAAGGAGACGATGAGGGGTGGTGAGCAGAGGGATGTAGGTAGGCAGGATGATTCACTTTGGAGGGAAAAAATGCTACTTAAACCTTTTCACCAGAAAGAATGGTGGCATTTTAGTTTCTATCATTCATTCATTCTTCTCATTCTTTCATTTCTCTTTCCCCCCTTTAGTAGCTCTTTAGTTATTAATTTAATAACTCTTGAGATTAGGAGTTTACATAAGAATAACTTGTGGTAATGTATTAAAATGTAGGTTCCTAGTTTTTTCTTCTGATTTAGTAGAGCTAGTCTGGGGCCAGCACTTGGTATTTTTAACTAGTACAGTGGAAGATTTGGGCTTCAACTTGGAAAACACTTCTCACCCACAGGGCATGGTGAAAATGACACTGCACAAACTTATGGGCGATGTTAATGGAAAAATAATTTCATGGATCTCCAAACTGATTTTCTTTAAACATTTATTCAGCATTTATACTATGACATTTATTTGGTGATATATTTATTGGGAAATTTATTAATATTCTTATTAATAAATATTAAGAAAATATTTACCAAATAATTGACTTCTAGTGTCTTATGCCAACTTTATGCTGTGAAGCAAGCTTTGCAAACAGGATTATAATATGCACCATTCTAATTTGTAATTTAGACTTTCAATACCAATTGTATAAGAATATCATCTGATTCATCTTAGATTTGCACTTGCAACATGTAAGTACTTAATTTATTATTTTTCATTTTAATTTACCTTTGAGCATACTCTGGAAGTCAGGAAAAATTAGCATTTCACCAGTTATCTAATAAGTCCCTGTGGAAACCTGAGTTAATTGGCATCACAATTTCTATTTATTGCACTGATATTTTAATGTCCTTTTCAGACTGGCATGATGAGTGGCTGCTCATCTCTTTTTCCCATAACCCAATCTAGGCGGGACTACTGAATATAAGTAGGAAAGTGTAGGAAACCCTTCTTATATCCCCCAGGAAAGTGTAGGAAAGTGATATGATTAGGAAAGAGTACACTGCACTCGGAATCCTAAGGAAGCAGGATTCACAGTAGAGATACTTGCAAGAGTTAGCAGGTATCAGGGCCATATCACTTGACCTGAGTTCAAGGTAAAGCCCAGTCCTGGAGTGACCAGCGAGAACTCACGTGTGAATGGTAAGTATCAGGACAGCGGAACCAATGGATACCAAGGGTTTGACATAGGCCATAAACCCACATTTTAGAGCAGCTGATGAAGTCCACTCTTGATCCCATTGAAGACAAACTTCTTAACTTCAAACTCTTTTCTGCAGGTTCAGAATATCTCAGGATATAGGAAGAATCATCTTAAAATTTAAATAACTGTTCTTATTTCCCATGGCTGGGGAGAGAATAAATGGATAAACCCCAAGAACAGGACTTTATGAAGTCTCTAAACTGTTTGGAAGATATATTCCCACCAGAAATAACTTCCAAGGGCTGAGTATCAGGGAAACGGTGTGACCTGCAGGTTTAAATAAGATGACCTCCTTTCTTGCAGCCTGGAAACGTGTACGGGATTGGATGTCAGCTTCCACCCTTGCAACACTGCTCCTCTGCACATTCCACAGAGTCTGCTCTGATCCAGGCCCTGTGCGCCGTGTCCAACCTCAGAGCGAGAACACGGCCGTATTTCTTTGGAAGAAATCGGGATTACTCACCAAACAAAACAAAGCTGTACTCTGAAACTCAGCTGTACAGCCATCATTTAATGGCTTTTACATTTCATATTTCTGACTTGTGCCTCCTGATAACCCTAGGCCTTAACACAGTTACTTCATTTATAGATGGCCAAAATGTGTCTTAGTGAGGTTAAGTTACTTAGGCAAACACAAAGCAAGTGGGCAGCATGGCTGGGATCTAAACTCTTTTAGTCTACCTCTAGATTCTCCCCCTTAACTGTGTTGCTCTGCTGTTGAAGACCAAACCTTCATGGAGGAGGCAGAGAAGGTCACACCATATCTGAGTGTATAGTGCACCTAAAGGAACACAGGGGTGGGAGGAGAAGAGGGGGCTCCAAGGGGCAGGCCCGCCCTTAGTAAAGTTTCCTAATTCACTTATCCTTCATTTATTTAAAAATATATTTGTAGAGTATCTTTTATACCCCAAGCACTGTTTAATGAGTAAAACAGGCAAAGATTTCTGTCCTCATAAAGTTGAAACAGTTGCACAGGATGCAAATGATAAACAATAAACCTAATAAGTATATTGCAAAATACAATACAAGCTTTTATTACAAATTACAAAAACTACAATTTGCAAAACAAATACAAAAACAAACCTAGTAAAAACAAACATATTGTTTTGGGGGAAGTATACGTCTTTTGAAGAAGAAAATGTGTGATGAAGACACTGGAGATATAGGAGGGGGCTGCTTGGCCATTGTAACATGGTGACTAGGATAGTCTCAGAGTCATGGAGAAGGTAATATTTGATTTAAAAAAAACTTGAAGGAAGTGAAAGAGTTAGTCAAGCAGATATCGGAGGAGAAAGTAACCAGGCAGAGGACCTGGGCAGTATACAAGCCTTAAAACAAGAGCTTACCTGGAATATTTGAGGAGGTCAGCATGGTTGGAGTGACTGGAGTGACGTCAGAGAGCGAAGATCAGTCAGGGCCTCTTAGACTTTCATAGAGACTCAGCTGTTCCTTGGTGGGAAACGGGCAGAGTCTTGAACAGAGGAGTCACACGACCTGATGTTACTTTTTAAAAGGATTGCTCCTGGCTGCCACGCTGAGAATAGACTGTAAAGAGGCAAGAACAGAAGCAAGGAGACCTAATCTGATGAAGTCATCACAGTGTACAAAGGGGAAAGAGAATGGTGGCTTGACCTGGGGTAATGGGGGTGGGGAGAAAATAGGTCAGATTCTGGATTTATTGTCATGAGAACCAGGGAGTTTTCTTGATAGGTTTGATGTACAATACAAGAGAGGAAGAGGAGTCAAAGATGACTCCAGGGATTTGGGGATGAGCATCTTTAAAGATGGTATTGTCTCAACTGAGATAAGTAAAACAATAAAGTCAGCAGGTTTGGGGTCAAATTAGGTGTTCACACATGGACATGTTAAACCTGAAGTAACTATGAGACATCTAAATGAAGCTTTGAAGTCCACCATCTGCTGTATGGACCTGGAGTTTAGGAGACAGGGTTATAGATTCATGAGTCATCAGATTCTAGATGGTGTTATCAGGAACGCTCCTGCAGGAAAGAGTGACACATTTAAAGGCTTTCACTGGAAAGAATTTAATAAAAGCGATATTTATCAAGATGTTGTCAGGATTAAAGGGATTTACAAGGAATTGTGGCCATCAAGGGAACAGCAAAGATGGAAAGCCATTACCACTTTTAAAGTGTGTCCGAAACCCAGTAAGAAACAGAACCATGGAAAACTCCATCTCCTACAGTTATTTCTTATCAGCCAGAGTCAGAAGTCAGCCAGCAAGTAGGCCTGGGAAATGTACTCTGCAGGGGTCAGCCTCCTGGGACACAAAGCAGAGCAGAGGCTGGTGGAGAAAGGATCTGGGGTAAGAGAGAAGGGGAGAATCACCAGCACAGATCATGTATAAAACCTGAAGCTAGATAAGATCTTTAAGGAGTGAGAATAAATAGTAAGAAACAGAGGACAGAGAACTGAGTTCGGGGGACTTCCATCATTAGAAGAGGAAGGGTTAGCAAAGGACACTACAAAAAAAAATAGACTTGAGATAGGTGGGACAGAAGAAAGCATGGAATCCGGAAACCAAGAGAAGAACATCTCTCAAGGGAGAGGGTGTGATCCACGGTTGATGAGTCAAGTGAGATGGGAGCCGACAACTGACCCTTAGGTTTAGCAACATGGAAGACATTGGTGCCCTTGTCAAGAGCCATTCAATAGAGTGGGAGGGACAAACACCTAATGGGAATGGCTCTAAGGGAGAGCAGGGTGAGAGATTTCTCACAGCAAGATAAATAATTCTTTCTAGGAGTTTTGCTGCAAAAAGAAGCATAACAATGGGAAAGAAAGTAGGACAGAAACAAGGGTCAAGAGAAATATTTTTGAGGTGGATAAATAACAACATATTTACATGATGATAGGAAGGATCCAGTGGATGGGAAGAAATGAATGATTGAGGGGAAAAAGGGGAGGATACCTAGAGTAATTTCTTGTCTTGGCTCATGGCTCTTCTTGGAAATAGGGTCAGAATCTGCCTGTCATCTCTGGAGTGTCCTTTGGAGAGTGAATGAGATAAAAGGAAATTATGTGACACCTCCATCATGCCGAGCAGCCTGCACTCAGCATTAGCACTCCCAACCTCCTCAGCTGGCTTTCAGAGTGCCCGGAGTGCACATGCGATGGGAGAAGAGATCACTCTAGTGTCTCCTCTCCAGGGAAGGAACAGCCAGTTACTGGGCGCCTGCTAGGCACCAGACATGCTACCTCATAAACATTAACTCTAACCTTCACAGCAGCCCAGAGGTCTGTCACAACTTTTAGGATGAAAAGTGGCATGGCAATGTCTCAGGGAGCTTAAGGCACATGTTATCAGACATAGCTTGTAGAAGGTAGAACCAAGACACCGATCTTGGTCTTTATTACAAAGCCTTCATTCTAATCTATGCTTCTGGCTAGCCTCATATTCTATTTTTTTCTTTCTCTGTATCACTTTTTTCTTTATTCATTCTCTCCAGGATCTTCACTATTTATTGTATTTCTTTTTCTCCAAAATCTGTACTTCCAGCGATGGTCCCCTCATTAAAAATCAGCTCTGCTAACACTAATGCCTTAGAACAACTAAGTTCTTTATCCAAGATGTATGTATACTTCTTTCTAAAATGGGGCCTTCCTGCAAAAACAGAACCCCCTCCCTTTTCCACAATACATCTCTAGTGGTGAAACTTCATGTATGGAACTTGTTGGAGGAAAGAAGAGAGACTTCCAAAAGCCAGGATTTCTGTTCCAGGATTTACGTCCCTGAAAGTTTGTTCTGTCTCCTATGCTGTTCATTTAGACTACTACTTATTCTTCAGTTAAAGTTTGTAAAACTTTATGACATCAACTTCTTGGCAGGTCTGCACTGAACTGCCTGCTTTGCTGGTTTAAAGGTTGTCGATGCTAAGTCTACCCCATTCAAAATACTCCTCTCTCACTAGTTCTTTTTCTTTCTCTTGCTCTGCCTCTCTGTTACACACACACGCACACACACACACACACACACACACCCTGCTTTTGCTCAGATCTTACAGAGGATTTGGGGAGGATGAAGTGACCTGCCACTGTTGCTAATAGGTTGGATCAATATCGCCAAATGTGCCACATCCTTCTTCATTTTCTCATCATGCAACAATCAATAGCCTCACCTTGCCTGTAAACCTCCCTCAAAGGTCCCACACTTTTCATTTCCCCTTATTGTTTCCTGGGCTGAGCATGCTCTCTCCATGACACTTGGAATAGAAAAGGAGAAACTGGTCCTAAATTTGTCATTTGAGTGGCTTGTGCTCACCACTGTGTCACTCCCATGGCATGTGCGCATTCACAGATGTGCAAGTGTGTGTATTCACATGCACATGAGTCTCTTTCTTAAATGTAGTAAGATCAATAACATCTTCTTTCCTTTACCCTCAGGGATCTTAACCTACTAGAGGAGAAGCAAAGCGCAGAAGCATTTATTTTTGCTTATAAATGAATGTCATATGGAAAAACTCCTTTACTCTAATGACTTCCTGCAGCAGGCACTTGGAGCTGGCAGACAACATGAGCTGGTTCCCAATGATGCTGCTCAGCCCAGTCTATGGAGCTCAGTCTGGATCCCAAATCTACATGCTGTGATAAAGGTCTTGTGAGATGCAGATCTGACTGCAGGCAGAACCAGCAAATGTCAATGTGTTGCTGTTTGAAGGGCTGGAACATTGTTTACCCCAAACAGAAATGGCATCTCCCTGGGGCCCACCATGATACCTCAAACTCCTGCAGGATGGACTACCTAGGCTAAGGATTGAAGGCAACAGCTAAAAAAGAAATACAATATGTTAGTGTGTGTGTGTGTGTGTGTGTGTGTGTGTGTGTGTGTGTTGGGGAGAGATAGAAGTCCATTCACTCCTGATCATGAATTAGTATATTCAATTATTGTTAGACATCTAAAAATTGTATGGGAATGGGGCCAAAAATGGTGTGATATTCACAATAAGGGCAGTCACCCCCACAATATTTACAACTGAATCCCTGGCACCTGTGCATATGCTGTTAGCTTACATGAGAAAAGGTAGTTTGCAGATATCATTAAGATAAAAAAATTGACTTGGGAAAATTATCCCGGATTATGTAGTTGGGCCCAGTGAAATCACACAAGTCTCAAAAGCAGAGGAGAGAGGCAGAGGACAACACAGGGTGGCCAAGCAAAGTGAGAACGATGTGGCATGAGAAAGACTCAACTTGCTATCGCCGGCTTTGCAGATGTAGGAGGCAGCATGTGCCAAGGTTTATGGGTTGTCTCTAGAAGATGGAAGTCAAGGAAGCAGAATCTTCCTCGGAGCATCCAGAAAGGCACTCAGCCCTGCTGATATCGTAATCTTAGCCCCATGAAACTTGTGCTGGACTTCTGACCTACAGAACTGTACAATAGTACATTTGTGTTCCTTTAAGCTAAATCAACGGTGATTTGTTATGGTAGTAATAGGAAAGTAATACAAAAGGAATGTTTTGAAGGAGAAAAAAAGAAGAGTCCAGACATGTCGTAGATGGAAATGAGGCTCTTCCATGCCATCACAAGGAAAGCATTCCAAGAACCTACACATGGAAGATTGTGGTGTGGCAAATTTTTTTCAGGTAGAAATAGAAGGTGCCCCCAGATGTCCAGTGTTTCATTTCCCTCCATCCTGCCATGAAAAAGTCTAGCCTTGTCCTCAGCAAGGCCAAAGCAAAAGCCAGTGTCCGGAGTTTTTGCTTCACATTAAAGCTCAGTCTTTTGGAGTTCATGCTGTCTCCTGTGGGCTCCTGTAGCTGCCAGACCCATAGGTTGGGTGGTCCTGGGAAAGAAAGAGAATGCAAACATGTGGAATGAATGTGGGTCACAGTGAGAGAGAGAGAGAAAGATAGAGCACACTTCATTGTACCCCTGGGATTATATTAGCTTGGGTTATGGGCAGACTAGGTGCTTTTTCAAAAGAACCAGTCAACTTCCCGAGCTTTTATGGGCGTTTGGTGAGTGTACACCCCAGTCAGATTGATAGGCCTCTTTGCTCAGGCTCCTCCCCCGTGCTTCCCAACGATCTGGTGCAGGAGTGGGGGGGGCGGTGAGGAGTGTTAATACTGCTGGTGGAGGAATGCTATGATCCCCTGGAGTATGAAGCTATAGTTTCCTGGTGAAGCAAGCAGGCCTATGCTCCCCAGTTGATTAAGCTCTATCTCTAATTCCCTTTGCCATCCTTTCCTTTATTAGTAATTAGCTAACTACTGATGGTAAAAATACAAAGCATGGAAACAAAGTGGGGAGGTCAGGCTAGACTGATGAATTGAACCTTGGGAAGACAGAAGTTAGGAACGAGAAACTTATGGGGAGAAATGAGATGAGGCCAGTATGAGCCAAGACAAGCACAGCTCTAGTTTGGTGCCATTCATGAGGGAGATGCATCTGTGGGAGGCATGGCTGGGAGAGTGCTGGCGGGAGCAGGGCTCAGGGAGAAACATGTAAAAAGCTCAGCCACCTGGCTGAGCACAGAGAGGGAGTGGGTTTCTATTCCAGATCATCAAAGAGACTCACGTTTCTGTTCCAGCAGCTCAGCATTCAATCTGGACTCTCATCTGACAAGGGTTGTCAACCCAAATAAGAGATCCAGCCATTCAGGGGATGAGATTCTGTGATATGTGAGGGGAGACTCGTCAAATATATCTTCACAGACAAAAAACTATGAGACTGAAAGAACATTAATGAGGGTAGTAGGGTAAAGTAACCTATATTTTGCAGCCCGGCCTGATATAGAAAAAAATATACTGTTTCACAAACATACCACATCTTTTGGGGGTAGCTGAGGACACAATGTGCTGGCACATACTTTTCAATGACAAAGAATTAAGAATGTGTAGCTTCCAGGGAGAAACTTTACTTCCAATTGTTCCTGGATCTTTAAGTACTGTCTGCCTAGTGAACATCTGGCACAAGGTGGTAAATAATAATGAACCACTCTAGCAACATTGATCTTTAGAAATTCTCTTCTCATACTCCCAAACCAACTGAACTGGTAGGGAAACTGTATAAAAGAAGGGGTGTGTAAGCAAAAGGCATCAGTCTCTTCTCTTCCTCCTTAAACATTCAGAAAGCGTATAACATTGGAATCAGTAGCTGTGTGGCATGAATTTCTCTAGGTGATTGGTTTCATGGGCTATTGCCAGGGAGCATTCCTCATGCCTATCTCTGCACTCCTGAGAATATTTGAACTATGGACAATCACCTTTACCATGATGAAATATTAAGAAACATAATGAACAGAAAATGCTACCCAAAAATGCCAAAAGTATAGGTTGCAAATAGAAATTGGTAATTCCTAGCTAATTTTGGCTCGGATCCCTGTTTACCTCACTCATCTCCCTGGATAATGTAGTCCTTTACAGATGAGAATTAGAAGCCCAGAGATGCATTTGCATCAGTTTTCAGCTTCTCAACTCTCAGGACCCCCATGTAATTTAGCTCTCTCTCACCCCCAATCTGCCACTGGAATAACAGCACCCTCCATCCCCAGGCTTGCTAGATACCTAACATGCCATAAGTGTTGTTACTAGGCATGAGGGAGGTCCTATGGTTGCCACCCTCCAGAATTATGAAGCACAGAGTGACCTCCCAATGTCTAGCTGACACTTTTCCATGATGCTAAACCCTTCTTATATCCCCCAGGAAATGGGAGAGCTCATTTCCTAGCATTCTGTCTTTCTTTCTTTCACTCTATCCCTGCAGTTTCTCCTTACTAGACTGATACGTCTAGTCTCTGAAAGCCTCCTTCTTAAACTCAGCTGGGCTGAAGTCCCTCTCCCTCTGGTTTACATGTTATTAGTTCAGCCACTCTCATTGCCATTCTGCAGCCTGGGAATGCCAGCTCCTGATAGTAATCTGCATTCTCCTTTCTCATGTACCCAAAAAAGGATTGAGAAATTCAGTAGGTTTTAGCAAGGTGCTTAGATTTTACAGATCTAGACTCTATTACACTGATCCAGTTAGTAGAATAGAGTGAGATAAAAAAAGAAATGGGGAAGAGGAGAAGAAGGAAGAAGGAAGGAAGGAGGAGGAAAGAGAGGAGGAAGACATAAAGGAGGAAAAGGGAGAAAAGGAGAAGCAGGGGAATGGGAGGGGTGGGTGAGGAGGAGGAGGGGGAGGAGGAGGAGAGAAGCAAAGAATAAGTAGAAAGGAAGAGCAAGAGGACAGGGAGTTGTTGCTTTTTAAAGCATTAACTTTTGAATCTGAAGAGGAAAAACATTTAAGAGGGATCATAACTAGCAACCAGATATAATTGGAACTGGTTCTTTTGTCCCTTCACAGGCTGATAAGAGCAAGCAATGCATATGCCAAGCATCTGTTTCCCATCAAGGCTAGGTTTCTCGCCTTCTGAAGGATCAGCTCCAAGAAACACACAGGTCACCTTGCCATTTGCCATGGCCACTGGCATCGAGGGCAGACACTGCACAGGTGCCAAGAATGCAAAGCCATCTGCAGGATCCTGACCATCCTGCCAGCTGCTCTGCTCTCCCTGCAGGGTGCTCTCACAAAGCCCCGTTTCCTCCTTCTCATCCCACCTTTGTCTGCACCCTTCCTCTGTTATAATTGGAGCCCAAGACTGCAGAAAACCCCGAATATCATCACACAGGCCTTCCAAGTCTGTAGGGAACAGATGGGTAAATGAACCACTGCAAGAAAAGTCACAGAAAATAGCCATTGATCCGAATGTGGAGGTGAAGTGTAGGGATTGTTTATAAATTGTCTGGATAATTGCAGGCACTGAAGTGGGACATTAGAGCTTCCATCCTCTCTTATTTTTTGCACAACTTAATTAACTTTCAGATGGGAAGTAACACACTCTTCAGAGCCAGGCAAGGCTGGATTCAAATCCTACCTCTTAATACTTACTAGTATGATTTTAGAGTAGTCACATTTTCATTAAATTGCAATTTTCTTATCTGTAAAATGGAGATCATAATGTTCCTTTGAGGTGTTGTAATAAAACTTAAATGGGGTCAATTACAGAAAACACGAAGAGTAAGGTCTGGCATATACTAGGTGTTTGCTCAGTGTCGACTTCCTGGCACACTCCCTGGAGGCCGTATCTGAATCTCCGAGTCTTCACCTGGCATGAACTGCATGTGTCATCCTCCCCCAAGTGTGCTCTTCCTCTCTGACTCCTTATCCACACGAAGGCACCTGGGCTGGAGAGCTTAGGTTTACCCCTTTCCTCGTGTTCTGCACCTTTTCCACTGTGCTCTCTGTGCCTGGAGACTTGCCTGTAAGTCATGTCTTATAGGCCCTCGCATCAACAGGCCCTCATGCACTTCATTTCCAATTGGCAGTGTCGATAGGGAGCCTGAGCAGGAGATGAGAGGGAAGTAGGAGGGTGAGGTCAAGGTGCCTATTCCCTAGCTCCTTTCCTGGGTGGTCAACTTGGGCTGGCGGTATCCCTTCTCAGATCAGTGCTCCTCTCAAGGTGATTTGCTTTACAGGACTTGCCCTCTTGATCCTGATAACTGTTCCCTTCCCTGTCCCTTTGAGTCAGGCCCCAGTGTTGCCGGGCACAAAAACCCCTCAGGTATGCTTAGGGGAGGTCCTACTGTACCGTCCTTTGTGGTTTGCTTTGCACCCTGCCACACACACACCTTGTCAATTTGACAGGTTATCTGTTTTCTGTATGAATTCTGATTCAGGGCCAACATCTCTCCTGATGCTAAAATCAAGAACTTAGGAGTCATTTTAATCCATCCACTCTTGTATCCCTAACTCCCTCCCTGTTAAATATGCCACCCAATATTTCTGGAAGTGGGCTTTCCCTTTGCATTCCCAATGATTGTCTTACCAGCTGAGATCTTAACTGTTGCTCCTTTGGGTTTCCCAGCTGCCTGCTATATCGTTTCCTGGCCTCCATTTACATTGCTCTTCCATCCATCTTCTATGCTTCCAATGAGGTGGTGTTCAGAGCCTTTCCCTGGTCCTCATTCCTGAACAGACAGTGTCCAAAGGCACTGGCATGCCAGACGCATCACAGGATGGCTCTTAACCAACTCCCCCACTTCCTCTGCATTGCTTCCTCTCCTCCCGCTCCCAGCTGCCACCCCTCAGGCCATGTATGAGCTCTGCAGTCTGGCCATTTGTGGTCACATCACAGGGAGATTTAGTGATACAGTCTTGGCAGGAAAGAAACAGGAATAGCTAGAGGAAGCAATAACTTAGATGGGAGGTGTTTCTGCCTCCTGTTGTGCTAGACGAGCATTTGTCCTGTGGTACGCTGAGAGACAGAGCTGTAAACCTGCTGGTCCCCTCCTTCTGCTCTGCATTCCTCATCTCTTGGTGCGAGTGCCACCACTCAGCCTAGGGGCAGAAGATAAATGCATTTTGTTCAATGTGACTCCAAAACTCAAGCCAGTTCCTTCATCTGCGGCTTAAATGGAAAAACAGAATCGTGTTTCAATGTTGGGACATGACCTCCGCTGGATTTAATAAGAAAAGATACGTCAGTCTCCTAAGGAGTTTCTAAGGGTATTTTGACTATTGCAGTCTTCCCTGTACATACAGACGAGTTACTTGCAGCTTTGGGACGTTGCATACTCCCTCAAACCAAGGTGCTTTTTTATGGCCATGTTGCTCGTCTGCCTGAAGCATCCTCCCCACCCTTTTCTTACTAAATAAAACCTTCTTGTTCTCCAAGCCTCAGCATAAAGCAGGCAGGTGCTTCTTCCTTTCATCCCTGGAAGTCCTTCATAGAAAGTTCTATTTCAGCACCCATCTCACTGCCCATCTCCCCATGGACTGTAGACACCTGGAGAGCACAAGTGAGTTTGATTCCCTGTCTCCTGGGCTCTTTGCTCTTTGTCACTTACTCTTTGGTCTGCTAGGGTTCCACTTATGGACCACCCCACGCCCCCCAGAGCAATGCTGGCAGCGTGGCTGCAGAACTGTGGTTATTATTGAACAGGTCTGCTACTTCTGCTCCGTGGTCTGAGAGAGGCATGGGTACATCAGGGAGCCACCAGGCAATTTGTTCCACCCTGTCACAGGAGACAGCTTTGTCATGATGTCAAGCCATGTTATACCCTCAGAGAGGCTGGCATGGTCAATTGCTCACCTCTTTAAAGGTTATTTCTTTACAGCTAGCTCAGTTGGTAGCACCACAGGGCTCCACTCAACTGCTAGACTGGAACTTAACTAGAACTCATTTTTATTGAGTGATCCGGAAGGTTGAGTTTACGGAGAAATCCCCAGAGTCGCCTATGATATTCAGCATTTCTGCATGTCCTGGGTATAAAATATTAAGCAGACAGACACAAATAAACTCTCCAAAGATCTCTGCCCACATTGAGAGGTGAGGGGTCTTGTGTTGAAGGCTACATGGCTCCTTTCCTAGTCTCTTCCCAGAGAGGTATTACCGTGGTAAGTTCACTGTGCCTGTGAGATCCAAACTTAGTCATTGTCCCAGAGTCAGATGGAAGCAAGGACACTGACTCACACTAACCAAATTTAAATTTAAGTGAATCAGGAGATTGCAACTTATTAGTGCACAATGGACGTTATTTTGATCCAATGAAAGACATTCTCATTTCTCCAGCTGGAGGACAGCCCCTTCCTGGAGAGGTCACAATAATAATTCTCAAGTTGCATAGTAAGTATAACACCAGAGCGAATGAAGGTGGAGAATTTGGGAGATTTTTATCCAGGCCACAGTGTGGCATTATGAATCATTTCTATCCTTTGCTACAGAACACCTCTCTAGTAATTAAATTAAGGTTGTCTTGCTGATTCAGTGTCTTCTTAGCTTGGACAATGCTGGAAAAACACTGCCAGGTTTTTTCCTATTGAGCTGTACTTGCTGTGATTCAAACTGTCCCTTTATGTTCATGCATTACAATGTGATTGAGCTTTTACTTACTAAATATTAACCACATCCCTGTCCTGCCTCTCGGAGACCCAGGTCACCTTGTGTGGAACTGGGGGGCAAAGCAAATCCTTTGGTCACATGCTCTTATTTACTCATTCAGATATTTAGACATTGTGTGTGGATTTTACTAGTTGAACCCTTGGAAGTTAATTTCATTGCCTTATCTCCAGGTTTTTAGGGGATATCTCACATCTCCTCCCCACATCCTCAGCACAGTGTTTTGCTAGAAGGCTGATAAACTTCTGGTGAACAAAGGGGTACATTTTAGGGAAAGAATATCTGTGTGTTACCTATAACATAGGTAAAGCATGGGCTATTATTTGTAATCCTCTATAAGCAGGAGATACTCCTTAAAGTTTGAAGGAGGTTTCATTTAAGGAAAACGCCTTAATAATCTTTCTAATAAGGTAAAATTATAAAATCAATTTCCCAAGTAGATTATACATAGTAAAAATGTAATTGGTACACAAATGTCTAAATAAATTCTTGACAGGCCTTTATAGATTGTTAAAGGGGCCAGTGGAGGTCAGCTATGGCCTCTGGAGGTGCTACCAGCGAAAGTTACCGGGTGCTCCTGTTGCATGCACCCCAGGCACTACCATTAATGAGAGACTGGACCAGGTGGCCCAAGTTCCAGAAAGGCTTCCTCATCTCACACGCGGTTGCAGGTCATTTCCCAGCATTTCCTCCTCCCCCCCCAAAAAAAACAGATTGAGACTTAGATTTGATGCAGAAGTTTTGTTACAGAAGTACTTTAAAAAATAATACCTAAAATAAATGAAGGACGCAGGTTGAGGCAAAAGAAAAAGTTGGGCTGTGATACAATTGCAACAGAGACCCTGAGAAGTCCAGAGACAGCCTAGAGCTGGGATGGCCTTTACCAGAAAAACTAATGAAATTATCTCAACTGTCTGTGTCCTATCCTCTTCCCTACTCTGGTGCCAAGTGCCCTTTTTATAGCCTCTCCTTGACCTCTTTCTCTTCTTACATCAAACCACTATCGGGAAATGACAGGGAATTCATTGGCATTAAGGTGTAGATGACTCAATTGTTGTTTCTTTCCCCCTACTTCCTCACCCCCAACATTTAGCTCAAGTCTTTGGCAATCGCTATTATGCAAATGAGGTATTGATCATACTTTTGATAGCACAAGGTAGGAGAGAACAGAAATTCTGGAGAATGTGAAAGAAACTGATATTCTTGCCTAATATTTTTTCTCTTCCTCTTTACTAGCAGAAACCCAATTTTATTTTGAGTGGTTATGTGCTCAGCTACAAGCCTACATTTCCCAGGCTCCCATGTGGTGCAGGAGATGTGGTACAACCACTGGGAGTGATTGAGTAACAGTCACTAGGAGGAACAGAGGAAAGAATTTCAAACAAAGCTGACTCAGCTGGTAGGCTTTACTTTTCTGTTCAGCACCCCTTCTCCCTTCTCCTTTCTCTTCTTGGAATATGAACATGATGGCTGGAGAGTCAGAAAACATTTTGGACAGTGAGGTAAACTTGAGAAAGATGATAGGAACAACTAAGTCCCTGAAACACTCTAGAGCTACTATACCAACCCTAGACCACCTCCTTACTTTATATGAGAGAGAAAGGACCCTCTACCTTGTCTAGATCACATGTTTGGAATTTGGGCCTTCTGTTCTATGTGGCTAAAGCAAAATTTAACTGATACAGATTTGGGTTCCAAAAAGCAGGGCGGCAGAAAGTTGCCTGAATGGAGGAGATGGGGAAGTAGATACAAAGGGTTCAGAGGCTGCAGTCTGGAAACTCCACTGTCCTTGTCACTACAGTGGGGAGCGTTTTGTCCACCTGCTGCCTACTGGACCTTGGAAATCAGACTCCCTGCTGACCAAAGTTGAAGTGTTAGAAAATGGTAGAAGTGTTAGAAACTAAAATTTTTGGTATGTTCTAGCTTCTCCTTGTTGCTTTCTGTAGAGTCCTACAGGAGAAAAAGAAGCTTATATGAGAGCTAGTCACACTATACACACAGGTGGAGAGAAATACCAGTTTACTGAATGGAGATAGTCCTGCCTACACTCTACAATCCAGGTTGAATAGGATTGATTAGGTTGACCAGGTTGATTAGGATGACTAATCATAATTTAGGTCACGCAGGGTTGAAAAAGCCGAATACTTTAATGCCCCGAACTGAAACAGTTATAAGTAGTGGCTGTAAATTGCTGCCTTTACAAGACTGATGTTCTCTCCTAGGATGCTAGGAACCTGCTGACAAACATAAGATTAAAGGTAATTACATTTCCATCTATGCTCATTGTATCAGATGAGTCCAGTAAGTGACCATTGATTTGAGGAAACAAGGCTGAGCAGAGCACAGAGACCAGTAAATAAAAGATGAGGCCCTTTCTGCTTGAAAGCTCTTTTTAACCTATTATTGCTTTGCATGGACAGAATAGAAGCAAGAAGCCTGGAAGTGTGGTCAACGCTAGAGAAAACAAGGTAACGATCATGATAAACCTTATATCATGGCCACCAGCAGCCTACGATTTTTCTACCTTCTAAGCAATACCTGGGCCCCCAAACTGCACAAGAGCAAGCAGATGATAAGAGGTATCCAGCCCCCCAAGGGGGAGTATTTCCAGTTTCTATTTCAGATGTGGTTATGGAGGATCATGAGCAACGAGAAGACTTCCAGTGTTTGAGACCAGGGGAAATGGAAGAAAAAGGACAAAGGGCTTCTTCCCAGGGAGCAGAACTGAGGCTGCCTGATAGAGAAATGTGTTGCATACTGCACTGGAATCCTCCACTGGCATGGCGAGGAGTCCTCGCTATCTTTATACACAAGGGTTTCACGATTCCTGTGGATCAGTGCTTCCCATTTTCCATTTTTGTTTGTTTGTTTTTATTACAGTTATTCCATTTTTCTCTATCATGCTTGTTTTGTAAAAGATAACTTGCTTTTGAGTTTGTGTTTCACCAGAAGAAATACCCAGATATGATAGAACTGTACATAACCTGAATATTCTGAATAGTGAGCTGGATACAATTATTTGGTAAGAATTGTAATGAACTCTTTTAGGGAGGTGGTGAATGTATTCTGTACATAGTCCTCATGGACCTTGGATAGTGAAGGGGCAAACTATGGCAAAAACTGTCACCTAATCCATGTCCATTACTCGCCCCCCCCCCTTTTCTTCTAACAGAACTTGAATGAACAAGAATGTTCTTCTTTGAGAAATGTCTGTGTTTAGAAAAAAGATTACTTTTACTAAATGCCCTTAAACCTAGGTAGAGGTGGCAAATGAAATATAAGTGGTGGTCATGGGGGTCTTCCAGAAAAACTCATTAAAGGGAGATGATTCTTCTGGGAAGTATGCTCTTTTACATTCCCTAATTTTCCTTCTTCCTGCCAAAAACACAGAGAGAGTGGCTGGACCTCTGCCAATCAGCTTGGACAACAAATCAACCTTGATTATGAAGCCATGCTCTAGGTTGTAGAGCAGGAAGATAGAAGGGGGCTCTCTCCCTCCTAACCATACCTACGTATCAGTCTTCCTTATCTGATGTCAGTTTTTTTGTTTGTTTGTTTAAGATACAGAGAAATGAATTCATTTACTCAAGCCACATGCGTTTTTCTATTATTTTCAGATTAATCAAATCATTTCCAGTACCAGTGATGAGCTCACCCTTCACACTTCAGAATTTGTTACTTGCTTATATTGCCTATCCATAAGGCAGACCTAGGTAGTCACAGAAGTTCCAGCCATGGAAATCCCTGTGCTCTGAAAGTGAATATTCTAAAAGGCTAGGTGTAGAAGAAACTAGGAAACAAATTCCTGAAACAAATCATGTCCACTAGGTCCTGCTGGGCAAGAGAACGTTTGAAAGGCTGAGTTCAAGTACACATGAGACAGATAGACATTTAAAAGTCTGTGCCTGAGCCAGCTTGCTAGAACTCTAGACAGCCTGCATGCCTGGTCTCTTAAGTCTTTGTCTTATCAAAAGCATGGCATTAGTTTTATTGACTAAGAGGTATAGGTCCTATGGCCTAGCAGAGAGAAAATTTATGGGCTTTTCCACAAATAGGGGTTTAGGCAACACAAATTTATTCTTTTGCAGTTCTGAAGGTCAGAAGTCCTAAAATAGGTCATCAGGACTATGTTTCTTCTGACTCTAGGGAGGAATCTATTTCCTTGTCCTTTTCAGCTTCTAGAGGCTGCCTGCATTTCTTGGCTTGTGGTCCCGTTCTCCATCTTTCAAACCAGCGGTATGGCATCGTCCAGTCTCTCTCTCTGTGTCCCTCTACATTCGTCTTCCTGTTGTCTTCAGTCTGACTCTAACTTTACAATCTTCTCCTTATAGAGATCCTTGTGATTACATTGGAGCCACCTGGAAAATCTAAAAATCTCCCCATCTCAAGATTCTTACTGGAATCACAACTGCAAAGTTCCTGTTGCCTTATAAGGCGATGTAGTCACAAGTTCCAGAGATTAGAACAGAGACAGTCCTGGGAGGCCATCATTCAGCCTGTAAACATCAAGGTCAACTTGATATCCTCTTGGGTGTTCTTCAATAAGAACACCAATGTTTCATGTTTCCCAGATACCTAAACATCTCTTTTTACAAGCCAACAATATTGTCTAACTTTTTTTGCTATTAAAACTTTTATTATGAAACTTTTATTAAAATAAATATACTAATTGCAGTGTTACTATATGAAGCAGCCAGCTTTTCTTCAGATTCCCTGCAACCCTTTTGGAATGAGGAGAAATTGTGTTGCCACTCTGAGCCTGCATGAAGTACTGCTATACACATCCTAGGTAAGGGGCATCATCAGGAGTCCCTTCCGAGGAGTGAGTACTGAGACCATATAAAGGCGATGCCTGGGATGATAAGGAGGGTATTACATACATGTGGTAGGAAACAGAATCTTCTTTCAAAAGTATCTAGAGATAGTACTACCACAAATAGCTAACATTAAGGAAACTTTTATTATATGCCAATGTTGTGTGTCCAAATTCTTCATACGTTCTCCCATTCAAACCCATGTCCTTGGCCATGTAACTCTGCAGTTCCTCCAACAAAGACAGAATATAATTCCCTGATCCTGGAGGTTGGGCTCATCCACATGACTTGCTTGGCCAACAAGATGTCACCAGATGAGAAGGAAGTGAGGGTTAAATGTGCTTGCTCGTTGGGGATTGCCCTCTGGTGCTTCTGCCATAAAAATAGAAGAATATCCTTGCCTAGCTCACTGGCCCAAGGAGGATGAGAGAAATATGGAGCACCTCCATGCAACCTTCAGCTTGGAGTTGCTCTAGCTGATCCACAGCCATCTGAGAAATAAATGCTTATTATTGCATGCCACTGAGATTTCTGTGTTTTTTTGTCAGGTTGCTTATTTCCTGAGCCAATCAGTAATAAGTGTTTTACACGTATTAATCCATCTAAACTTCCTCTGAATCTTATAAAGTAGAGGTTATTCTTCCTATTTTTCAGATAAGGAAACTGGGGCATGAGCCATTAAGAAACTTGCTCTGTATCATGCAGTTAATAAGAATTGGAGCTACAATTTGAATTTAGGTCATATGTCCACTTAGCTATCAACTATAGGATCATGCTTAGGCCACAGCCACAGGTGTAAGTTTCTTTTCTCTCCTTCATCTCCTCTTGTGTCCCATTTTTAATCTTTTCTAAAACATTGGGATTTTAATTTTTTGTGAGTATATTGGATAAAAAAAAAACCTCACTGGACTGTGTCTGGGGCCCTGGGTTCTGATCCCACTACCAATAACAGATTCGAGAGTGCCCAGATGTAGACAAATATTTTCTGTGACCATCCATTATCCACATTTTCAATGCCTGATCTAGTAAATAATACACTGAAAAAACAAGGACATGTTCCTGGAAATCAACCGTGGTGTCACTCAGCTGATGGCCAGGGGACACCCAGTTTCAGAAGACTAGCCATGTCTGGGGTTATTATAAATAGCACCTCACTTTTTTCTTAACCTCAAACTCCTGAAAAGAAAAGTTTTATTCTTTTTGGAAACTTTTGTAAGTTGAGTTCACAGGAGAATGACAGAGGCCTAGGAGGTAAGAGGTCATCTGCAGATGAGACTTAAGGAACCCCAAATATAAACCTGAACATAAGTACTGGAGAGTGGGATTTTTTCCTGAGGCAAAGAATTAACAGAGACTAGAAAGAGAGCCCAGGAAGTTCTGATGTTTCTTGATTAAAAAAAAAATAGGAGGCCAGGAAGTCTACTGAGACCCAAAAGTAATAAAAGATTTAGGAATTACTGGCCAGGGACCCTGAGAACGAGGCTTTTGTAAGATTTTTTTTATTATGACATATATTGTACCTACCATCATCTGTCTGATAGTGACTGGTAGGAGAAAACATTAAAAACAAGCTAATAACGTTATTGTGGGAGGTATCAAAGGAGTGGAGAGCCAGGAACACTATTTCTACTGCTCAGTCAATGACGATGATCATGAGGAGGAAGATAATGATGATGATAATGATGACATCAGACATCATTTATTGAACACTTATTATATTAAGTTATTAATAAAACTGCTCAATTTAAATTTTCAAAGCAACCCTATAAGAGAGATACTAATATTACATCTCTTCTACAGATGCAGGATTTGAGACTTAGAAAGGTTAAATTATTCTTTGAAGTCACCGAGGTAGTCGAAGGTAGGATCAATATTTAAATACAGAAAACTTGACTGATTGTCTCTTAACAAACAAATACACCAATAAAGAAAAACTTGAAAGGAGAGAAAGTGGTCATCATTTTTAAAAATATTAGGTGACAGATCCCTGGGAGTTTCCATGATAGATGAAGGGGTACATGTGTTGTCGGCCAATGAGAAAGCCTATGATATATGGGAAGAAAGTTCCTGTGTTTAGCCCTTGACAGCCACATTTCCCTGACTGGCCCAGGATGAATTTACTCGCATTAGGAACCCCATTCATCCCTGGCCCCTACCGCACTTATCTAGCCTATCTATCCAACAGAGCCTCTATTCCCTTCCTGTCTGACACATGGCTTCTCTGCTTCTCAGAATGCACCCATCCTACAGGGCGAGGCTGCCGTGGCAGGCAGAGGAAGGGCGTCAGAGTGGGGGTGGAGGAAGCATGCTATAAGCCCAGGAGCCAGAGCAGGGAGTTCTTCCCAAGACAGTGGGAGAAGACTAAAAGAAGCAGCAGAGAAAAACAATCTAAAGGTAGAGAGAAAAACAACCAGAGGTGGATATAAAAACCTTATCTTTGGAATCAGAAAATCAAGGCCACGAAAAACAGGTCTGGGGCAAATTGGGTAGGCTACCTGGGTAGTTGTTTTGAATGCAGCTTACTATTTGAAACTGACTTTTGTAAACTTGGAAGTTATGATATTTAAATGTGTTGGTTCTGTGTACAGGGCCAGACTTGAGTACGCATTGCTAGGATTGGGGTCAAGACTTCAGTTTTGTTCTGATTGATGGGAGCCTAAACTCTGGGCTCCCAGCTGTCCAATTCCTCCCTCAGGAAGCCTGCTCTTTAAGCCACTAGCTGCTAGCTGGAATCCAGCCCTAAAATGAGCTGGCCTTCAGGAACTACAGTGCAGCCATCATGTCTGATCATAAGGAGCTCCTATAATTTTCAGTTCTGGTACAGCCCCCTTTTCAGTCAATACCACCAATTTTTACTCCCATACACCAACACACGTCCATGTGACCCCTGGCTCTCTACTACACTTACCCATTGCCTACACCCAGGTCTGCAGGCACACCCATTTCCTCTGGTTTCATTTCTGTCACCTCCAGTCATAGGCATGCCCTGTGTGCAGAAGGAAATCTTACCAGAACAATGGAGACGTCTTTAAGAATAATAGAGGTTGACAGTGCTGTGCTATGCTGTGCAAGGTACTTTTTGCTTTTTTGGCCTGTTTCCTTTAAATTAATTCCCTACCCTTTTCTACTCTGGCTTGAATTACAGAATCTGACCCATGAAAACTATATTTCCAAGGCTGTCTTGCTAATTTGTTGAGTCCAGATAACAGGAGTCATTGGCAGGAGACTGAAAGATAGATGGGAGAAGCCAGGGAATTTCTCTTCCCCACCCCTCAGCTTTGTGCTGCATCTCTGGAAACCACTGTCTCCTCCATGGTTCCAGCTCCCTTCAAACAATCCCCCTCTATGGACCCATCCTCTATAGGTAGCTCCTGACACAAGCCCAGTTTCCACTGGAAAGATTGAGCTCCTAAGATCTGGTAATGCCATCTCCTCCCCGTGCTTCTCCAGCTCTATAAATGATTGCAGTTTCCTGTTCTTGCTAAATCTCTTGGTTACCTCACAACTCCTCTTTGAACTTTCAGCTCCTGCAATATCTGGTACCCATTTCCCTGTACCGAAATATCTCTATCAACTGGGGCCTGCCTGACACACTGTGAAAGGCACATTTGACTTAGGCATAGGGAAAGGAAAAAGTGGGACTGCAGAGGAGAAAAGATTGCCGGGCAGTGGGGCAGTCTTTGACATTGCCCATTGTGCCCTGAGGTTGACCCTAATGCAGCCAGGTGGGCAGGAGGCTGAATGGGACCATTTGAGACTGCAAATGTAGTAGTCACTGACTTCTAGAATTTGCCCAGGGTTACCTACCACTGTGGAGACCAGACATTCCCCAACCCAAATTGTCCAAGAGGACACTGGTCTGGGCTATCCTCTTTCTGTATAACTGGTCTAGAAATGACTTTTTTTCAGGAAAATTTTTGTTGAGATTCAAATACTGTCATAAAATATCTTCATCGCAATAAAAATGCAAAGTACAAAGTTGCTGTTCTGCACCACATCACAGAGTGATGTGGAGACATTATTCAAATGTGTTCAGGCCAATTGCTGCACATGCACTTGCAGGCTGACGGGACTTAAAAATAGCACATTCCATTAAAAGGAAAAAAGAAAGACTCTTTGGTAACAAAATAAGTGACTGTTCTCTTTGTTTCTTTTTTACACAGACACCAGCCCCCTCGCCAGACTCTTTGCAGAGTTGCAGTTTTACAGAAAATGTAAGGGACAAGCAGGAGTTATAATAAGGGGACCCAAGGAGCAAGACACAAAGCCAGAGACAGAAGAGCTTAGGAGCCCAGTCGCCCTTCTGCTGCCTGCTGTCTCCCCAGCCACCTGTACGACTCAGCTGCCATTACAGGCTGCCCGCGCCTGCCGGCGCTCTGTGGGACTGTGTAAAGGAGGACTGCAATTCACGGTTTGGAAAGGAAAGACATATTTTGTAGAAAGTTCATGTTGTCATTAATTTAGAGATTTTTTCCCATGTATCTATTTATGGTACAAATGGAGAACCTAGACCCAGAAGCAGTAAGTGATTTGCCCAAGGTTCCTCGGGTAGTTAGGTGCAGAAAGCAAGAACATGGGGTCCTAAACCACTTTTTGTTGTTGTTGTTGTTATTTATTTATTTATTTATTTTATTGTTGTTCAAGTACAATTGTCTCCATTTTCCTGCCACCACTTCCCCCCGCCCCACCCACCCCCACCTCCCACTCTCAATCCTACCTCTCTTTGGCTTTGTCCATGGGTCTTTTATACATGTTCCTTGACCACCCTTTCCTTTCTTTCCCTTATTATCTCCCTCCCCCATCTTCTCTGGTTACTGTCAGTTTGTTCTTTATTTCAGTGTCTCTGGTTATATTTTGCTTGCTTCTTTGTTTTGTTGATCTCACTTATAGGTGAGATCATATGGTATTTGTCTTTCACCACCTGGCTTATTTCACTTAGCATAATGCTCTCCAGTTCCATCAATGCTTTCATGAAGGGTAGGAGCTCCTTCTCTTTTCTTATTGCATAGTATTCCACTTTGTAGATGTACCATAGTTTTATGATCCACTCATTTGCTGATGGGCATTTAGGCTGTTTCCAGCACTTGGCTATTATAAATTGTGCTGCTATGAACATTGGGGTGCATAGGTGCTTTTGAATTGGTGTTTCAGGGTTCTTGGGGTATAATCCCAGCAGTGGAATTGCCAGGTCAAAAGGCAGTTTCACTTTTAGTTTTCTGAGGGAATTCCGTACTATTTTCTCCAGCGATTGCACCAGTCTGCATTCCCACCAACAAAGTACTAGGGTTCCCTTGTCTCCACAACCTCGCCAGCAGTTGTTGTCTGTTGATTTTAAACCACTGTTCTTTACATTCTAATTCAGTACAGTGTTGAGTCTAATGAAGGCTGGTCTAATAAGCTGAATTTCCATCTTCATTCCCACATACCTCAGTAAGCTTGGGATGGATAGATAGATAGATAGATAGATAGATAGATAGATAGATAGAGTATTTACCTTCAGATAGACACCACAGGAAGGCTCCCACTCCGAAAATGATATGGTGAAGGAATGCATGAAGGATCAAACTAACACTGAGGAATCTTAGTTCAAGTCCCTTTTTGTTTCTTTTAGATGATGGAATTCGGACATATGGCTTCTCTGAGCTTCATTTCTCTCATCAGCAAATAGGGCATAAAGACACAAACCATAGCTACTCCATAGAGTGTTATGCTGGTAAGATGAATTAAAGTATAGAAAAATGTAAAACATATGATGAGTTTGTAGATGTTAGAAAAAAAACAAGGTCCATAAACTTTTTCCAAAAGGCCTGATAGTCAATATGTTAGGTTTTGCAACCAAATACAGTTTTTATTGTTATTCAACTCTGCCATTGTAGCTCAAAAGCAGCCATGGACAATACCCAAATGAATGAGTATGGCCATGTTCCAATAAAACTTTATTTATTAACAGAAAGAGGGCTAAATTTAGCCTGTGGGCCATAGGTTGCCAATCCCCGAGAGAAAGCCCTCCCACCTCGTTCAGTGCATCCTCACTAGAAAAACCTCCTCACTTCCTCCTCCACCGCATCCCTCCCCGAGCCCAGGGCTTGATGACTCAGCCCAAGTCTTATTTTTGGATCACCAGCTTTTAAAGGCAAAACATAGCTCACTAGAGCATTTAAAGACATAGTCATTTACAGCAGGGATTAAAAAAAGAGCTGAAAGCACATGTGTAACCATTTATAACCACAGTCATAGTCATCTTTCTTAGTGAATATGTTTATATCTGCTTTTGGACACACAGCCACATGTCTAAAGTGATAGAAAGGGCTATCACTGTGGATAGGAAAGTATATCAGTGGATTTCACCAAAGCTGTAGGACTAGATACAAGCACAAACAACAACACTTGATATTTATATCCCAGCTTTCACTTTTTAAAGCACATTCTCATTTACTTACACTATCACTGTGAAATTACTAGGGAATTTCCACAGATCTGAGAGGAAACAGATATTAAGTTAGAATCACAGTCTGACTGGGTGCTAACTGGGGTCAATCACGCTTAGAGGTTCTGTCTTGTGGACCCACCCAAGCACTTTCCCCTCATGCCGAGACCTGTGTTTGGCCACAGAGCAGTATTTAGCTTTGACCATGCTTCTGGGTTTAAATTTATCAGGGTGATATTGGTTAGTAAGATTTAGTCATGCCTCTTATTATTTCCCTACCAATGTGTCCTGAAGTCAGTCTTCTTTGAAGAAATTACATCTTCCCCTCCCTTGACTAAAATGATCTCAATTAACTAACAATAAAGAATATTTTAAATGCTCTGGGATGGGTGGAAGAATACCTAAATCAATCCTCTAAATGAACTGGGGATTGATCATTTCTTGGACCAGGGGTGAGCTAATCATGTGTAGGTGAGCTGGAATTAGTAATGCCCCTCGGGCTAAAAGCATGAAGTAAGACCTGCCTCTGATTTCCATTAGATCCAGGCTGGTGGGCCCCAGCCTTGAAACAGAAGAGGCAGACATCTGCAGCTGGATGCAAAAGAAGGATAAGGAATGCAGCCAAGTTTCTGACTTCATCTTAGGAGAGTAATGAAGAAGTTTCATGGTGGAGTTGGAACCAGTCGAGTAGCTGAGGAAGGTACTTCAGAGAACTAAATAGGTCACCAACAAGGAGCGTACTCTCCTATGGCTGGGCCACATGGATCATCTAGAGGAAAATCAATAGCCTATAATGCAAGTGCAGAATGGTACGAACCCCAGGGGAAGAGCAGAAGGTCACATAAAAAGTGTCTTCTCGTCCATGGGAACCTGATGTTGAGGGCCCATCTTGTGGACTGGAAAGTTCTGAAAAGAACCAAAAAGTCCTCTCAACAACTAACATAACAGTTGCATCTATATTAAGCTGTAGTCTTTTATGTTTCTCTGGCATCCACCTGAAACCAGCCTTAGTGGAAGTCTGAGCTGGGAATCAAGGAGGAGGGAGGACAGGCTAAGCCCAGTTATAATAGCATGTGCTCAATAAGAATTTATAGAAATAAATTGAATTTAAATACAAAATTTGTCAAGCACTGTTTGTACTTAAAATCTCTGACAATTATTTTTTAAAATATGTACAGCTTTATTTAACCCTATGGTTTACACATACTTAATCCTTGCTTTTCAAAGAAAGAAAGAAAGAAAGAAAGAAAGAAAGAAAGAAAGAAAGAAAGAAAGAAAGAAAGAAAGAAAGAAAACTTTCAAATTTAGAAAGCTGAGCATTGTTTTTTTGAAAAGTTGTTCAAAACAAATGGCTGCCCTCTCAGAGTTTTTTTTTTCTTCAATTTTATTTATTTTTAGACAGAGGGGAAGGGAAGGAGAAAGAGAGGGACAGAAACATCCATGTGTGGTTGCCTCTCACGTGCCCCCTACTTGGGACCTGGCCAGCAATACAGGCATGAGCCCTGACTGGGAATCAAACCAGCCACCCTTTGTTTCACAGGATGGTACTCAGTCCACTGAGTCACACCAGCCAGGGCTCAGAGGTTCATTTTTAAGTTTAGGATTGCTGGTCTATGCGTGTGTGTGTGCGTGTGTGTGTGTGTTTATTCAACACCTCCCAAATCCCCGTGCTGTCCCACAGAATGGATACCTACTCTTTCAGAAGCATAATCCTCAAATCATTATTTTTAAAAACCCTCATGTGAATATATTCACTTATTTCTATTGCTTCCCATCCTCCATCAAATGAAAAATTGTTTGCCAGAAATAAATGCTTCCAGCAGCACCTTCGACTCTCAGCCCAATTATATTCCCTGAAGAAATCTACGGTGCCGCCCATGGGCTTTATCTCTATTGTGTGGAGTAAATAGAATCACTGAAGCTATATTTCTTTTCTATTTTAAATAGCAACAAAAGAGAAATAAGGGAGAAGGGGGCCCATGCCATTATTTCCTGATTATACTCACAATGGGGGAATAAAAACCAACCCAGGGAGGCAAGTGAAGGGACACAGTGTCGGTCCACACACCATGACCCTCACTGCTCAGTCACCTGGCCAGTGCAATGGGGGAAAGACCCCAGGTGAAACATAGGTCTCCAAATTTGAATCTCTGCTTCAAAGAGATGCAAAGGGAAGCTTCAAGAATGGGATGCTGTTAGAAACATGTGTTAAAATATACCACATCATTACAAATAAGAAAGAAAAGGAAATTCAGCTTCTCTCCTCTACTTACATACAAATCCCACACAGAGACAGTTGCCAAGAATTAGCCTTCCTCACTACCCTGTTTGGTCTTACCCTGGGTGTGCCGAATCACTTTTGCCATCTCCAACTATCATTCCTCATAGAAGTCAGGGCTCCCAGCTCCTCAGAGCTTCTGAGGCTAAATTCATATGCACACAGGCCCCATAGAATACAAAAATGTACAAAGATGGGGGACACTAGGAGGCTTCACTTCTTATATTACAAAGCAATAAACAAAAACAAAAAATACTAGTGTGATTTGCAAAGATATCCAGCTCGGAGCTGAGCCCAGGGACCTTAGTGAATACTGCCCCTGGGGCCAAAATGAAGTGGTGATTTTTGCCAATTTGCTGAGAAAGGGAGTGACTGTGTGTTTGCTTGAGAAGGCCAGGGGTGGGGAGAGAAGCTGAACAGTCCAGACCGCCCATCCATATAGTTCCCAGTATCTGTGGTAGATTAGACAGTGTACAGAACTATACGTGAGAAAACCTGTGAGTGAATTCCAGCTGCACTTATAATACCTAACAATTGTATGACTTTGGAATGACATTCATACTATCTGAAGCTCAGTTTCTTTACTTGTACGTACATTGAGGACAAGTGTTTCATTTAGCTTCAAAGCATTTTGGGATAATCAAGTGAGAAAATGCATTAAAAACACTTTGAAAGGTGTAAAGTGTGATGTAAATAAAAAGATTGTATATATTTTAACAATTTATAAGGGGCTTAAGCAATCCAGGTGTTACTAAGGCCCGGATTTCCAGTCTTTTGAAAAATGAGTTCTGAATATGTGATTGTTAAGACTTGGCTAACATATAGGTAGTTGCTTTAGCTATATAACAAACCTATTATTTTGGTCTATTTCTGTACATTAGTTACATTTCATAGCATTGCTCTTTGGATACTTAGCATATAAATTGATAAATGAACCATCGTTCTAATTTAATTAGATTTGGAACAATATTTTTAGCACGTAATGACTTTGTAATTTATAAATTTACATTTGGGTTTTTTTAATTGGTATGGGTGAATAATAATAATCCTTCATGGTTATGTAGCATTTCATAATTTACCAAACACTATCACATAATTTTAACTCATTTTAGTCTCTCAAAAACTCTATAGAGTATATAGAGCATGGATTATTTTATCTATTTTGCAGACGATAAAGCTAAAACTTAAAGAGCAGATAAAACTTTCTCAAAGTCACACAGTAAAGTGACTATATCCAGACCAGGAGCCCATAAGGGTTAGAACTCTCCCCAGTACATAATGGCACTTGTCCCTACACCCAAGACCCTAATACCACCTCCTGACCTTCCCACATACCTGGAAGCTTTGGGCTACTCGAGGCCAGCAGGATAACTGCTGGGTTTGTGAATTCAGGCATTTGTTGTGTCACTGCCACTCAGGTAATGATAAAGGCCACTTCTCTTTTTGGTAAAGGGGAAAAACTGTGAGAATGGCAGTCAGGTGCCTGGATTTCTAGCTCCATCTAGATAAATGTTTGATCTCTAAGGTGGTCCCTCACCAGCAGTCTCCTTGGGACACTTTTTAAAAAATGTGGCTGCACACCTCTTTCTTGGGGTCAAGACTATCCCTCACTTGTACCAGAAACAATTTATTTTCCTTGTGGTGGGTCTTATGGCCCAGCCTCAGACTTGAGAAAGAGTAACCAAAATGGAAGCCACTGTGCCTTTTATTACCAAGTCTTGGAAGAGACATATCATTAAATTTGTTGTGTTCTGTTGGTTGCACAGACCAGCCTTGGTCTGTGATCTGACTGCCAGGAAACAGATTGTGCAGCCGTCTTGGAACCTGGCTATTACACTTAAGAGGAGAATGGGGTAATAATAGTGGGTTCACAGACGTTGCTCAGGCTATCTACAGGGGGAAAATGCAGTTGGTGGAGAAATGACCCATTCTCTCCCGATCATAAGAAAGTGGGAAGCATCGCAGCAGCGCTCCTCCTGCCACTGTGGTGGGAAGACCGAGGGAACCTCTACGAATGATGTCCCACGCTCCCATGGAACTGTGGGGCCCCTTCCCACGTGTCTGAGACAGGTGATGCTGTACTCCTGAGAAGCAGAGGCCCCAGGCGACCTCCCAGTTAAGGTGACGGAATAGAGCAACAGACGGTGTGAAGACCACTGTTGCTGGAGGCCAGACACGGACCTAGTGTTGTGATGCTCCTAAAGCCACTTTGGGTTCTTTCCAGCAGATCACAGGAGTCACCAACAAGTTTGAGATGATTAAGGGCTAGCAATAGTTCTGCTATGAGACTATAATGAAAAAAAATTTTAAAGGGAAAAAATTTTTAAAAAGAACAAGTCATTTGGACATTTACTAGACACACATTTGACTCAAGTAGGCATAAAGCAACGTGATGGATTCCAGCTTTCTGTCCTTAAAGCTCATCAAACCAATCTTGGGTTAAAAGCTCACTTATGGCAAATAGAACAATGTTCTAAAGATGGGATTATTTTCAGTAGCATGAGTATTACATAACCAGAATCTTCCCACCCTGGGGTTGGTCATGGGTCTATGTAGAGATCAAGCCTCCAGTGTTACTCTTTAGGAACAAGGTGGCAAAGCTGGTTAGACGTTCAGGCCTCCGCACTATTGTAGCCATACCACACAATTCAAACACCACTAATCTTATCTATGAAAACCCATCATGCCAATTCCTAAAGTCTCTGATGTTGATGGCAGGTGAACATAACTGAAGTACTTATATTTATTATTGGTGTGTTTCTATGACTTAGTGTTTTCAAAGCATGTAGCCCAGTCCCTGGCATAACACAAATACTATGTATTTATTCATTTTAAACAAAACAAAATGAAACAACAACAACAAAAAAAACAGTAGTTACCCCTAGAGTGTGCCAGCCTACAACGGTAGGAGTGTGAGTTGCAGAATAAAGCAACCGACTACCCTAAAATATAGTTTTAACTAACATATAAATCATATCACACTGTTCAGGCTGATGTAAGTTTTAGTAAATTGCAGACTCCCCGGAGGTGCTAATAGTCTAAACAAGATTTACAGGTGACCAAAGCCTAGATGGTGGGAGCTGTGTCTCATAGACGCTCTGGCGGAAGATGGAGGGCAGGCATGTCTGGCTCCTCCGTCTGCCTGATGCCACAGAAGAGAGAGATGAGCCTGACAAGGTAAAGATTGCTTGAAAGTGACTAAATTAAGTTCTCTTTTCCAAAGCTTTAAATACATTCTCAACAATTGCTCCAGAATGTAAACTCCTGTCTCCGGTCCTCTCAGGTTACAAGCGGTATCAGTCATCACCGTAGGGGCGTGCTAGCACTGTGGGAAACTCTGTTGGACATTCCAATGTCCCCCACGATAAAGGCCACACACCGTACCAGATTTTAATTCTCACTCATCACTCCAAATCTGATGTTATAACCCCTTTATTTGAGTTTTGGGTGGGAAATGACTATTTACATTCTTTATGCCCTTGAAATGTTCTCCCCAAATAAATCTTCATTGTCCCCTTTCTCTGTGGTAATCTGCAAGTCTCTCCTCAGTGACAGCAGCTGTGTCTAAACCACCCATCTGCCGTCTTTCTGCAGCACTGCCACGTTCTGCTTCATGCCCACTTGCAAGCGTACCACATTCCTATTTAGAAACATTCTGCCTACCGTGGTTATTTTTAGCTGCTTATCAGTGTGCTCGGATTTGGCAATCCATGGTATTGCTGAGCTGTCCTGCCCCTAGCATGACCACAGTTTGTAGACTAGGTCAGTGATGGTAAGCTTTGTAAAAATGAGAATACAAAGACAAGTGAGCCTCTGGCACCCGGTGATTCTCCCGTGGGGACTGGGACTGGTAGGATGATGGTGAGGCAGCAGGTGTGTTAGTCTGCTCTGACTGCTCTGACAGAGTACCACAGGCTGGGGGGCTTTCAACAGCCACAATGTACTTCTCACAGGTTTAGAAGCTGTGTCTGAGATCAGGGTGCCAGCATGGCCCTGGCTTGCTGAGACTTTGCTCCAGGCTGCTGTTTTTTGGATCCTCATTTGGGGGTGGGGCTAGAGAGGGCTAAAGAGCTCAGAAGAGCACTTTTTAAATAATATATTATTTATTTTTAAGGAGAAGGGAACAGAGGGGAAAAAAAAGAGTGACAGAAACATCAATGTGTGGTTGCCTCTCATGTGTCCCCACTGGGGACCTGGCCTGCCACACAGGCATGTGCCCTGACTGGAAATTGAACCAGTGACCCTTTGGTTCACAGGCCAGCACTCAATCCACTGAACCACACCAGCCAAGGCTCCTCTTCCATGACCTAATAAGCTTCTAAAACCATCATATTGGGGATTGGGATTTCAACATATAAATCCTGAGAGGACACAAAAATTCACTCCATAACACAGGACAAAGGGAGGGAATGCCAAGTTTACAAGGTGGGAGCTCTGGTCACACCACAGCAGAACAGGGATCCATGTGGTTTCATGAATGCACACAGAGCCTTTTCCTTTTCTAGGTAAAATTTGCACAACCTAAAAGTAACCATTTTAAATTTTACAATTCAGCAATATTTCTAACATTCATACTGTTGTGCAATCACCATCTCTAGTTATAAAATATTTTCATTGACCCAAAATCAAACTCCACAGCCATGAAGCCATCAATCCCAGAACTCCCTCCCCACAGCACCCAGCAACCTGCACTTGAACTCTGTTTTTATACGGATTTGCCTATTCTAGCTATTTTCTATAAAGGGAATTATACAATGTGTGGCCTTCTGTGTCTAAATTTTTTAACTGAACATAATGTTTTCAAATTTTATCTACGTTGCAACATGTATTGAAATTTCATTTCTGTTTATGGCTGAATAATATTCCATTTTGTGTGTGTACTATATTTTGTTTATCCCTTTACTCATTTACAGACATTTTGGTTGTTTCCACCTTTTAGTGATTGTGAATTATGATGCTTTGGATATCTACATAGGAACATTTGCCTGAGTGATTCTTTTCAGTTCTTCTGGATATATACCTAGGAGGGTAATTGCTGAGTCAAATAGTAATTCTATGCTTAACTTTTTAAAAACCTGCCAAATTGTTTTCCACAGCAGTTGCACCATTTTACATTCCCACCAGCAATGTATAAAGGGTATAATTGTTCTCATTTCTCTACATCCTTGCCAAAATGTATTTTCTTTTTTTTAACTCTTCAATTATAGCCATCCTCCAGGGTGTAAAGTGGTACTATATCTCATTGTGGTTTTAATTTCTTTGTATGGACTGCAAGTTTGTTGAAACTCTAATCCCCAGTGCAAAGACGTTAGGAGGTGGGACCTTTGGGCGGTAATCAGGGCATGAGGTGGGGCCTTTATGCCCTGTGAGGATGCAACAAGAAGATGGCTGTCTGCAAGCGAGGCAGAAGTCTTCACCAGAACCTGGCCATCCTGGCACCCTGATCTCAGCCTTTAAAGCCTAATAGTTCTTAGGAGTGATGGATGCTAGAGTCTCTGAGAGGAGCAGCTGGTTTTAAAGGATGCATAGCCATTGGATGAGGATATAAAGACTTTTTTCCTTGGGTTCTGTGAGCTCCATGAATGCACTGCCAGTAGCTGGAGTGCTGGACCCTCTCAGGCTGAGGGTAGCAGTAGAGAAAGACAGTTAATATCTGGGGTGTTTTGGAGAAGGCATGTGGTGTTTGACTTTCTGATAGAGGACATAGTGAAATTGTGGTGCCACAGATCTCTGTGAACTCAGATTGAATTGTAACCTCTCTTCAGTGACTGAAATTGATGGGGAGAGCAGATTCTTATGAGATTTGTGAGGATGGAGGACTTGCACTTTCTTTACTTTCTATCGCTAAACAAATTATGCCATTTGTTTTTCTTAACTTTTAATTACATTCTTTTTTCCTACTTAGTGGCCAGAGTGTTTAGAGGTGAAGGAATAGCAAGCTTGGAGAAGATGGAGCAGACAGAGCAGATGTCCTGTTTTTAGACAGGAGCTTGCTCCTAGAGACAAAAGATTCACTGCTATTATGTTGTTACCAGTTTCTTCTTTCTACAGAAGCCCAGAATAGAGGTTACATAAAACAGCCATCCGGCCCCTCTTTCCTACTGTGGTTAATGTGAGGCAGCAGTGCTGAGTGCAAACAATGTCCTATGGGGCTGTTCCATGCATTAAAAAAGACATTGTGTGCAGAAGCTGAATCGCAGGTGCATTTACAAACCGTTCCAATAAACTGAGGCTAAGTGCTATTCTTCCTTGAAGAGTTTAAAAAGAAAGAAAAATCTCAAGGGAGAGAAAAGTGAGATAACCTAAAATATCTCCCCTTTAAATGAAAGTAAGAAACTGGTTCATACCTTGAAGCAAATAATTTAAATTTCCAAGGCCCCCCTACCCACTGCTCTAAAACAAACATGGAGCAGCCAGAAACAAAGACAGACAAGAACACACATCTTGCTGCTCCTCTAAAAAGAATGAGCTAAGGACCCTTAGTGATACTAAATTATGCCATTAGGAAGATGGAGAACAAATACCCTTAATATGAAGGCTACACATTTTGTTCACCTCCTACTTATATCAGGTCTCCTGTTTGCTGAACTCATCTGTCTGCTGTTTTTAAGCCATGAAATTATTTGTCATTTCTTTCCAGTGAATTGTTAATGTAGAGCACTGACATTCAATTTAAAGTGGGTGTTACTATATGACACCATTGCTGATGATGGATTATGGGATTTAAAGGACTGTCCACACCATAACTTTGTTAGGGTTATAAACTATCAGAAAGAAATGGCCTCTGTGATGCTCTCATGCAGAGGAAGCCTATCAAGTCCTTGATAAAGTAGCTGTTTATAAGACTTTATCATCATCTCATGGACAAGATAACATGAAATTCTGTCATCTAATTCAAAGAAGCCCCAACCACCACTATGACCACCACCATCAACATCAAGGAAGGGTGCAGTGGATCTAGGTAGATGAAAATATTATCACGTCCCAGATGGGAATGTTGCCACCAAACCTCGGTAGTGTTGATTCCAGATGTTTACTGAACCAGGTTCCTGTCCATTCTGGGCCATAACCAGATTACATTTCCCAGACTCCTCGTTTTCCCTGTATGATCATGTGACTGAAGGCTAAGACATGACATGTGATTGAAAATAATGTCCATGATTTCCAAGTCCTGTCCACAAATATCTTTAATTAAATATATCCTATGCCCTCTCCCCATATTCTACTCCTTGAAAATCACAAGTATATCAAGCTAAACTAGATCGACAGAAGGAGTGAGTTCTCCAAATGATTGGATAGGTGTCCACTGATCAGATAGATACATACTTTTGAGTGTTACATGAGTGAGAAATAATTTCTATTGGGTAAGCCACTGAGATTTTGGAATTTATATATTATGCCAGTGGTGAACAATACTTTCATTTCTGTGGCTTGACAAGTAATTTTGAAAAGTTCTCAAGAACATGGGTTTTGGTGACAGATCAATCTGAGTTTGAATCCCTGTTCTGCCGATATTGGCTATGGAAATTTAAGCAAGTTCCTTCCTCAGTCTCTCTGAGTTCTAGTTCTCTCCTCCAGGAAGGGAGATGACAATGCCCACCCAAGGATCTAGTACCTATTCTAATGCTTGCAGGGTTTCTCCCCCAATTCCACCAATTTTCAGACACCAGCTGGGTGTCTGACAATTCAACTCAATTCTGATACTATCTACCTGGAGACAGCAACAGATCCCACAGCTTAAGGGCTTGGTCCCACAAGACTGCCTCTACACCACCAGACTTTAATTTCAAGTCCAAGTTGTCACCTGTGTTGCTAACCAACAGGCCATAAACCAGAGGTTCACACCTTCCCTCTTTCGATTCAGTTAGTTTGCTAGAATGACTCACAGAAATCAGGAAAACCCTTTACTCACTAGATTACTGATTAATTGCAAAGGATATTAGAGGATACAAATCAACAGCCAGGTGAAGAAGAGATGGACAGAGCAAACAAGATACGTGGGAAGGGTACAAGGCTTCTGTGTCCTTCTGAGCCACTGTTTCACACCTTCACCTATTCTCCAGCCCATAAGCTGTTTGAACCCCATTCTTTTTAGGTTTTTATGAAGGCTTCTTCCAATAAGCATGATTGGTTAAATCTTTAGCTATTGGTGACTGATTTAACCTCTAGCTCTTCTTTCTTCCCCAGAGTTGGGGTGGGGGAAGGTACTGAAGTTCTAACCTTCTAATCCCTTGGCTGGTTCTCTTGACAACCAGCCCCCATTTTTAAGTGCTTTTCAAAAGTCACCTCATTAACATAACAAGACACCTTTGTGGCTCTCAGAGATTAGGAAATTCCAAAGGTTTTAGGAATCCTGTGCCAGAAACAGGACAAAGACCAAATATACAGTTTTTATTATAAATCACAACATCACACCACTTTTCACATTATTGAGAGGAAGCAATAACTGTATTTTTCAAGTGCAGCACAGAAACGGCGCACAACTGGTGCTTGCTCTCACCTCTTTCTCACCAATTTAGTCCGTTCACGATCTAGGTGCAGCCCTACTTCACGCCAACTGTGCCCAGGATGAGGGACCCAGGACTTGGAAATTATTACATGAAATCTACTGTAGGTTCCTCTAATTCAGAGACTGTAAACCAGATGCCTATAAGCTGAATTCATCCTCGGCCATATTTTATTGGGCATGTGTACAGTATTATAGGCTTTTAAATTAGGTGCCCATATTTCAAAATCACAACAAAAACTTAAGTTCTAGATTACCTTTCTTAAAAAAATATTTTTTAAATTGGGAATCACACTATTTTATTTTATTTTATTTACTTTATTTTATTTTTTTATCCTTACCCAAGGACACTTTTTTCATTGCTTTTAGAGAAACAAGAAGGGAGAGAGAGCAGAAGGGAGAGAGAGAAACATCTATGTGAGAGAAAAAAACATTGAATGGGCGCCTCCATATTCATGCTGGCTGGGGATTGAACCTGCAGCCTGGGTACATGCCCTGATCAGGAATCAAATGCACAACTTTTTGGTTTATGAGACCGTGCTCCAACAACTGGGCCACATTTTAAATGGTTAAATCATCTAGAACACTGAGCCCATATTCCCACCTCTACTGTTACAAGCATTTTCCCTACAAGGTAATTTAATCCTTACAATAAATTTATGACAGAGGTACTCTTATTGTAACAGGGTGCAGCCAGGGGGCCCCCAAATAGGGATTTATAATGGGGTCCAGAACTTAGGGTGCCCAAGAAATATTTAAAAATATAGGATTTCCTCAGCCCCATGAGTCTGAACTGGGGGATGGGACACATGTAACAGGGCCATTGAAAGTTGTTTTGCATAGCAACAGTTTTGCAACTAACCTCAGGCATGGTCATTTAACATATCTATAACTTTTAACTGGTTACATGGATATGTTAAAAGGCTGTGGACATGCTTTGACTCAGGGAGATGGGAATGACTTCAGCCCAGGATATAACTGGGAGACAGCTACCCCTGGTTACAGAGCCTGCATGAGAGATGGTTGGCTCCACACCACAGGGCCACACCTGCCTGGACTTACTATGGTAGCCCAGAAAAGCTGGAAAAAATATGGGAATGCTGGCAGGTGTAGCCAATTGTGGGAGGAGTCAGAAATGGGGCTGCAGAGGAAGTTTGACACTGGAATTTAAATCCAGGTGCTGCAGCCATGCTAGGGGACCACTCAACTCTTGATGAGAAGGTTGGGACCATGCAGCCTTGGGGTTCCCTTTGCCATGCAGTTTAGGTAGCCTGAAAGCAAGATGTAGCAGCAATGCAGAGCTCTCTCTTAGCAGTTTGGAAGAATGCAGGGGAGATGCTGCGGGAAGGAAAGGGGTGAAAGGACTCTTGCTGGTGGGCCAGGAGGAGGTGCCATGTGGGTTTGGATTAAGAACTGGAGGTTCCGGCAACACAGCTGATAGTGCTGGGAACTGAGGGAGTCTTGCCAGCTGAGCATGGATTACTGGAAAGAACCCGGGGCCACTTGAGCCACAGGCTTCTATTTCTTTTCCTGAGATATGGTACCCCAGACTGGGCAGAAGGGGGAAGGAAGGACTGTGTGCATTTGTGGGTATTTAAGAAACTTTGGGATTTCAATGAAGACATGAAGTCATTACTCTAAGTCTGTATAAGTTTTCTAACAAATAATTCTTTCCTTTTCACCAATGTCTGACATTGAGAGCTGCGATTCCCTGGGAGTGGGCAAGGGGAACCTAATACAGAGCGACCCTGGGAGAAGGGGGTGTCCATTCGGTAATAGGATATCATCCCCACCATGGGTCCGTTCTGTAACATTATCAGTCCAATTTAGTAAAGAAAACTGAGGCCTGAGCTAACTTGCCCAAGGTCATGGCACTTAGAAGTGGCAGAGGTGAGATTCAAACCAGGTGCCTGCTGCAAGTCAATACTCTAAAACTGCTTACCCCACCACCTCTCACATGAACCAGACTGTTTTTGGTGCTGTAAACATTAGGTGCACATGCAATTCTCACTGTTGCTTAGCCCTCTTGGTGGGCAACTTGCAGGAAAACTAGAGATTCATTTTTTAAATTAATTTCTGAGAAAATACTGCAGAGGACTTTAGTGAGTTAGTGGGTGGAAGTTAATTACCCGTAACTTTGGTCAGGTAGAGGAGTGCCAAATGAAATGGAGAGAAAACCAGATTTAGACAAAAGCAAATATCTGCCAGATGCTTCCTTCTTTCAGCTCCATAGGAAAAAATAAACTGCATTGCAACAAATATCCAGATCCTTTTATCCTGTGATAATAAAGAGGTCATTTCTGATCTAACTTATTTATGGTCCCCTTATTTGCAATTCCGCTGCTAGATAAGATCTCAACAGTTAAAAAAAAAGTCAAGTGCCTATGCAACGATGTTACTTAGGGTAGTGACTTTTCTAAAATCTGGCAGATGATGCAAACAATATCTATGCAGCTACTGGAAGCCTCTAGGTACCAGAAGGTTAACTGATTCCTCTAGGCTCACAGCTGGCCCCTATCCAATGCACTAGCACTGTCTCTCCAGGATCCCAATGATAATAATCCCTAAATTAGTATGCTGACTGTGGAATTGTTTTTTTCAAAACTGGAAAGCATTTTTATTTGATTTTGAGTCTCATAACAGCCCTATTGTGTAAGTAAAACCAATTTATCCAATCTTTCTAATGGCAAAACCTGACCCTAAGAGAGTTTACTAATTTGCCTCTGGTCACAGAGCGGTAGAGAAATAACCCCACGTCATCTGACTCCAACTGAAATGAGTATTCTGTTGTATTAACTGGCCGTACACCACTTTCTTCTTAGAGTCTAGACTTCTAAATGCGTTTCAGAGGACTGAACACAGATGTTAATGAGAAAGTATCCCAGAGTCAAGAAAAGGGTCTAGCTTCTGGGTTGGTATGAGATTAGGGTACCTGGAAATGGGAATCAGGAGGGGAGACTGGTCAAAAGATAAAGAAGTCAGTAAGCAGCTCCAAACGTGAGACATCAGACCAGAGGAAAGTCAGGCAGATTAGACAAGCAGCCAGCGTAAAGCAAGCAGCCGAAGACAAAAGTTCTAAGCATCAGTTCTGGTTACCGGGGCTGCCAATTACAGAGACTCAATCACAGTGACTTCCAAATATGGATTTATTTTTCTTATGTAACTAGTCATTTGAAAATCGGAACTCCATGGCTGGTACTGTGACCAGTTCAATGCCCTAAGGCTTCCAGACTTCTTATGTTTCTGCTCCTCTATTCCTAGTAATGTGGTTTTCATGATTATGGTCAAATGTGGGTAGGGCATCAACTGTCCATGATGGAATACGGTAAATAAAGGGTTTAAGAAACATAGAGGGAAACCAAACCATTCCCTAATAAAAAAACATTTCCAGAAGTCTTCTACCTGCTCCCAGCTCTTGGCAGCCTCTCATTGTCCTCAGGTATGTCACATGAGCACTCCTGGCTGCAAGGGAGTCAGGTAAGCTGCGCTATGGTTCTGGTTTTAAGATCATCCATTGCTATCCTAGACAGAATTTGTCTCTGTAAGTGTGTCAGTCAGCATCCAACAACAGATGGCATTTTAAAAAGATTTTATTTATTTATTTTTAGAGAAAAGGGAAAGGATGGAGAAAGAGGAAGAAAGAAACAATAGTTGGTTGCCTCTCTCATGCCCCCAACTGGGGACCTATACCACAAGTCAGGCATGTGGTCTGACTGGGAATTGACTGGCAACGTTTTGGTCCACAGGTTGGCACTCAATCCACTAAGCCTCACCAGCCAGGGCGGCATTTTTAAATGAAAATATTAAGACTATAAACAGATCATACATATGGTCTGGCTAGATGTAGGGCATCTTCAAGGATTGGTACAGTAACTGGAATTAGTTACAGACTATCCCTAGGTCTAAAGGGATAAAGGGAGAGTGGTACAAGAACCAGGATGGGCTGAAGCAGGTAGAAAGGAGTATTTTTGAAAGGAATGGTGACTTGATTTTCAACCATAGAGGAACATTGTTATCATAAATTTAATGTTAAGCTAATGAGCAATTCTAAGACATCACATGACCTCTAAGATTAGTGATTTCTCATTGAGTAGGTCTGGATGGCCATATAGCCAAGGTCTCCCAGCACAAAAATGCTGCCTTGTAGGACTCTGCTCCTCCACGAGAAACCTGATTTGGGATTAAAGATCCACTTTCAAACCAAACTGTCCACATCCTGCCGTTCTGTTTTTCAATTGCATATTGACCATAATGCATTGAACGTGAGGGCACCTCTGCCCAGCTCCCTGCTGCTGGGGACCTTCCCCTGGCATCTGAAGCACTTGAGCAAGGGCTGCTGCAGCCTTTGGTTTCCTACTGCCAAACAATTTGTTCCCATCCAGATGCTTGTTGGAGGAAAGCGTATTATTTTCTAGGTATATTGACATAAAGCAGCTCTCTAGTATTAAGAAAGATAGCTTTGCTAATAATTCTACTCATTGGAAAATAGTCGGTGAGTTCCCAATTCCAGAGTACATGGCAAAGAAAATATAGTTATGTCTCACATTTTGATAGTCACTAACTCCAGATCACTAAATAGGTATGCACTGAATTCTGTGTCAAATAACTGGATGGAGTCTACCTACAAAAACCTCTCATTTTGCAGTTACTTAAAGTCTTTATAGGTTGTGATTTGTCCATAGGTATGATTATACAGTTAGGTAGTTTAGGTAGTCTCCGAGTGTATAGTGGAATACAGGCCTCATAACTCTTGCTCTAGAATTATTTTCTCAGAACTCAGATACTCTGAACTGCTTATAGACTATTTCACCCTTATTACACTTAAAAAATATTTCAGTGATAGAAATTCTGTTGCAAACAGAACTTATTTGAAATACAATCTGTTAGGCACACCTCTAACATAATCTATATAATTGTTATTTAGCCTGTGGATTGGTCCATTAGAGAAATGGCATCCTGCTTAGAAGCTGTGGGGAAAAAAGAAGAAAGAAAGAAAGAAAGAAAGAAAGAAAGAAAGAAAGAAAGAAAGAAAGAAAGAAAGAAAGAAAGAAAGAAAGAAAGAAAGGAAGGAAGGAAGGAAGGAAGGAAGGAAGGAAGGAAGGAAGGAAGGAAGGAAGGAAGGAAGTTATTTAAGTTAGTTAAGTTATGGATATTTCTCCCACTAACTTTCACTCCTCCGTATTCTGAATCTAGCGCTATTTTTCCTATGCTGTGTTCTGTGTACAGATTAAACAAACAGGGAGAGAACATGCACCCCCATCCGACACCGTTGCCTATAGGACACCATTCTGCCTCTCCACTTTCTGTGCTGTCAGTGGCTTCCTGTCCGTAAGGCAGGTTACTCATCAGGACATTCAAGTGCTGAGGCACGTCCATTCTTTGTAGAGCAACCCAAGCTTCCCATGATTGACACAAAGACTTTATTTTTGTATTCGTTACCAGTTTGAACATTTTCTGTAGTCTATAAAACATAGACTAACCTTTTGAAATTCTTTGTAGCATTCAAGTATCCAACACATGTGTGCAGTCAGATCTCAAGTGCCTCTTCATTTACAGTTTGAACAGCCTACATTTCTTGCTCCATAAAAGATACAATGGTTGTAGCACCTGGAGTATCCCTGAACTTGCACGAGAAATTAGAACAATGGTCCTATAGTTACTGCTTTCCTTGACTTCTCCTTTTTTAGAAATTGGAATATACATTGGGTGTTTTCAATTTGTATACCATTTTTCCCTCCACATTTGGTGACACATTCTTGTTACAATTTTGACAGAGTCTGTCTCTGTAGATTACAGTCATTCTATGGGGGTGAGGGGGATAGGGTTTTCAGGAACATCTATAAAGGACACGTGGACAAAACCAAAGGGGGATCAGATTGCGGGTGGGAGGTGGGGATGGCTGGGGTGGGGAGAATGGTTGGGGCGGGGAATGGAGACAACTATACTTGAACAACAATAAAAAAATAAAGTAAAATAATTCTATCACTATCTCGTATACCCCAAAGATTTATTTCTTCTTCATACTTTCAGGGCGGCTGTCACTTGGCTTTCTAGAACTGTAAGCTCTTCTCATAGCAATCTTCTTCAGAAGTGTCTGTCTTCCTTTTACGTCTTCTGTATAGCTTTTCAGTATACTGTTTCCACCTTCCTTTTATTTTCTCCTGATTAGATAATGTGCTTCTTTGTTGGACATTTAGCAAGCCTAGTCTAGGTTTAAATTTCCCTTTATTGTTCCTGACCCCAAAGTTTTGTTTGTTTTTTTGCTTTAATTTATTTTTTAAATCACAGTGTGCACTCAATATTATTTCGTATTAGTTTCAGGTGTGTGGTACAGCGGTTAGACAATCACGTATTTTGCAAAGTGTTTCCTCCAACATTTCAAGTATTCACCAGGCACGTCCATAGTTATCAAAGTTTTGTTGAGCATATTTCCTGTGCTGCACTTAAGATCCCCAGGACTATTGTGCAGCTGCCAATTAGTACTTCTTAGTCCCTTCCCCTTTTCCACCCATCCCCCGACTCCCCTCCCCTGGCATCCATGAGCCTGTTCTCTGTAAGACTGTTTCTACTTTGTTTGTTTTTTAATTTTGTTCTTTAGCTATTTATTGAATCTTCTGGTAGAGAGCTCTTGTTTTCCCAGTTTGTTGTTCACTCCCATCTCCCAACATCAACTCTTGTAAAATCCCTCTTCATCTCTATGTGATTGCTGGTGAAAAACTGCTTTCAGAATTCAAACCCTGTTTTTGTCACCTTTCACTTTCACCTCTCGCCTGTCTTTAAAATTTTGTTAGTGTTTCTTCTGTCATCCACCTGAGTTTGTCTTTCCCTTTTACTTCCAACACTGCCTTTTCTCCTTCTTCCCTGATAATATATTTAGTTTCACAGACAGTGCTCCTGGTTCTTGGTCAATTAAGTTTCACAGTGTGAATCTGCCTTTTATGTGGACTCTGAATCCATCGGGAATGTTACTTACAGTATGTTTTGGCACTGCAGTCGTTAGTGGTCTTCCTCAGTTTTACTCTAATGTTTGGGGCTAATAGTTCACAGCCAGTACCACAATCTGCTCCTGGTCCCTGTCTTGGCAAAGAGAATACAGCTTCTCCGTCTTCTGCTTCCAATTATATAGTTTATTTGATTTCTTTATTGGCCATCTGGTGATGACCATTTACACAGTTCTGTGTTCGGTTGTTTGAAGCATGTATTTTGGTGGACAAGTTGTTGGCTTTGTAGAAATATATGCACTGATTTCTTGCTTCATTCCCGACCCCTAGTCCAAATTTCTGATGACATTTGATTTTTTTATATTTCCTACTATGGTCTTCCAGTCTCCTACAATTATCAGCATGTCTTGTTTTGGTGTGTGATAGATTTTTTCTTGAACACTTGCATACAAACTTTCAACCTCATCTTCCTTGGGCTCTGTGGTCAGTGCAAAGATTTTAATAATGGGCATCTTAATGGGCTTTCCCAGCAGTCTGTTTGGTGTTATCCAGTCAAACCTTGCAGCGTGGCCCCTAACTGCCTGTGCTACACCTTGCCTCAATATTACAACTACTCCCTTTCTTATGAGTTTGTCATTTCCAGAGGAGAACACTTCGTAGAGGCCTATCTGTAAAGGTTTCATTCCAGTTCATTTTAGTTTGCTAACACCAAGCACTGCAACATTTAGGCATTTCATTTCTTACTTTACAGCTTTCAATTTTCTTTGTTTCACGCTTCTTACAGTCCATGTTCAACTGTGTGTGTTGTATAGCATCTTACCTTCCTTTGTCTATGTCTGCCTCAGCCACTAGACATCCTTGCAGCTTGGTCTAGCTGTGTCACTAGTATCAATGTTATTCGTGCCTATTCTCTGCTCTTCCCCAGTAATTCCTTCATTAATTAAATATTAGGTAGAATTCGCTGGTGAAGCCATCTGGGCCTGAACTTTTCTTTGTGGGGTGCTTTTTGATAGGTACTTTGACATTTTAATTTTTATAGGTCTATTTAGAAATTTTATTTCTTCTTTAATCAATTTTGGTAGTTGGTATCTTTATAGGATTTTGTTCATTTCTTTAAGTTGTTTAGTTTGTTTGCACACAATTGCAGTATTTATTAGAGTAGTTTTTATTCTAATAACGTTGGTAGTGGTGTCTCCTCTTTCATTCCTAACCATCCCTTTGAGTCTTCTCCTGTTTTTTTTTTTCTTTTTTGGCTAGTCAGTCTAGCTGAATTTTCATCAACTTTGTCATCTCAAAGCACCAATTTTGTTTTTGTTGATTTTCTTTATTGCCTTTCTGTATCCACAAATTTTGATGCTGTGTTTTCATTATCATCTAATTCTAAATAGTTTTCAAGTTGCCCTGTGATTTCTTCTTTAATACAAAGGTTGTTCCCAAATGAGTTATTGTTAAGTATCTTGGCTTTTCTAGATGTCTTACTATTATGAATATTCTATTTTAATTCCTTTAAAATTATAAACTGCATTCTATAAGATTTTAATCTCTTTAAATTTATCAGGACTTGTTCCACTTCCCAGCACAGGGTCTAACTAGTCAATGCTCCATGTAAACTTGAGGAGAATGTGTGTTCAGCAGTTCTCGGGTATGGTATTGTATAACCTTTCAGTGACCTATCGGTTAAGAAAGTTCTCTTAATATTTCTTGTAGTGCACTGTGGGGGTGCTCCTGCCCACAGAGCCCCCTGTCTGCTGCAGATGAGAATAAATCTACCAAGACATGATCTGCTTGGGGAGAAAAGGCAGCCAATCTCTCAGAGGAGAAGGGCCTTGAGCCTGCTCCTCAGTGGGCTTTTATTGGGTTTCATTTGCACAGGAATAAAGGGTGTATACATAAAGTTCATCAATCATTGTCATGCAGTAATGATCAAACAATAGATAACATTCAAAGAACTATGAGGGCTTATTCTGAGTCAGGGTCAGATAGCCAAATGACTGTAAAACTTTGGGAAACAAACTCATTTTGTGCCTGGACCCCTATTATTTAAATTGAGGGCATTCTTAGCAAAGCGGTTTTCACAGGATTTTATGCATTCTTTCTTAGGCCTGATTGCCCTGGGGAACCACCTGTTCCTGTCCAGGGCTGCACCACTCTCCTGCATTGTTTCAGGCTTAAGTCAGGCAGGGGAAGTAAGGCAGCCAAGAGATTAGGAGACTTCTTACAGACAGAATGATGACTCAAGTTATTTCAAAGCTGAAGGGTGAGTGTCCATAACCCCTTTTTTCTATAGCCCCCCAAGTCCTTCCCTGAGGGCCTCCTTATGACTATGCCTGCCTTAGGTCATCCCTGTCTTGAGGAATGTTACCCATCATTGGCTAACCAGTCATCTGCCTGGGGCCAAGCAGGGTGAAGTAAAAAGGGGCAGAGGCAGTGCCCCTGGCAGGAAGATAAGCTTTGTCTCCTTAGTGGCTTATGGTCCTAAGGTCTGTCACTCAGCCTTAGCCATGGGGGGTTACAGCTTTTGAAACCAGGCAGGGCAGTTCCCAACAGTGTGCATTTGGTGTAACTTCTCAGCTTTTGATTTTTCTCATATTGTCTTTACTTGTATTTGAAAATAATGTGTGTAATGTTCTATAATCATCAGATTAACTGTCAAGTGAAAACTCTTTTCTAATAGTTCTTGTAATGCATGTCTGAAGCAATACATTTTCTCAACTTTATTGTCTGAACTCACTTTAATTTCAATTAGATTTTTTGAAGGCTATTTTTTTTTTTTATAAATAAAGAATTCCAACTTGATGGAGTTTTAAAAAACTTTATTTGACTACATTAGTGGTTGCATTTCATAATCCATCTGTTTGTGTTGTTTATAATGAAAAGTAAGTGGACATTCTTATTATTTCCCTTGCATCCTTTTTTTTCTGACTCTCTTAAGATTTGCTCTTTGTCCTTTGTCTTCAACAGTTTAAATATGATGTGCCATTACAGAGGTTTCCTTTGTATTTATGCTTCTTAGGTTTCTTAGCTCTGTTGGATTATTATATATTTTTGTCAAATTTGAGAGGTTGTTTTTTTTTTTTTTTTTTTTTTTTTTTTTTTTTTTTTTTTTTTTTTTTTTGCTATTAATGCTGCACATATTTTTCCTTCTGTGCCAATCACTTTCCTTTCTTTCTGAGACTTAGTTACACATAAATTTTTCAGCTTGGTGATTCACAAGTCCCTAATACTCAGTTCATTTTTTTTCATGTTTTTATCTATGTATGCTTCAGTTTAGATTGCTCTTATTGCTCTGTTCTTATCTGTGGGGCTATTTCCTTTCTTCTCTGTTAAGCTTATATTTTTCTTTAAATCCTAAAGTATACTAATAGCAGCTGTTACAAAGTCCTTGTCTCTTTAATGCTATCACGTCTGTTAGTGTGTCTGTCATCTCTGGTTCTGTTCCCATTGGTGCATTTTTCCTTTGCTTTTCTATATTAGAGTATATGTTAAGTATATGTTATTGATTATGCAATTATAGTTGTCCCAATTTTTCCCCTTTGGCCCCCTGTGCCTGGTACCCCCTTTCCCCTCAGCATCCTCCTCCCTTACTTAGTTCACGTCTGTGGGTCATGCAAATAAGTTCTTTGTCTTTTCCATTTCCTATACTATTCTTAACATCCCCCTGACTATTTTGTACCTACCAATTATGCTTCTTAATATCTGTACCTTTTCCTCTATTCTCTCCCTTTCCCCTCCCAGCTAATAGTTCTCCAAATGATCTCCATATCTATGATTCTGTTCCTGTTCTGGTGATTTGCTTAGTTTGGTGTTTTGCGTTTTTGTTTTTTTTAGATTCAGTTGTTGATAGTTGTGAATTTGTTGTCATTTTAATGTTCATAGTTTTGGTCTCCTTTTTCTTCTTAAATAAATCCCTTTCATATTTCATGTAATAATGCCTTGGTAATGATGAACTCCTTTAGCTTTACCTTGTCTGGGAAGCACGTTATCTGCCCTTCAATTCTAAATGATAGCTTTGCTGGATAGAGTAATCTTGGATGTAGGTCCTTGCTTTTTATCACTTTGAATACCTCGTGCCAGTCCCTTCTGGCCTACAAAGTTTCTTTTGAGAAATCAGCTGATAGTCTTATGGGAACTCCTTTGTAGGTAACTCTCTGCTTTTCTTTTGCTGCTTTTTAGATTCTCTCTTTATCTTTAACTTTTGGCATTTTAATTATGATGTGTCTTGCTGTGGTCATCTTTGGGTCCAACCTGTTTGGGACTCTGTGTTTCCTGGACATGTATATGTATTTCCTTTGCCAAATTAAGGAAGTTTTTTTTCATTATTTTTTTTAAGTAAGTTTTTAATTTCTTGCTCTTGCTATTCTCCTTCTGGCATCCCTATTATTCAGATGCTGGCACTTTTGGAGATGTCCCAGAGTCTTCTTATATGCTCCTCATTTTTTTTTTTTAATTCTTGTTTCTTCTTTCTGTCCTGGCTAAATGTTTATTTCTTCCTTATGTTCCAAATCATTGATTTGAATCCTGGCTTCCTTCCCTTCACTGTTGGTTCCCTGTGGATTTTTCTTTATTTCACTTGGTGTAAACTTCATTTCTTCCTTTATGTTGTTGCTGTACTCAATGAGTTCTCTGAACATCCTGAACACTAGTGTTTTGAACTCTGCACCTAATAGGTTTGCTATCTCCACTTCATTTAGTTCTTTTTCTAGGGTTTTGTTCTGTTCTTTTATTTGGGCCATATTTGTTTGCCTCCTCAATTTGGCAGCTTCCCTATGTTTGTTTTTGTGTATTAGGTAGAACTGCTTTGACTTCTGTCTTTGTGCACCTATTAAGTTGTATGGGGTGGAGCCTTAGGTATTTGCCAGGGCAGGGCAACCTGCTTCACCATTTATGACTCTGTGAGTGAAGGGGAACTCAGAGAGTAGTCAACGCTGCTGCCTGGCTTCTGGAGGTTTGCCCAGCACTCACTCCATTTTCAGTCACTTCACCCACTTCCCATATGCAACTAGTGCTCTTCCAGGTGTTACCTTGTGCTGAATCCCAGAGTGGGTAAGTCTGCATACATTTTAAGACCTTGTGGGACTTCTACATAAACTCTCCTGAGAAACCAGTGGTTTCTTCTGCCACCCCAAGTCCTACTGGTTTTTACAGCCAGAAGTTATGGGGCTTTATCTTCCTGCCTTGGAACCCAAGGCTGTATGGTCTGGCCTGGAGCTGGGATTGCTTTCTCCCAAGATATCCCTCCCAATTTTTTCCCACCACACATGAATGTGGGACCACCCACTTCACCACCACTGCCACCACCTCTCTGGCCAACACCATGTTTCCTTGCTTCTCTACCCCTCCTATCCATCTGGACGAACGTGGCTTCTTTAAATTCTTGGTTGTCAGAATTCCATACAATTCAATTTTCTGGAAGTTCTGGGTGTTATTTGTTTTGAGGTTAGTTGTAATTCTTGTGGCGGTGAGAGAGGTGAAGTGGGTCTACCTATGCCTCCATCTTGACTGAAAGTCTCCTCTGCCTGCATGGTATTCTCAATTGAAATTTAGACATTGTGAATACCAATTGTTGAATGTTAGAATTTTGTGTCTGCCCTTGTTGAGTGTATTGTTAAGGATGATTTTTATTATGTTCAAATTTTTTTTAAAGGTTTCTTAGGGAGAATCTAGAGCACCTATTTGGCTACAGTAGCCCTATTTCCAGGGGTGTAAATTTTCTCAAGTGTCTACTAAATGTCTAATTCAGTAAAACCTCTCAACTTAGACTAGTCAGAACTCCAACATCTTCTAGTTCTTCAGGAGCTCCCAAAATCCTATTTGGCTTACAGCTCACCAATACTTACTTTTTGTCCAGTATTACAAAATCTTGCCCTGCATCTAAGCAGCTTAGCATTCATCCAAGACTCAAGGGGAATCTTATACAGTTTTCCTCAGCTGCTTCTTTGAAAGCTCACTTATTTCTAATGCTCTATCTTGTAAATTCCATTCACATCAGCTACCCCAACTTGGATTTATGTGTTCTCAACCTTGCAAGACCACCATAGTCTGTATGATTCTTTGTGTATGGACTTTTAGGGAATCCAAATTTGTATGAAGTTCAAATTTCTGAGATGCTATTTAGAAAGGACACCCAGATAAAAAACCAGGACAGTGATTTGGCTCCCTTAATTCTTTTCTTTCTAGGATAACAGTCACATGCTATTTTCAAAAATATGCAAGTAGTTGTTTCATACATTTGGTTCATTTTTATAGTACTTATGGTGAGAGGGTTAGTCTGGTGCTAATTTTTCCTTAATAACCAGAAGCCTAGCATATTAAAAAACTAACATAACATCTTATCATTCCTTTTATTTTTTTAACTAAAACACTTTAGAGATTCCATGTCTTATTCCATATAAAAGTAGAAGTCCTTTTCAAGGCCCTTTAAAGGACCTGCATCATTTCTCCACATTTCTCTGACTTCATATCTCATTCTAGCCCTCATTCTCTCAAATCCAGACATGTTGGCCTTTTTGATCTTTCTCAAATATACTAACCTCATTTCATAGGATGTTTACTTATGGTGTAGTTATCTCTAACTAAATGCCCTTTCTCTTGTTACCTACTTAATTTACATCCTCACTTCTTTGAGGTATCTGCTCTAAACTCATCTGTACTATAGCTTTCCCTCATGATTCCATACATACTATATATCTCTTCCCATGATTTCTGGCTTCCCTTTCCATGTTTTGTTTTTTTCATAGCACTTAACAATGCTTAGCATACTCCCAAACTCCCCAGGCCTGCACAAGCTCTGAGACCTTTATATGGCTCACAACTCCCCTAATGTTATTCTGTACTCAGGATCATGGAGTCTTGCCTTATATTCTAGCAGTTTAGGGTTCATCCAAGATGCAAGGATATTCCTTTGCAGTTTTTTACCTTGTTTGTCTGTTTTCATTCTCTTTACTAGACTCTAAGAACACAAATACTTTATTTGATCCTTGCTATCTGGAACAGTGCCTGGTAATACTAAAAGTTTAATTCATAGTTGCTGACTTTCTACAATAAAATTTCTCATGTACTTGGAGAAAATGCCTTCTAATTTATAATCATGAGTGAAAACAGGACATTTAGACAAATAATAAATGTTTGGGCTTACTATTATAGGAAATTGAAGAGGAAGCCAACTAGAAATGATTAAGAGAATTTCTGAAGAGTATTGAGAATCTTCCTGTGAAGAAAATCATAAATTAGGAATGAATCAAATTAATATAGCTAAATATTTTTTCCCATCAAAATTTAGGTTTCAGAGTGCAGAATGAGACTAAGCTGGTCAAACAGAAGTAATTAACAAAGTTGATGAAGCTGAAGGACAAAGCATAAGGAGGCTGAGAAAAGGTAAGAGAGGCTAAGGAAGGAAAAACATTCTCCCTTGTGGGAAGGGATCCCTCCTAAAGGGAATGGATCAAAGACTGGAGGTCATGAGAAGACAAAGAGCATGCAAGATAGGAATGAAGATAAAATCCAAATGGAAGATGTTAGTTAAATTTTAAATTTCTCAGGTTTATTTTTGAAGGACTATGAAAATCCTAGAGATGGCTTGATCTAAATCACTCCTTTTATCACTGAGGAATGAAGTCCCAAAGTGGTGAAATAACATTCAAAGTCCCTCAGTTAAAAAGAGGTCTGTACAAATATAGCCCAAGTGCCCAATGACCAATGAAAAACAAGTCTGCTGTTGGTCAGCCTCTGTCGCCCAAGTGTCCCGTCAAATAGGGTTCCAGCACAGTCATTCATCTCCCTCAATTTCAAAACTTCAAAATTTCTCAATGACAAAAGAATGAAAAGTCTAAAATAGAGCCCAGTACTGTTTTGTTTTTTGTTTTTGTTTTTGTTTTTTTCCCTCTGTGGTTGAGCTAGTTTTGGGCTTCAGAGCATATAGACATTTTTATTAAGACAAGTTAAAATTGAACTGCGTCTAAGCATTTAGTTTGCCAGCAGGGGGCCTGCCTCTAGCAGACAGTACTGGCTGCCTTGTGCTGCTTGGGTTTCTAACCTGGTCGTCTGACAGCAGGGTTCTTTTCAGTATGATCAAGGACCACGGGCTCCAGATCAGCACTCATCAGTTGTCAGGTTTCCCTCATAGTCTAGGAAACTCTTACAGCTATATTGGCTCTGGGTTTATCTGGGACTAGAGGAGAAGCAAAAATGACTCACCTTGGTTAGGTTACACAGGAATCTTCTGAGTGCAGTGTGGTGTAGTGGAAAGGGGTCTGTGTGGTGAATCAAGAGACCTGCACTCCAGTCCTCCTCCACTATCTACATGGCACATGTTTTAAATAAAATCATTTTGTCCCATTCAGACTCGTTAACCATCCCCAAAGCAAAGGAGTAGAAGAAATAATCTTTAGGATGTTTTCTTTTTCAGAAATGTAGAATTGCATGGAAATAGACAGGAATATTTCCATGTGAAGACCTATCAGGTGAAATACAACTGAACTGAAGTCCCTTAAGAAACTCCTATTACTGCTTTACCACTGGTTAATGATCATTAGGCAAAATGAGCTAAAGATGAACCAATGACAGTTGATGCCAAGATTCCATCTCTTGCAGGGCAGTCTGAGAGATTGTAGCATCCTGGCCAGGAAGAGGTTAAACCCCTTCTGATGAATCAGAGAGCAGTAGGGAGGCCTGAGTCTGGACAGTTGGTAAGAAGAGTAAATAAGGCATAATTCTAGGGAAGAGGCATTCGCTGATTGCTCTGTTTTACATTGGAGATGAATTTCTTTGGATCCTCAGATGTTAACTGCAGCCAGAAAAAGGCCAGGACACTGCAATATATTTTGGGTGGTAGGGGGAACACATGATTTGGAATTGAGCAGACCTGGAGTCAAATCCATCTCTGGTACTAATTATCCATCCTCTCTGAATCCAAATTCTGTCATTAGTAACTTGGGGATAATTATATCTTGAATGGGTTTTATGAGAATTAGAGATAATATATGCAAAATGTTTGGCACATGGTAAACATTTGCTAAATCATATCCAATTTTATCAATGAGACATAAGGAGAGGGACAAGAATTTTAGCCCAAATAGTAACATAGATACATTGCAATTTTGTCAAACTTGGCAGACTAGAAGTACTCCCAGAGCCACACATGATTTTGTAAAGGTCTCGACACAGCCAAATGAGGAGAACAGTGCTCTAGGACCAAGGGTGATAGCTGTAGAAAGATGCACAATTTCATGTTTCAGAACTTCTGTTTGGGGACTACAGAACATGGTGATTCCAGAATTTCTACAGAAGAATCTTAAGGGCGATGATTTAGTTGAAAGTGGGGCCTTGAGGACTTGCCTTGAAATGTTTTCATATATGTTTAAAAGTGATTGAAAAAAATGTCAGTTGTGCATATCAAGAAATGAAGTGAGGGTCAGGGGCCAAAGGTGCCTCCCCACCATATTTATTGAGGACCCCCTGCTGTCATAGCAAACCAAGTACAGAAACAGAATTTCAACACATAAATTCTCATGCTAGTCAGGACATTAGAAATCATCTCAGCCACTTACCTTCCTTTATGGTTAAAGACAACAGTTATAGAAAAGAAAAGCTATTAGCCAAATGTTCGTCACAATAAAGGAATAACTATCATAAAATTTAATGTTTGTTTTCAAAATCCCTCTACCTGCATACATATGCGTATATACACAGCCACACACACATTCATTAGAAACAAGACTAACAACCAGAAAGCAACAAGGTTTACATTGATTCTCCAATCACATACTGTTCATTTAATAAACACCATGACAAAGAATCTCTCCTTGACCAAACTCCAGCTATGAGGCAAGAGACAGAACAGGAATGAGGGAGTCGTGAGATACCATGCTGCTGTCAGCCAGCATCCAGTGTCCTGGTTACCAAGAAACACCTTGTAGCACCCAGCAAGGGGGCTACTTGCGCACACCCTAGCAGTAGCTAACTGCTGTTTCATCTTGCTTCATCATCATGCTATTACAATAAATTAGCATTGTGGTTTCACCCTCGGGTGAGCAATCAAGGAGTATTATGGGAAATCACATGCAAAAAAGCTTAAAACTTGTATAACCACTTCTGTATGCACCATAAAAAAAGCCCACCAAATGAAACAAAGGAATTCAGAAAAATAAATAAATAAATAAAGCCTGTACCCTTTGGGGGGAAGGAGGCCATTTTTTACCTTCAAAAGTGGCCTGCTCCCATATCTTGGGAGGCATACTTTTCTTAATAAATCTTGCTTATTTCACTTAACTGTTTTTGTAGTATGCTCAATTCATTGTTTGCAATCAGCAAGAACCTAGACTCAATCTCCATCTGCAGCAATTGGCAAGCCAGCCGGAAGATCATCTGTAAGAGCACCAGAGCAGTAAGAAAATTTCATCTTTCTCCATCTGTCCATTTTGTTTTGTTTTCTGATGCCTTGGGTCACCCCAGCTCCTTGAAAAGAGTCTGCTGCTTTTGTGCAGGCACAGGTCAGACAGTTAAGAGCTATAAGGGTGCCTGCTGCTTGAAAGACTCCCATTGAAGATTGTTAGCTGGTCATGGGTTGGGGGTTAGAATGTTAGGTTCAGCCCTGGCTGGTATGACTCATCAGATTGAGTGCTGTGAACCAAAGGATCACCAATCTGATTTCCAGTCTAGGGCACATGACTGGATTACAGGTCAGGTCCCCAGTAAGGGACACATGAGAGGCAACCATACATTGACATTTCTCTTCTTCTCTTCCTCCTTCCCTTCCCCTCTCTAACAATAAATAAATAAAATACCTTAAGAAAAAAAAGAATGTTAGGTTCCCCTTCAGGCAAAAGACAACATCCATACCCTGAAGCACACAGTAAAACATAACATTGTCCCCACCCTGCCCCCCATGCAGTGTTCCCTTTTAGGGCTATTTTTGACTCTCAAAAGGGGTTACCTAGCTCAATCCCTTTTGACATCTCTTCATTATGTCTCCTCCCACTGTCAGTCTTTCCTGCAAACCCACCACTACTCTGTTGAATCCTGCTTCTCCTGCAAAGTTCTGGCCACTGTATTTGCATCTTTTTTCTTCTTGCTGGACCTACAGTTGTGGTGAGTTCTGCCTTTGCTCTGGTGGTAGGCAGTGATTACAAATGGAGGGTGCCCTTAGGCATTATCCCAGAGTAGAGAAGGCATTAACACCCCTATTTTTTCTATACCATCATTGCCTGTGGTGCCACTGGCCAGAGATTATCAATAGATACCTCTCAGTCCTCTGCTATCAAAGGTGGCCATGCCTCATGCCATTTCATCATATCATGTCTAAGATCTTGAGACTCTTCACCTGACTCCTATGAGCCATCCTTAGTCACCCTATTCAAGTCCTGACTTGATCCTTCACAATTGACCTCAAATATGAGCAAGGATCCTTTTATTTATACCTCCTGGGATTCCTCTTAGGGACTTTTACAGCCCAGGTCACATTTGTGAAATACTTCAAGAGTATAGATAAGGTAGAACATTCCTTCCCCCTTTGTGCTCACAAAGAACAAAGGAAATTGATTCAGGTTTGTTACTTTCTCCTCTGGTATTTTACAGAGACAGGCTTACTTCCCTTCTTTAGGCACCTTCTATGTTTTAGTCCAGTACATCCCCAAGACTAAAGTGACCCAGGGCCACATGGGTGGCAAATATTTCACCATTCTTGGGAACTATCTAATTGGGTTGAGCAATATTATATCAGCCTGCAGTCTTTCCAAGAAATGTACCAAATGACTGGTATGATCCCCAATCTCCAGCTCCTCTCCATGGCCAAACTTGTAACTTTGATATTTGCTGGGGGCATCCAGTTTAATCAAAGCCTTTGGATTCACTAATAGCAAAGGGGATACAGTTACTCTGTGGTCAGTTTTAGTCTCGCTCTTCTGCTGATCAACACACCCAAGCCTTTGTATCACCAGAGATGCCTGGTAGTTTAGAACAGTAGGTGAATGAGGACACCCTGTAACCCACTAGAAAACTCCTTCAGAAAATGAAGGGGGTCACCTCTAGGGAGCCAGAGAGTTGAACTCTTTGTTTTCCTTTCCTAGGTATGCCAAAGACAAGATGGGAAATATACCTTCTATCCCCACAGAATCCTCATTAGGATGCATTCTTAGAAACTGGGATAAACTTGATCCTGAAAATCTCAAGAAAAAGAGGCTAATTTTCTTTTGTAATATAGCCTGGCCTCAATATAAGCTGGGAGATAGGGAAGTATGGCCTGAAAATTGGAGCAGCAATTACAACACCATACACCAGTTAGACTTATTCTGTTAGAGGTTAGGCAAGCATCAGAGGTACCCTATGTCCAAGACTTTATGGCATTATATTGAAATTCATCTGTTTGCTCTGAGCCAAAGAAGGTGGCTCTTTTGGGTGCTAATAATAATATTCTGTTATTATCATTAAGTTCCCCACCTGTTTCTCAGAGGTAGGCTAGTAGGGCTGAGAACCCTGAAGACTCAATCTCTGAGTCAACAGCTATAACCACTCCTCCACCCTACTCTGCAATAAAACTCAAAATTACCAGCTGAAGAAAAACTTAGCCCAGCAGAGCCTAACATCTCCCTGCAGCTCCTGCCATCCTGCCCTCCTGCCCCTGAGGGCAATAGCAGACACAGAAAGTCCTATTTGAGTACATGTGCCCTTCTCAATAACTGATTTGCAGCAATTTAAAGACAGGCTAGGAAACTTTTCTGAAGATCCTTCACACTTTACTAGTAATTTTCAACCCCCAACTCTTGCCTTTGATATGTCCTGTGGAGACCTTTATGTAATTTTAACCACTTGTTGCTCTCCAGGAGAAAAACAAAATTTGAGAGGAAGCTCATAAATATGCAATAAGCTACATGCTCAAAATCCCAATGACGTAGGACCAGCAGCTCAACCAGTCCCTGACTGAGTCCAGTTAGGACTATAATACTCAGAGGGGTGGGGATCAGAAACAGGAACACTACGATTCAGTGTTTTCTAGCTGGGATGAAACAGTATATTATGAAGCCTGTAAATTATGACAAAATTAGAGAAAAAACACAAGGAAAAGAAAAGAATCCTGCTCTTTTTCATAATAGGCTAGCTGAGACATTCAGGAAATACACTAAACTAGATCCATCCCCTCCAGAAGGTCAAGTATTAATGGGATGACACTTTATCAGCCTGTAAGCCCCTGATATTCATGGAAAGCTGCAGAAGTTTCAAATGGGCTCACAAACTCCTATGGCCAAGTTGATGGATACTGCCTTCTCAGCCTTTAACAACTGTGATTTGAAGTAAAAGAAAGAGCAGAACCAGCCTGAGAAAAAGAGGAAGGAGAAGCAGGCCAAACTAATAGCACTAGCTGTTAGCAGTGCCATTGACTATGTCCAGCTGCCCCAAGGTAAGCTGGGAAAGCCACAAAAACACCAAGGGCTAAAAGATAAAACATACTTTAAATGTGAACACCCTGGACACTGGGCAAGGCAGTCCCCTAGGCCAACCCTGGGGCCATTAACCACATGCAAAAATACAAACCCTGATCCCTACCACTGCAAAGTAGACTGCCACCATCCCCAGAGTGGAAAGGAGTCTTCACCTAAGGCCATGGCAGCACTTGAGGACTGAGGGGGTCCAGAGGACAGGTTGGACCCAGCCTACTCCAGCATCTTGATTTCTACTGAGGAACATCAAGGGTCTACCAAGTGACCTTGATGTGGCAGGTAAGAAAATTAATTTTCTTGTTACTACTGGGGCCACTTACTCCGTCTTCAGTTCTTATGCTGGACCTCTCTCCTCTAACTCAATTAATATCATAGGGGTTGGAGGAAAATCTCAAACTTGTTCTTACACTCCCCTGTCACCTGTCAACTTAAAAGCCAAATTTTTTAACACTCTTTCCTAATTATCCTACATTGTCCTATACTGTTGATAGAGCAAGGCCTCTTGGCCAGATTAGAGACCATTTTGAAGTTTCAGGAGGTCCCAGTTAAGATATTTAAAATTATGTTAGCCAATGAATATAATAAGGAAAATAGCATCCTAAAGCAAATTTACAAGAAGTAGGTCTTCTAGTTTGGGACTCTGGACTTCCTGGAAAAGCCAAGCCTGCCCAACCAGTTCAAAGTCACCTATCCCTATAGGAAATAATAGCCCATCAAGCAGAAGGCCCCGGAGGGCCTGTAGCCAAATTTAAAGAAATTTATAACACGCGGGCTGCTGGTACCCTGTCAGTCTCCCTGCAATACTCCAATCCTCCCTGTTCTTAAACCAACAGGACAGTAGAGATTGGACCAGGATTTAAGAATAGTTAATGTGGCTGTTGTTCTCCTACATCCCCTTGTAGCCAACTCTTATACCATACTCACCCAGGTACCAGACTATACCCAGTGGCATACTGTTAGACTTAAAAGATGCCTTCTTTTGCATCCCTCTCCACCCAGATTTCCAATACCTGTTTGCATTTGAATGGACAGACCCCAAAACAATGACCCATCAACAATATACCTGGATAGTACTACCACAAGGGCTTAGAGACAGCCCCAGTCTGTACACAAGAGTATTAGAAAAGGATCTAAGAGACTGACAACTACAAGAAGGAGCAGTCTTACAATACACAGATAACATCCTAATCTGCAGCCCCTAGAAGGAAGCTTCAGATTGTAACACTATCCAAACTCTGAACTTTTGGGGGGGACTAGGGACATCACATCTCTAAGAAAAGGCCCAAATTTATCTTAACCCCAGGATCTAGACAACGGCCACCAGAGAGAATAAAAGAAATCACCGAGCTAATACCACCTGCTACCAAACAACAACTTGACTCTTTCTAAGGAATGGCTGGATTCTGCAGAATTTGGATCCCAAGCTTTGGACTAATTGCAAACCTGTGTATAAAGCTACTAAGGGACCAGACACCAAACCCATCATATGGAAAAAGGAACATGGTTAAGCCTTTAATAAAATCAAACAGACCCTAGTCAAGGCCCTTGATGTAGGCATCCCTGACTTAGGCCTTTCTATACATAGCTGAAAAGCAGAGAAGAGCCACAGGGGCCTAGTCCAATGACTAGGAAATGAACCTCAACCAGTTGCATACTTCTCTAAGGAGCTGGTCAGTGTGGCAACTGGGGGTCCTCCCTAAGAGAAGTTGCAGCCACAGCCTTGTTAACCAAAGAAGTTTCCAAGTTAACTTTCGGACAATAGTTAGGGTTCCTAACTCCACATCAAGTCCAAGGTGTATTAGAAATAAAAGGACATCTCTGGTTGACAGGAAATAGATTAACCAGATATCAGGCCCTTCTTCTGGACAATCCTAAGTAACCATAAAAACCTATAATACCTTAAATCCAGCCTCCTTAATGCCTGTGGAATCATTTCCAGACTTAACTCATTCCTGTTCAGAGATTATTAATCTACCTTATTACAGGAGGACTGACTTACTAGATCAACCCTTAGAAAACCCTGACGAAGAATGGTTCACTGATTGGAAGCAGTTTTGTACAGAATGGGCAGCGAAAGGCAGGATATGCTGTGGATAGTTTATATAACACCACTGAGGCACGACCCCTTCCACCCTTGATCTTGGCTCAAAAGGCTGAAATTATAGCCCTGACCTGAGCTCTAGGACAAGGGAAAAGAATTAATATCTATACAGGTTTGTACCTTCCTGGTTCTACATGCTCATGCTGCCATCTGGAAAGAAAAGGGACTCTTTACTGCAAAGAATTCCCCTATTAAACATAGACAGGGAATTTTAACTCTGTTAGAAGCAGCTAAGCTCCCTGAACAAGTAGCAGTTATACACTGGAGGGGCCACCAGAAGGATATGTCCCCTATTACCAAAGGAAATAACAAGGTAGACCAAGAGGCTAGGAAGACAGCTCAGAGGCCTATCATAAAATTAGCCTTATTACCATCCATAGAAAATTCTAACTTGAAACCTGATTGCATGTCCAAAGAGAAATCTTGGGCTATAGAGCAAGGAGATATCCAGGAAGAGTCCTGGATTTACATTGACTAGAAACTTCTCCTTCCCCAGGCCTCTCAGTTGAAAATTTTAAAGGCTCCGCATGACTCATTCCACATAGGAAGGGATGCTACAATAACATTAGTCAACAAATTATTTGCAGGCAAAGAACTAAAAATTACTATAAAGAATATTTACCAGGCCTACACTCTTTATAGCTACAACAACCATGGGCAAAAGCTATCTCTCCTCCAACTCTCCACTGCTGAAGCCTGTTCAGTGAAGGGGGATTTATCTAGGAGAAGACTGGCAGATTGATTTTACCAAAATGCCTCCCTGTGGAGGATACAAATATCTATTAGTCTTAATTCACCTTCAGTGGGTGAATTGAGGCCTTTCCAACAAGGATGGAGAAGGCCACAGAAGTAGCAAAAGCTCCTAAAAAATAGCATCCTGATTTAGCCTCCCACACTCCCTACAAAGTAATAACGGGCCATCCTTTACATTTAAGATCATACAAGCATTTTCCGAGGCCCTGGACATAAAATATCACCTCCAGTCCTCTTGGAGATCTCAGTCCTCTGGGAAGGTAGAGTGGACAAATCAGACTTTAAAAAATAACATTAGCAAAGCTGTGTCAGGAGACTTCTGACAACTGGGTTAAGTTACTACCTATAGCCCTCCTGAGAATCAGGGGCTCCCCTAAGGCTAATACTAGACTCAGCCCATTTGAAATGCTATACAGTGGGCCATTTTTTAGTCTAGATCTAATATTTGATGCAGAGACCCATTATGCAGTTAAGCATATAATAAACTTAGGACGAGTACAAAAGGCATTGCAGGAATATGGAAATAAAGTCTTGCCAACTCCCAAAGGCGAATTCCAGGCCACTATATCTCGGGAAAATTGGATACTTTTCAAAACTTGGAGAGAAAGGTCCCCTACTGATCAACTTAGCCCTAAATGGAAGGATCCCTTCCAGGATGTCTTAAGTACCCCCATGGCTGTGAAGGTATTAGGGGTTGATAGTTGGGTCCATATTTCCAGAGTGAAGCCAGCTTCTATTAACCTGGATCCTCCCCCAGAACATCAGAGGAATCTGGACTCCACCTACACCTGTGAACCCTTGGCGGCTCTCAAGCTCTTATTCAGGAAGGAGGAACGATAAACGTAAGTCAAAATGAAGGTTCTTTACTTACTTACATTATGCATTCTTACTTCCCCTCCTTGGGTCAATAACTCTCTCCCCTCCACTCTTGCCCAGTCTCATCTGAGTCTGCCTACAACCTTGCAAATCACACAGCTCAGCTCTTAAGGCTAAATACTGCCTGTTGGATTTTTCTCTCCACTTGCAGCTGGGGATACTTTAACTCCTGCCTCCAGATCAATGGAGAAATACTTCCACTTTCCTAGATCAGAAAACCCAATACTACAGTCCATGGGGTATTTTTGCAACCCAGAACATCGAAAGGCTACAACCTCAATCCTTCTTCACTAGCAGCCAGTGCTCTCCCAGAGGAACCCTATTTTCTCATATAATCAATCACCTCCGAGTCAAATATTCCTTTACATTGTTAGCAATGCCCCAAGGGGTACACCTGTAGTAAGCATTTTTGGGGATCAATGCCAATGGTTTCTAGTCCCAGATTCTCTGCTCAAGAATACCGCCTATGAAATCTCTCTAACCACAATCCCACATGCCACTGGTGGAATCCCTAGTCTGAAAGAAGAAAAAAATTCACACACATCTGCCAACTGGGACTACTCACTCTTAATCTGGTGTTACCCAGGAACTCACCCAAAACTACTTATTGTCAGGGTAGACCCACCATACGAGTCACTATTATCTCACATAAGAACTCTACCCTTGCACTACTCTTTCAAAATTCTCACTTTGTCATGCACTTAGGACCCTACCAGGGTTCAATCTTACTAAATTTATAAACAATACCCACTTACACAATCCCACTGTTGACTGTTTGGTAACAGCCTCCCTTGTGGCCCAAGGGGCCCAATTCTGGGGGACCACATATCTGAGAACCAAACAGAAAATAAACAGCAAATTTGTCTCTGTTGAAACCCAGCTTGTTAAGCTCACTGAGATCACCTTGATTGCAGAGCTACCTCCTCAAACAAGAGTATACGGGATTTGGGAGTCTAAGCACATTGGACCTTCCCTTCCCAATGGAAAGGAATTTGCTCCCTAGGATACATTATTCTTGATATCACCAGCCTGGGAAAACACCACTTGCCCAATCCCACTACAGGCACAGGGGCACTTGGCCAAGAGGGTTGTTCCCCTCATTCCCTTAATATCTCTTATAGGCATTCTTTTGGCCACCAGCACAGTCATGGGAGGATCCTCTCTGGGCAGTCATCATCACTTGTCCCAGGATACCACCAAAGAACTGACTATAACAGGGATGACCTTAGCTGTCTTCCAAGAAAAAATAGACTCTCTATCAGGGGTCCAAAATGGAAGAGTGTCAAATCTACTCACTGCTTCAGAAAGTGGTACATGTCTATATTTTGAAGAACAATGTTGCTTTTATATTAGTAAATCAGGAAAAGTTCAACAAAACATTCAAGGTATCCTTCAGTCAACATCTAAAATCACAACTTCAACTTCTTTTTGGGATTCAAAGTCATAGCTCATGTTTCTATTCCTTCTTTTTGTGGTTCTTCTGCTAATCATCCTAATATCAGTAATCTTTGGCCTTTACATCTTTAACCTGTTACTTAAATTCATATCTTCCAGACTTGAACAGTTCCACATCAAGATGATGATGCTCCAGGGTTCCAACCAATCCCTAAGTGTGATGCTGAAGCTGGCCAACCTATAGCATCCAGGATGGTCTCAGGAATTCTTCTTCAAACTCTAGATAAAATAGGGCAAGAGTTTCATGGCTCTCAGCAGGCAGGGTCTACTGTCCCTTTCTAGCAGGAAGCAGATACAGAAGATTCTGACCATCTGCCTCAGCAATTCCCAAAAATAATTTTTGAGATCATGTCTCTTGGGGGGAAGTTAAGCAGGAGACAGAATAGGATGAGGGAGCTGTGAGATGCCACACTGCCATCAGCCAGTGTCCACCATCCTGGCTACTAAGAAATGCCTTGCAGCACCAGGAAAGGGGGTCGTGCATGCACACCCTAGCAGTAGTTGACTGCTGTATCACCTTGCTTCATTATCAAACTATGATAATAAATTAGCATTGTGGTTTGACCCTCAGGAGAGCAATCAAGGAGAATTGTGGGAAATCACATGCACAGAAGATTAAAAGTTATACAAGTTCTGTCCAGAAGGTATCCAGCCATGTAATATAAAAAATAGAGACATTTATTATAGAAGATACAAAATACAAGGAACATTGTATATAGGACAATGAGCCTCAGTCCACTTCAAAGTAGGCACCTTGGGACCTCACACAGTTCTCCCAATCACCATCAGCTGCCCCATTGTATTTTCCTGAATCTCACTAATGGTCTGAAATTTCTTCCTTTTCAAAGGTGATTTTAGTTTTGGTAAAAGCCAAAGCCACAGGGTGCCAAATCTGGGCAGTCATGGGACTGAGTCACTTGGGTGAGTTGATGTTTTACAAAAAAAAAAAACCCTGCATGATATGTGATGCATGAGAGGGAGCATCATAGTGATGGAGCTGCCAATCACCAGTTGCCCATAGCTGCAGCCTTCTGAATCATCTGGATAGTTTCTGCAGAGAAATGTTCAAGCTTAACACAAAATTTGATGCAGATTCATTGCTCTACTCACTCAGTCATTTCAAATGCATTGCTCATTCAACAGCGTCTAACACTCCCACTGACTAGTATGGTGAGGTTGTCATTATTCATGCATGCACATTCCAGTCCACTCTCCTTGGCTGCTGGGTTACAGAGATGTCACTCAAACCATTAACACTGGTTGGACTTCTTCTGGACAGACCTTGTATAATGACTTGCACATGCATTATAAAAAGTCCACCAAACGAAACAAAGGAATTCAGAAAAAACCAATCCCCTATGAAGCCTGTACCATTTGAGGGGAAGGAGGCCATTTTCTACTATCAGAAGTGGCCCGCTTCCAGGCTTCCAGCCAAGATGGAGGCATAGGTAGTCGCATTGTGCCTCCTCGTGCAACCAAAACTGAGGACAACAAAAATTGAGAAACAAAAAACAACCAGAACAGAGAGAAATGAACTGAATGGAAGTCTGACTACCGTACATCCA